>CM076575.1:918946834-919529116 GCA_034641835.2 Pinus albicaulis | reverse complement strand
AAAGAGTAGGTAAGGTAGGCCTTCTCATTGTGTGTCTTGAAGCCTTGTTTTATTTTTATGAGTGCAAAGCCAACGCCTGTGGCTCCTTCTAGAAATTCATAATTGTGATTATACTCCTCAAGAGGAAGCCAGAGGAGAGGATTCATGTATTTGCATCCCAACCAGGAAGGCCCCATGTTGTAGACTAGGTTGCTGTATGAGCGGAACCTGGAGGCAGCAACCTTGAAATTCCTGTAATTGAATGGCTCCCTATTCTTCACATTGTTTGTGGAGGCCATCCACCGTTGCTTGGCTGCTGCTAAGGCCACTTCACGAATGTCCTCAAAGTATTCTCATGCATTTTCTATGATACCTTTATGGATGGGTCCCATCCTAGACCTCACACCTGGCCTTCTCAAGAAGTTCTTATGTTGGATGATCAACTGCAAGGGTTTTGTAGGCTCCCCCCTGACCCATAAATCTAGACTATGTTCTCTTTTCTAGAAGATGTTGTAGGCTTTGGCCCACCTGATCTGGTTTTTGGAAAATGAAAGGAAGGCTTGCAGTTGTACATCCCCTATGAAGGGGCTAGGGTTACTGTCAGTGTCTTCTTCTAAGAATAAGCTATGCATGTAGAGCTCACACAAGAGGCGTTGGACTTACTCATCTTAATCGTTACATCATTGGAAAAATTCTTCTATGGTCCTGAAGGTGGTGGATTTCCCTGCTCTAACAGCTTTAACTTTCAAGAGTAGATATTTTTTTGTTAGGAACAGGGCATAGTTGGTTGCCAGAGCTCTGCATGATAAAGAATCATCATATAGAGAGAAAATTGTAGAGACTTGCTTCTTAGCTTGCTCTACCTATTCTTGCACTTCTTTAACCTTTGCCTGCTCTCCTCTATGCTGGGCGAATGTCTCATCTTCTGTGACACAGAGGTCGGTGAACTTCTTTTGCAATGCCTGATATTCTCGTAATGGCACTGCCTCCTTTCTGCATTGTGTTAGGTCATGTCATACTTGCACTAGCTCACTTTGTAATCTCTGGTTAGCAGCTATCTCTACTAAATGGGCGTAGGCAGGGGCTTCCTTTGTTTGGATCCCCTTTTCTTCCATAACCTTCTACTCAGTTTGGGTGGATGTTTGATGCTGTTTTCCAGTTCTGTCTATACTTCAGCTTCAGTGGTGTCTACCAGGTTGGTCTGTATTTCAATTTCAGTAGTGGTTATCAAATTGGGTTGTGTTCTAGTTTCCATAGTGCCGGCTAAGTCGGTTTGTATTTCACTTTCAACAGTATTTGTTGGTTCTGTTTGGGTCCCTGCAATAGAGGTTTCTGTTCTTAGCTTCCTGGCCCTTCTTTATTTTTTTAGTTGTTTCCTCAAATATTTCACCAATTTCTCCAATCTCTTGCAGGTCTTTCTTAATTTCTCAGTTCTTATCTTGTCTGAACCTTCACCTGTTCTTATTTCAGTAGGTGATAGGGGGGTAGAATTCTCTTTTTCAGGGGTAGTGTCCAGAATGGTGTTTCTGATTATATCTTCATAATTGACCTCAATGTGAGGGTCCTGACTAGGAGGAGCGATGATACCTCCTAGTGACAAAGGGGTTGTCTCTGTGTGTGTGCTCTGCTCCACAAGGACAATGTCACCCGAATCATCATGTGATTCCAATATCTCCTCTACCTATCCATCACTATATACTTCGTAATTATCAAAGGGAGACAGAGCCTCATCATCTTGCGATTCCTCTTGGTCAGGTAGGACGTTAGTGTGACTAGAGCTGCTGGGGGAGGCAGTTTTATCAGCAAATTCCTCTTGCTCCCCTTATTCCAATGAGTTTCTCAATCCATAGTTTGTCCTTATTTTCTTTAGGACTTGGGCCATTTCCTCCTCAAATTCTTGTAAGGGTGCATGGGATGGTTCTGCTTCCTCTATGGTGTTCGAAGTTCCCTGGGGTGTTCTGGGCCATTTTTTCCTATTTGGCTCTGATGTTGAGGTTCAGGTTCTTTTTCTTCTTGGAGGATTTACCCTAGGGGGCTCAGTTTCAGTTCCCTCGAGGTTTACTTCTGGTTCCTGTGCTTCTGGGTTGAAGAAATTTTCCCATGCTATATGCTGCCTATCTAGCTCATGAATGATGATTAATTTTTTTAGGCCCTGTTGACTAACCACTTCTTGGGGCTTCTTGGCCTTTCTCAATCGAATAGCAGTATCATGCAATATGGAATTCAAAAAGGCGGGTAGATTAATTGAAATTTTTTGTTTGAGTGCAGCTAAAAGTTTGAGCTGTCGAGGTTTTACCACATCCAGACGCCCTTCGCATGTAATGAACTTCTAGATGAATGCCGCCAGCTCCTGCCACGACTGGTGTAAAGAAGCAGGGTTAATCCCTCTATTTTTTCGCTCCAATGGCTCATCTGGGTCCTGGTATACTGCTACTTCTTCTCTCAGGACAAGATGCTTTTCTGCCCATCTTTCCCCTTGCGCTGGAATTCCAGAAACTTCTACTATGATCTCCTCTATAACTAGTATAGTTTGGTTGTTAACTCGGGTTTTCCCTTCCTGCAAATTTTGTAGAAATTCAATTGCAATTCTTGTGTTAGATCCTTGTAGTCTATGTACATATGTTAGCCATCTAGCTCTCTAGAGGATGGCACTTGCCTCTTCTAAAATTGGAAAATTTGAAGGCTCGCTTCGAAGGGTATTTCCTCCCATGACTGAAATGCTCTTTTCCTCTGGTTATTTTTCTTCTTGGCTTTGTTGTTTCGACTAGGTGTTGTCTGTAAGAGGAAGGGAGACTGCGGTTCTGTGTAAATAATATTCATGCCTTAATTGTAGTGATTATCAATGCGTCTGAGGAGATTTGTGCAGGGATTTCACATGCTTGCCGAATTAAGGCCAATTACACCCCCTCTCTTGAAGAAAGGGTGCCCACACCCTCAAGTACAAGAGAGATTTGGCCAGTTATTAATGCAGACATGGGAATTTTAGAATTTGGTAAGTTTGCGTGTGGAGGATTGACAGTTGAGTAATTACTACA
Source organism: Pinus albicaulis (assembly GCA_034641835.2). NCBI lineage: Eukaryota > Viridiplantae > Streptophyta > Pinopsida > Pinales > Pinaceae > Pinus > Pinus albicaulis. Next base: position 919,526,102 of record CM076575.1, on the reverse strand, counting down.
TATGCAACAAAAGGTCAGATTTAGAAGTTTTCATAATTGAATTTTGTGCGAAGGTGACCGGAAAGCGAGAGAAAATAGTATTACCATTATTGAGATATGATGTCTTTGCATGACTGAAAAGTTCTGATGGAAGCAATACTTAGTCAAGTAATGATTGGTGTTGTTATGCCAAAGTTAAAAATATGTAAATAGATCTTATTTATTTATTCTTATCGTATGCCACTAATTCGAATAATATCTTTGTGGTAAAAATGGAAGACAAGGTGTATATAACAGTAATTTCTTATTAAGGGAGCATTCTTTCATACCACAAGCAGAGCCACTGCTACCAGCAGGTGTTCATATCCTCGACAGGGTTGCTATTTAACCCGAGAAATGAGCCATGATCCCTATGTAAGAATAGTTGTTTTAATGTAGAGATTATCATGCTGGTATGGTAGGTAGGTAACCATGGTGCCACTCACTAGAGTTGTAGAAAAATGATCAGGCCAGCTCGTGATGAGACCTCCTGTCCTTCAAGTTGCTAAGAAGGTCATTACCTTGGTGTGGTTGCCATGATGGGCATGTTAATTGCTACACTCTTATGAACATGGTAGGTTGGCTCGTGATGAGACCCCCTATCCTCTCTCAATATTTGCATGTAAATGTAGTACTTCCTTTTGGATTATAACATTTTGATCTATAAGGAGGTCACTGTGCTGGTGTGCTAGCCAGATAGTCATAATGCCATTCACTATAATCGTAATAGAGTGATTAGGCCGGCTCGTGATGAGACCTCCTGTCCTTCTAATAGTTGAAAAGGTCATTACCTGGTCTGGAAGCCATAATAGGCATGTCACCTATTCAATCCTTATGATCATGGTAGGCTGGCTCGTGATGAGACTCCCTATCCTCTCTTAAGATTTGCATGACACACAATTATTGCTAAGAGAGGCTCACTAGCTCCTTAAGAGTGAGGGACGGTGAAAGAAGCAAAAAATAATAATACCATTGATACCCCTTGTTCCATTTCTTGATGTTGTAGGGACATATTACTCGAATAGTGCAAAAAGACATATCATTATAAGTTCCTGACTTGTTTGATATCATATTTGAACTGTGGGTGACTTAGCCTTTTATCTTATGTGTAGATGATGTTAGCTTCTTGTTTAATAATTATAGTGCCAAAGGGCATCATATTTGTAATTTTACTATTTTCTTTCTCTCTTTCAACTGCCATTCCCCACTCAGGGTTACTCAATTATGAAAGGGATGGCTATTAAGACATTGAGCAACAGTTTTTTAAAGATTTTTTAGCGAAAAAAACGCTCAAAAATGGTTGTTTTATTCAAATGAACAGTAGTCGTTCAAATATGGAACAACAGTTGTTTCCAAATTGAACAACAAAATTAAGAAGCACGGCAAAAAGGCTTGTTCGATTTATTTGAATCGTAGTTGTTCCAAAATTGAATAGCAGTTGTTCTCAAATTGAACAGTAGAATTAAAAACACAGCAAAAATTTGTTCAATTTGGTTGAACCGCAGCTATTCAAAAATTGAACAACAGTTGTTCTCAAATTGAACAACAAAATTAAAAGCACAGAAAAAAGCTGTTTAATTTGGTTGAACCGCAGTTGTTCAAAAATTGAACAGTTGTTCTCAAATTGAACAACAAAATTAAAAACGCAGAAAAAGGCTGTTCAATTTGATTGGAAAATGGCTGCTCGAAAATTGAATAGCAGTTGTTCTCAAATTGAACAACAGAACACAACGAAGAGATTTTATATTCGGTTGAACCTTGGCTGTTTAGAGTCTGAACAGTAGTTGTTCTCAAATTGAACCACAAAATTAAAAACGTGGGCAAAAAGCTGTTCCATTTGATTGAGCAGAGGTCATTCAAAAATTGAACAACAACTGTTCTGAAATTGAACAACAGAATTAAAAACACAGCAAAAAGCTGTTCAATTTGGTTGAACTGCAACTGTTCAAAAATTGAACAACAGATGTTCTCAAATTGAACAACAAAGTTAAATACGCAGGAAAATGGGTTGTTCAATTTGATTGGACAGTGGCCACTTGAAAATTGAACAGCAGTTGTTCTCAAATTGAACAACAAAAACACAACGAAAAGTTGTTCTATTCGGTTGAACTGTGGTTGTTCAGAATCTGAGCAGACGCTGTTTCCAAATTGAACAGCAAAGGAAAAACACAATCTTAAAATGAAAAATGTATTTGCACATGGAACGAAACAAGCAAAATAATTATGTACATTATTTACAAATGATGGTGCCAAACCTCTCATGTACTTGAGTTTGTGGGGTTGTCACCCCCTTGTGTCACAACTTGGATGGCAGGATCGTTTCGTGCATGTTGACAGAAAGATTCTCTCGTAAGAGGTTTGTGATAGAGGCATACTCTGTGCCCATTAACTCAAAATGTTGAGCTAGACCCATCTATAGTGGTCAAGGTGAGCGTGTCATTGCTATGTACTTCCTGAATCTCATATGGACCGAGCCACCTTGTTTGCAGTTTTCCTAGAAAGTCTTGGAATATGGAATCATAGAGTAGTGCCCAGTCTCCTTTTTGAAATAAATTCTTCTTTATTAGGTTTTCGTGCCACTTGGCTCATTGTTGTTGAATGATCATTGTGTGTTGCAGGGAAAGCAGTCAAATTTTGTCTAGTTCATTTATTTGTTGGAGTCTTTTAGCCTGAGCGTTTGTTAAGTCCAATCCCACTTCTTGGGTTGTTCTCAGTGTTTTAATTTTGAACTCAATAGGGAATATAGGTTCTCTCGCAAATACTAGCTGATATGGTGAATATCCGGTGGTATTTCTCCAGGTTGTTCGATAAACCCATAAGGCTTCTGGTAGTCTAGGGGCCCAGTCCCAGCGGTGTGCTGCCACTGTCTTGGTAAAGATTGCCTCCAGGACTTTGTTAATGCTTTCGACTTGTCCTTTTTCCTGCGAGTGGTAAGGAGATGTAACTCTGTGAATGATATGATGATTTTTTAAGGTAGATATGATCTTATCGCCTGTGAATTGTGCCCCCCATTGGTTACTACTTCTCTTGGTAGGCCGTATCGTACGAATAGTTCAAAGAGAAACTTGATTACTGATTCTTCCATGTCTCTTGAAAAGGCTACTGCTTCCACCCATTTGGTGACATAATCTGTGACAAATAATATGTGGGCTTTCTGGTTTGACGATGGATTGAATGGCCTAACGAAGTCCAACGCCCATCGTTCAAATTGTTCTACTACCAATTGTGGCTGCAGCGGCATTTCTTCAGCTTGGCCTGGGCGGCCCATTCTTTGGCAACTATCACAGGCCTGAACATACTTCTTTGCATATTTGAAAATTGTAGGCCAGTAATAGCATAATTGAAACACTTTATGCCCCGTCTGTCGTTCTGCGAAGTGGCCGCCAAAGGGGTCATCGTGACAGGCACGTAAGATGTCATGGATTTCGTTTTCCCTTATGCATCTGTGTATGTGCATATCAGCCCCTGTATGGAATAGGTATCCTTCAATCCAGGAGAATATTGCACCGTGATGTACAATAAATTTTCGTTCTCTCGCCGTTAAATGTCTAGGTAGTTTCCCAACTGCCAGATAATTTGCCACATCTGCATACCATGGTGTTTTGACTGCTATAGTGAACAGGTTTTCATCATGGAATTGATCGTCAACTGTTAATGTGTCGTCTATCTTGGGGACTCTAGACAGGAAGTCTGCGACCACATTTTCCTTCCCTGGTCAGTCTTTGATTGTTATATCAAATTCCTGCAATAACAGTAGCCAACGAGTTATTCTTCCATTTGTGATCGATCTAATAGTAGAGTGGTAAGTATACAGGAACACTTGATATCCAGTTATGTAGTGCCTAAATTTATTGATAGCATAAATTATAGCTAGGAATTCTTTCTTAGTTACTGTATAGTTCAGCTCGGCGAGAGTAAGGTTTTTTCTGATATAATAAATAACATAAGGTTTTCGGTCTTCTTCTTGGCCAAGGACTGCTCCTATTGCTGTATCAGATGCGTCAGAAGAGATATGAAAGGGCAGTTTCCAGTTAGGACCACGCAGGATTGGCGCTGTTGAGACCAGCTTCTTCAAGTCTGTAAAAGCAGTGTCACATTTTTCAGTCCAATGGAATTCAACATTTCTAGTTAAAGCAAACAAGGGTGCAGCTATCTGTGAATTTTCTTTTATAAATCTGCGATAATATCCTGCATATCCCAGGAAAATGCATACCTCCATTTGTGTACAAGGTGTAAACAACAGGAGGATTACCTCTATTTTAGTAGGGTCTACTTGTTTTCCAGCTGCAGAAATGTAGTGGCCTAGGATTACCCCCTCAGTCATCATGTGGCATTTTTCATTTCTCAAACATAGTCTAGTAGCAATGCATCGTTCTAACACTTTGTCTAATGTTTCTAGTGCTTGATCAAAGTCTTCCCCATAGGGTGTAAAATCATCCATATAAATTTCACGTTCTTCATTTATTAGGTCAGAAAAATGCTAATTATGGCTCTCTGAAATGTTGTTGGGGCATTACATAATCCAAATGGTAGAACTCTGCAACCGAAAGTGCCCCATGGGCAGGTAAAGGTTGTCTTATCTTGGTCTTCGGGATCTATTTGGATCTAATTGTATCTGCTGAATCCATCAAGCAAAGAGAAGAACCGCTTTCCAGCTAATGTGTCAAAGACTTAGTCAATGAAGGGGAGAGGGAAATGATATTTCTGAGTTGCCTTATTTAATTCTTTGTAATCTACGTAGATTCTCCACTTCCCATTATTTTTAGGGATGACCACCAAAGGGGAGACCCATTTTCTATCTGAGATGGGATAAATGAAATTTACATCTAGCGGCTTTTCCAGCTCTTCTCTTACAATTTCTTTTAAATGCGGATTGAGCCTTCATTGGAGTTGTCTAACAAGGCGTCTTTCCCTATCAGTATAGATATGGTGCATGCACAGTTGTGGGTCGAAGCCCTTCATGTCTTGGTAATCCCACGCAAATGCACCCTAGTGATTCTGGAGGATTTTTATAAGTTTCTGCTTTTGGTTGTCATCCAAGCTACTGTTAATGTTCAGAATATTTCCTGGTTTGATCTCAATAGGTATACTGTTACGAACAATGGTTGTGGAACTATATTGGGTCTCAAAGTCCTCCACAGGATTCTCTTGTCCTTCATGTTCAAGGCCTTTTTTCATCATTTGGCATTTCAAATTTTCAGGTTTGGGTGGCTGATTCATAACATTACAAATCACATCATCTTCAGTTTGATCCTTGAATTTGAGGGCTTTTGCCAATGTCAGAGGTGGGCGAATGTTTTTCTCCCAATATGTATCTAGGTGTTTGTGAATTTTTATCGTGGGCAGACTTGGTTTGGCAGACGGATAAATAATGATATTTTTTATAGAATTGCCTCTAGTGATAATCATGCTACATGTTCGATAGCCTATGTAAGCATCTGTTGTGGCCAGCCAAGGCCGCCTGAGAATCAATGGGTGCCCTTCCATCCTATTTTTTGGATTAATAACTAAAAAATCAGCTAGGTATTCCCATTAGTCCACCAAGACCATGATGTCTTGCACTATACCTTCTGGTCTGATAACAGATCTGCCAACTAATTCCAGAAGTGTGTTTGTAGGTTCTAAAACTGATATACCTAGTTTTTCACAAGCTCCTGTAGTTAGGATGTTAATGGCTGCCCCTAGGTTAACCAATGTGTTTGGAAATGAGTGTCTAGGAATTTATACAGTTACAATGGGGTTTCCTGGGTATTCATATTTCACAGGTGATTCTCTACCTAATAGCAAGTCAGATAGCATTCCTACCACATGAACGGTCGGTGCAGCCATTGTTTTCTTAAATTGTTTTTTTCCACATAATTCCTTGATTGTCTTTACATAGATGGGAATGCCTTGGATGGCCTGGAGAAAAGAAATTTTAATACAAAGGTTTCTTAATTCCCTGAGGATGTCAAAATATGGGTTGATTATAGGTCTGGGTAGGTTTAATCTCTCAGGGAATGGAGGCAGAGTTACTCTAAGTTCTTCAAGTTTTTGTTGGTGAATTGTTTCCTTGTCTTTACCTGTTTTTGTTATATTCGTTGAGCTAGGCCCTGTGGATGTTTCAACTTGGGACTGAGGTTGGAGTTGTGGCATCTACAGGTAATATGGTACGTCCTCATATTAACCTCAATTTGTTTCACTATTTTTGTTCGTCATTGGGTTTTGGATCCTCTATGATCTGAATTAGTTGAACTGGTCTATTATTGGGATTGGGATTGGGTTGGGCTGGTAATTGGGGGCGTCTGATAGGCTACTGGTTATGCTTAATAGGGTAGGGAGCTGGTAATTGTTGGGTCCCTGCTCCTATCGGTAGATTTCCCATCCTTGTTGGTTGTTGCCAATTCCAATTGGTGTTTTGAATAGGAGGGTTTGGCCATTGGTTTTGGTATGGGATATTCTGCCAATAAGGGGGAGAACTAGGGAAGTTTTTCCAATTACTTCCTGATGGAGGTTGTGTAGGCCAAGATGGTATAGGAAATTTTTGGTTTGGCCAAGTTGGGAAGGTGTTTTCAGTCTGCCAAGTTGTTGCAGGGTTTTTCTAGCTGTACTGTGGCAACGAGAAGTATTAAGGCAGGTCTTGCAGTATGCCAGGTCGTGCCTATAATTGCCGACGCTGATTCATTAAATAGACTGGCTCTGTTTCTTCTTATGCTTCCTTGTAGATGGCTTTCAGCCCGAGGAGTGAAGGACACTGGTCTGTAGCATGATCCTTAGTGCAGATAGCACACGTCTGGACCATGTCTAAAGGACACTCCCTCTGGTTGTGCTTCTTCCGACATTTTGGGCAAAAGATGGCCAGGTTTTGTTCAACTATAGCTTGTTTTTGTTTGGCTTGTAAAACATCAAGTTTCGTTTTCAAAGTACCCAGGATGTCAGTTTTGAATTTTTCTAAAAGATTTCCAAATTTTGCCCTAGTTACATTGCCATTGGTCTGCTTAAGATCATGCCCAACAAGTCTATTGTGTGAGCTACCCCGGAAGCATATATTACATAAGGAGATAATATCGTCAGATTCTTCCTGATAAATATCTCCCTTCCCCATTATGTTAATCATTTCAACCCATTCTTCCTTCATCCCTTTAAGCATTGTGGTTTTTAAAATGTCCTTGGACAACGTGGTATATGGGGATCTTTGTAAATTGTATTGAAATCTTTCTACGTATTCCTCTAATGTTTCATTGTATTTTGCAGTCATGTTAAAGATTTCGTCTTTTAGGTCTTGGGTTTGACAATAGTCTTGGTATTTGGTAAGAAAAGTATTCTTCATTTGGTCCCAGTTGTTTATTGTTCCCCCTCCTAATCCCATGAACCAGCGGAGAGCAGTCCCTTTTAAGGTGGAGGGAAATAAATTTAGTTTATGGGGATCAGTGGTGTAGTCATATCCTCTGCATAAGACATCAAATTCAAATAGGAATGCATCAGGATATTCTGTGGTTAACCCATGAAAGGTGGGGATGTTGTGCAAGGGAATGGCTTTCATAGGGGCATTGGCAGCATGATCAACAATAGGGTACTCTAATGTTGATGTCTGCCTCTGATTCTGATTTTGATTATTTTCCATCTGATCAAAGAGGTGCGAGAAATATTCAGGGACTTCTTGATCTGGAGGGGAGATTTTAATAGGCTTGGGAGGTGAATGCGGTGGGGGTTTTACAACACTTCCTTGATCAGGTATTCCAAGAAGTTCTGTTTCGATTGCTTCTTTATGGGACTTAGATTCTGATATCTCTGTTAGCCACCTATAAAAATTTGTCATATCAAATGGGGGCTAGATTTTTTTTAAGCCTTCAAGGAACAATTTCATGGCCAAATTGTTAGTTCTTAAAGTCTTATGAAGATAACTAACTCTTAAGTTAATCTTCATTGATGTTTCCCTCATAATCCTAAAAAATCTGTTGTTTTCCAAAAAAAAGTTGCTTGAGAAGCTCATTTTCCATCAGTTGCCCCCTCCTTTTGCTCATAAATAAACCCCATTTTCATCCTTTGTTCCTCCATAAAATCCCTCCATAGGCCTCATTTAACCTTCAAAATCACACCAAATTCCTTATTTAACCTTGTATTTCTCTATTATTTGGTTTAAAAAGGCTTCCATTTACTTACCGAAAACCTCAAATTGCCTCAAAAAACTCTGTCTTTAGGCCTAAAACACCCTTTTCTACATACAAAGTTTTATTTAGCCCCTGAGGGCTTAACTCTTGCAATCCCCTTCTTCATATGACCTATAGCCCCGCAACAGGGCACTAAAGGCCTTCAAACCTACGCGAAAACCTGATGTTCCTTGTTATTTCATAAGCCCAACAGTTCAATTTTTTGATGAGTATCCACCGTTGATCTTTGCAGATCAACGGTCATCATTGCACCTATCCTCTGCTTATCTATTTTGACTTTCCCTCCGTTCATTTAACTCCGCAGCGAAATCGAATCTGGACCGCCCATCATTTAAATCCAACGGTCGAGGTTCAATCGGATAGGCCCAACTCCTTTGGGACCTACCTCCGCCTTGTAAAACACTCGTCCACTCACAAGTTGCCACTTGTATTCCACTATCTCCCTGACCCACAATTTCCCCCGTCGCGCGCGATCAGCACCATCGGATCTAGGCCCTCCGATCCGACTGGCGCCGATACATTTCGCAAAACTTTTGCGCCCAAGACTTAATGCCAAAATGTTTTGCGAAATAGGCGGTTTAGAGAGGGACATGTTTCATGTGATGAATCGTATCGCATTTCTTTTGTGAATACCACCTACCCCCCAAAATATTTTTCGAAAACCATTCTGGTTTTCTGCCTTACCACTGATCTCCGCAGCATTGATTTTGGTTTTAAATCTTGGTCGTTGATTGTTAAGATCCGACGGCTCAAGTTATGTCCCGATCCCAATTCCTATGCCTCCATATAATCTCTCAAATGAATCCATTATTCAATCTCGGTCGTCGATTGTTTTAATCTGACGGTCCATATTACATTTGAAACCCCAAGCCTTTTTCCTTTCATTCTCTCTACCGAGAATTTCATCGATATTTCTCCGTCGTCAATCTCCGAAGATCGAACGGTCCCGATTTAACTTCCCCACCATTATGTTTGTCTTCCATCAAATATCCCAAGTGTTTCATCAAATGATCTCGACCGTCAGATACTCTAATCTGATGGCTCCGATTCCTCCTCGCCCCCAAACCACCCAAAGCTGTCTTAACCTATTTTTCACGGGATTTTCTTAACTTTGTGTGTTTTTTGCAGGTTATGAGGGTTTTTCCCACAGTTTTAAATGAAATGGAAGGCCAGGGATGACGATCCACAGGCACTTATCCACTAATAAAGGGGATTTGCAAGGTTTCAAACTGTGATTTTACCCATGTCTCATGAACATTGGCGATGTCCTGAAACCTCCTGCGCACCTGCAACACAGCGAAACCCAGTGAACATCAATTAAACCAAGTATATCAGTGAAGAAGTCAATAGTAAAGGGATTAATTCCTAAATCTGGAAATCAAGGTTTTTAATCCCCAAGTTTAAAGAAATAAATCCAATATCAGAGAATGAAGACCGAAGATTAAGATCAAGCCTTAATCAAGCCTGAACACAGAGTAAAGTAGATTAAAGATGTCTTAAGGTAAAACAGAGGAAAATATCAACAAAGGAGGCCTCCACTGCCACATCAGAGGCCACTTATCCTTTTCAACCACCAAAGAGCCACCTGCAGCTTCCATAAATCAACAGAAGGCATAGTTATTTCCTAGCCAGAGACATTTTTCCTATAAACAGCTGAATAGTTATTTCAAACTAAAGAATACATTTTAAACTGTCAGTAAAGTTATTGTAAAAGATAAGAAAGACCTTAAAGTCAATATTTTTGTCTACTAGGCCTAAAAAACATAAATAGAGTAAATAAAACAGAGATATAATTAAATGCATTCCTGCCTTATGCCTTGCATGGTTTTCAAGGCTAGGAATTGCATTTAGTGTAGAATTAATGACACTTGAACCCTACAAACTCTTCCAATCTCCTTGAAGAACACATTGTAAAGGGTTGGTTGCTGGGATTTGATGTATTACTTGTTCCTTGAAACTTTCTACATGCAAATAGTTTTCAGAGGCTTTTGAAGCTCTGTTTGTAATCAAAGAAGTTAGGCTAAGAAGAGAAGATGTTGTTGTACTGAAACATTGGACTTGTAGTTTGTAACTGGATTGAAATCAATATACAAGCTAATTCATGGGATCCTGGTCTATATCATTGGTGAAGTACCTCTTATTTTAACTTGTTTTCCTTTCATGTATGTCATTTTTTTCACTTTTCCCTGATAAAGAACAACAAATATAGAGCTAGGATTTACTGTCGAAAGTACCCTACTCTCATTGATAAGCTTTATATTTGTGTTTTCCTCCAATTGTGTATTTAAGAATGACTTAAGTTAAGTGTAAACATTATCAAGGAATGTAGGTTTGTCCATGTCTTGATGTGCAAAACTTGAAAGGTAGTTCTTGAATGATATTTTCATTACATACTAAGTAGAGTTAAACTAGAAAAGTCTATGGTTTGCCCTGTATTCTAGTTCTTTCTCCAAAGGTTGTTTAGAAGGTTTCACTAAGATTATGCTCAAAGAAGGCTTTGATTTTAATGTATCTTGCTTGATCTTAAGCTGCACTTTGTTTTCTTACCTGTTTTCATCCCTTCTGAAAGTAGTCATGTGGATTACTAGATTGCTTGTTTGATAAGTTAGCTTTAATACAAGCTTGTCCAAAGAATTTTAAGGTTAGCCTTGTCTTTGGTTAGTTTCAAACAGTTGCTTAAAAAGGATTTTCTTGTATGGAAATTTGATAAATCCTTGTTGAAATTATTGGCTTTTTCCACTTTCTCAACACTTTTAATGTTCCATTCCATCATTTAATCTAAAAGATATTTTGATATAGATGACTTTCCCCTTGGATCACTCTTGAAATTGTTGCACAATTAAACCCCTTTATGACTCCATAGCCCAATGGATTAAGTGTTGTTTCATATCTATCCTATCAGTCAAACCTTTTTCTGATTATTCACACCTTCACCCATTTGAAACTTTTTCATTTATAGGACTTTCCACTCAATCAAAAATCATGCCCAACCATCCAAACAAACAAAAAACCCTTGTTCTTAATAACTAGCCTAATATCATACTAAAAGCCTTAAAGATAAATCAATATTTGCACCTATAGAGAGATCCCTCTTTGGATTCAAGAGGGCTAGATCCTAGAATCCCAAAGTGGTTTTTGATGTAGTCTCTGCAATTTAGTCTTGCCAATCTACTAAATCACAGGGACCTAACACTTCTGGTGACTCCGATGGGGAACTTCTGAGTAAAATCATTTAAACAAAACACTCAGTATTCACTGCAGAATAAGTAGCTCTTTCAAGCACTACCAAAGAAAATGGTAATCATGATAGGACTCATTTGAATCAGTGACAAACTAATTAAACCTTAGGATTCTCATAGAGCCTCATCAAACCTTGAAGGAATCAGCTAGCTAAGCCGTAAGAGTAAACTCTCGTTGTCTCATCAACGTAGCTAAGTGTTGAAATAGATTTAGGACACTCTCATAACCCATAGGAATGAAAAAACCTAGAAAACCCAAAAATATTTCAGATTGGTTAATGGTGGTGGACCATAAAACATTTTACCTCCAAAAGAGCTAAAAATTTCCACCTGGTGACTCCACAATCCTAAATAGACCTAAGGACTCCACTGGGAAACCCATTACTATCGTAACATCATACAAACTCAATTAAGAAGACTTAAAGGACTAAAGTTTTCTTGATAAAGATCAGTTAGCCTACTAAATATTGTCATATTTGGTTAAACTTTTATTATTATTGGGTCTGAAAACATAGCATAGTGGCTTCTAGAAGAGTTCATACTAGAGCCTATCCTGACGCAAACCCTCCAAAGATAGTTGATAATCCTGAAAGCATACTTAGGAAGTCTCCTAAGGCCAAAGCTTCAACTATTGTTAGTTCACTCCTTAGAGCTAATTCTGTTCCTGAAAAGCTTGCAGCTCTACAAGATTCAGAAGTTGACTTAAGAAATCCATTTAGAACTAGGTCACTTAATGATATATATCAGATAGATTTTGAGTCTCCACCTTCATCCCAAGGTAGAGGTGAACATCTTGATAGCAGATAAACTACCCCTCCCGATTTCCATTTCTTCCATAATTTTGGTTTCTCGCATCCTAGATCTACTCAAAAATCTCTTGCTGGTCCATCCACTTCTGTTACCCATACACCCACTGTTCAAACTACACCATTCCACCAAAACCCTCCCATCTCACATCCTCCACTTGTAAACCCCTCACTTTTTCCACAACCTCCTATCATGGCAACATGGTATGCCCCTCTAGTCCTTTCTTTACCTTTAGTCAATCTGCCACAGGACTATCAGTCCAAGATACCATTGTATGATGCCAGTGGCACTACTACTGCTTCACAACATTTGGACAAGATGAATGACTCTTTTGATAGAAATGAGATTGATGATGAAACTGTCAAACTTAGGTTATTTGCTCAAATTATAGGGGGAGAAGAAAGAAAATGGTTCAAAAGATTAAACCCTAACAATATTAATGATCTCCAAGCCTTTCATTAGTTATTCTTAAACAAATGGGAAGTTAGGAAAAACCCTCTCCAAATACTTTCATACTACAACAATCTCAAAAGAAACATTGGGTAAAGCATTCAAGCTTATTGCACTAGGTTCAATAGTGTTTATAATGCCCTCCCCCCAGACTTAAAACCTCCATAAGGCTCATCCTTGAACAATTTTCCCGGAGGATTTGATCCTGAAATGGCTTATCAGCTTAGAGAAAGAGATCCTCTGACTTTAGAGGATTTGCAGAAAGGAGCATTAGTTGTACAAGTAAATCTGATGGAGAAAAGAGCTAGAATGAGGAATGAGAAGAAAGTATCATTTAGAGAAGAATATCCGCCTTCCACATCTAGTTCAAAAATGGAGAGAATGATGGAGGAGATGATGAAAAAGATGAGCATACTTGAGAGGGCACAAGCTAGAGAAAACCAATCAGCTCCTCAGAACAGAAATCAAAATCAAAATCAAAATTTTAGGAGAAACCAACCTCAAATCATACCAAGGGAGGATGATCAATATATTACACCTCATTTTCATCAAAAATATGTGAGGTTGAAGAAACAATTGAAAAAATAGAGGAATATGACATAAACATGCTGGGAGTAGACAATGATACTTTTGATGTTCCTCACAGTAGGAAACAAGGTTTATATACACCCTATGATGATGGAAGAATGGAAGATGAAAATTACTATCAAGAGCTAGAAAATGTCATCATAGAGACCCCAAAATAATATGAACTTAGGAGTAAAAAGAATCAGGAAACTCCCAAAACTAAAACCTCTGACAATTCTACAAAAAACAACCCTGTAAACAAACCCAAAAACATTAAAAAAAAAAGACAAAACAGTGGCTGTAAATTCTAATCAAAACAAAGATAAAGGCACTCAAAATAATGAAAAACAGAGTGCAGACCTTAGCATCGTTAGTACTTCAGCTAGTGCTCCTATCAAAACAATTTTGACCAATGTAAATAGAGGAAATCAACAAACTGATTTTTCTGACAGAGTGGTGATTAACAAGGCTGAAACAAACATTGTAAAAAGTTAGCTACCTTTTAGTTTGGAACAATAAATTTCCAAGATCAAAAACTCTATTCCCCTCACTGAATTAGTCACCCAAGATGTATATAGATCACAAATTTTAAAAGCTTTCAACATAGCAGAAAATAATGACACTGTAAACCTTAATGATGACCAACTAGAACTCTTATTTGGTCCTAAGATTGAGGGAAGATACTAAGAAGGGCCAGTTCCTCCATTTTATGTTAGTTTGAAGATTCATGACAAAATTTTATACAATGCTATGTATGACTTAGGGGCCTCTCACAATTTAATGCCCAAAGCAATAATGGAGAGTCTAGGCCTTGAAATCACCAGACCATACAAAGATCTATACTCCTTTGACTCCAACAGAGTGAAATGTTTAGGTTTGATCAAAGACCTCTATGTAAACTTAGCACAAATTCCAGCCAAGTGTTTAGTAATAGATATTGTAGTGGCTGATGTACCCCCCAAGTATGGTATGTTGTTATCAAGATCATGGAGAGCTAATTTACAAGGAACAATGCAAATGGATATGAAATATGCTACCATCCCTATTTTTAATCAAAATAGAAGACTTTATAGGGAATCTCATATGCAATACATGGTTAGTAGCCAAGAGAGACCCGAAAACTCTCCTCTTTATTCTGTACATACAGGCCTTGATTCATTCATTCTCTTCAATCATGAAACATTTAATGAGCAAGAAACCTTAACTGACTTAGTGGCCACTCCTCACTATAATATAGTGGCAGACACAGAAAAGGAGGAAGACAAGACAGAAGCATCAAAACAATGTTTCAAAATAGAAAATCACTGTAAACTAATCACAGGTCTAGAGCTAAAAAACACTCATCCATTGCTTGTCAACCTTGAGAACCAAGAGAAGAATCCTCAACTTAATGAAGAACATGGGGAACTAGAGCATTTTCAACACAATACTGACTGTCAAGAACAAGATGAAAGAACACAAGATAAAGAGGATAGTAGTCAAACTGCTAAATCTGAAACTAGTCCTCTTTGGAGTACGAATTTTGATGGGTCTTGCACTAAGAACAATGCAGGTGCAGGCATTTGGATACATAACACTGAAAATAATCATACTGAAGGGCATTCATACATATTAAATTTTCAATGTTCAAATAACATAGCTGAGTATGAATCCCTCCTTTTAGGCCTACACTTATTGAAGAAATTAGGAGCCAAAAGGATAAAAGTTCATGGGGATTCAGAGTTTATTGTTAGGCAAGTGAATGGGGAATATAGTGCCAAACATCCCAGACTTAGAGCCTATAGAGATGATGTCATTGATTTGTTAAAAACATTTGATGAATTCCAAATTATTTTTGTCCCAAGAAACCAAAATGTCCTTGCCAATGGTTTAGCTTTTGCTGCTAGAACATGTTTAACACCTTATGAAATCAAACAATGCACAACCCAAGTTAAATTCAGACCAGTTGTCCCAGACAATGAGAAATATTGGCAAGTATTTGAGGGAGACAAACAAATAGAAGACTTCCTATAGTCTAGAAATGAATTTGAACTACTAAGTTCAGATTCAGATTATGAAAATGACTGTCCTATTGAAGAAAACCCACTTGATGAAGAAGAAAAATCTCCAAAGATTGTTGATGTAAATTTTTTATCTAATAAAATTGAACATTCAACAGAAATTAGTGCAGATTTAGAAAAGCAAGACTTAGAAACTCTGCAATCTAACACTCAAAATTTTCCAAAAGGACTGGTCCCATTAGAAGAGTTGTTTGATTTCAATGATGTGGCCAAAAAACCAAAGCTGGAGCCTATTGAAACTGAAGTAGAAGAGTGTAACATAGGCAGTGAACTAAAGCCAAAAATGATCAAACTGTCTAAAACTTTTCCAGCTCACATAAAACTGAAATGCATTGAGCTCTTTAAGGAATTTTCTGATGTTTTTGCATGGAGTTATGAGGATCTAAAGTCCTATAATACAGAGGTAATCCGGCAAAAGATACCCCTTAAGGAAAACCAGAAACCTTTTAAACAAAAATTGTCCAGAATTAACCCTGTTCAATTACCTCTGGTGGAAAAGGAAATTAAGAAAATGTATGAAGCTCGAATTATTGTCCCTATTAGATACTTAGAGTGGGTGTCTAATCTTGTGTCAGTTAGGAAGAAGACAGGAGAAATTAGACTTTGTATTGATTTTAGGAACTTAAACAAAGTCTCATTGAAGGACAACTAACATTTACCCAAGATGGATCACATTTTACAAAAGGTAATTGGTTATAGAATAATTTCCTTGTTAGATGGCTTCTCAAGTTACCATCAGTTATTAGTACATCCTGATGATCAACTCAAAACAACCTTTACTACACCTTGGGGTACTTTCATGTATGTGAGGATGCCCTTTGGTTTAATGAATGCTAGTGCTACATTTCAGAGAGCCATGGATATTGCATTCTCAGAAGAATTAGGTGTCTTCATCATTATTTACCTTGATGATATCACTGATTTTTTCAAAATAGATGAAGAACACCTAGAACACTTGAGAAAAGTCTTTGAGAAGTGCAGAAAATTTGGTTTATCTTTAAATCCAAATAAAACAATGTTTGGTCTCCAAGAAGGTAAACTACTTGGACACATCATCTCAAAAGAGGGGATAAAGATAGACCCAAAGAGGATTGATGGTATATTGCAAATCAACCATCCTAGAAACATCAAGGAACTTCAATCTTTCATTGGGAAGATTAATTTCTTGAGAAGGTTCATACCCAACTTAGCTGAACTCCTTAGAAACATAACAAACATGTTGAAAACGGAAGAAGGAATTAAATGGACCTTAGAAGCAAAGAAATCATTTGAACTGGTAAAACAAGCATTAACCTAAACACCAGTTCTCATTAATCCTGATTTTACAAATGATTTCTTCATTTTTTCATTTGCATCATAGCACACTATAGCTGTTGTCCTATTACAGAAAAATTTGAAGGGACAAGAGAAGCCAATTGCATTCTTTAGTGAGGCATTGAGAGATGCACCTTTGAAGTAAAATATCATGGAAAAATAAGCCTTTGCCTTATTCAAAGCCTTAAAAGACTTCAGAGTTTACATTTTACATTCCCACATAATTGCATTTTTGCCAAATTCAATTGTGAAAGACATTTTAACACAGAACCCAAATGGCAAAAGAGGAAAGTGGATTGATGTGATACTTGAATATGATTTAGAAATCAAGCCCACTAAGCTCATAAAAGGCCAAGGACTAGCAATATTAATGGTTGAGTCTAATTTTGAAGCTCTTGATATAAACATGATAGATGCATTAGATGAACAAGAGGAGTTGTCAACTCCCATTATTGAAAATCATTTTCTGAATTCATCTTGGTATGTTGATATTTTATATGTGTTGCTCAATTTGAATACACCTCCTGGTTTGTCTAAAACAAAGGCAAGATTTTTAAAGTTGAAAGTTGTTAATTACTGCATTTTAAATAAATGTCTATATTTGAAAAATGCTAGTGGATTATTGCTTAAATTTTTTCCTGAGAATGATGCAGATAGGATCAAGCATGAGTTCCATGGAGGAGAATGTAGAGGCCACCTCTATTGGAAGACAACTGCTAATAAAATCCTTAGAGCTGGTTACTATTGGCCCACCCTCTTTCAAGATGTCCATAAAATGATTATTGCTTGTCACAAATGCCAACTCTTTGAAGGCAAAAGAAAATTGCTTCCCTTACCCTTGCATCCAATAACTGTTGAAGCTCCTTTTCAACAGTGGGGTCTAGACTTCATAGGGGAAATCCATCCACCCTCATCTGCCCAACATAGATGGATTCTCACTACAACAGACTACTTTACCAAATGGATAGAAGCCATCCCTTCTAGGCAAGCCAATGACTCTGTCATCATAAAATTCCTTGAAAATCATATCCTCTCTAGATTTGGATGTCCTAGGAAGATTATCACTGATAATGCTGTTGCAATTGGATCCAAAAACGTGGTTGAATTCTGTCACAAATATCAGATTACATTGGGTCATTCTACTTCTTATTACCCTCAAGGTAATGGGTTGGTAGAACCCTTAAACAGGAGTTTGGTAAATATAATCAAAAATTTGTTGGAAGACAATAAGAAAACATGGCACACAAAGCTAGTACATGCACTGTGGGCTGAAAGATTAACACTTAGAAATCAATTGGAATGTCACCCTACTAGCTAGTTTATGGAGTAGATGCCATTTTTCCAACCAGTCTAGGAGTGCCAGTCATGAAGTTGATCCAAGAGGTTCAGTCTGAAGAAAATGATATGACAAGAAGAATCAATCAGGCTATACATCTTCAACAAATCAGAGAGGAAGTCTACAACAGAGCACTACAAAAGCAAGAAAGCATCAAGAAGTTGTTTGATAAAAGGACAAAGGCCAATGATTTCAGCATTGGTGACAAAGTTTTAAAGTGGGATTCTAGGAGAGAAGATAAGGGCAAGCATGGGAAATTTGATAACTTATGGCTTGGCCCTTATCTCATTCATTCTACTGCTGGTAACAATGCTTATTTCCTGCAAGAATTGAATGGAACTAAACTTTTTGGAGGTCCTGTCAATGGCAGGATGCTCAAGCATTATTTTCTTAACCATATCAGTTTGAAGCTTTTCTTTCATTGTAAATATCACTGCCTGAACATTTCATTCAAAGTTAGAAGAATAAAAATACAAAAACAATCGAAAAGAGGGCAGATTGTAAAAACAAGAAAGGTACAGCCCCATACCAAAAAAGAGAAATAAAGTCTGAAAGTGTGCAAGCTCAAATGCCACTCCTAAAAACACTCTTCTAGTTAGTCATACAGCCTAATCATGACTAATTAGTTTTTCAATTTATTGCTGATAGGTTAGTGAATTAGATCAGCCAAACAACATAATCTTGGCTTATCAGTAAGGTAGATTAGGATAGAAAAGCAAAAGTTCAAACAAGCTCAAATCTAAACCTATGAAACTCAAAAGAAGAATGGCTCTAATTAGATTAAAACTTAAGCCAAAGAGAGAAAATAAATTGGTTCCAATATGCTCAAAACTTGGATCAGAAAGAGAGAAAAAATAGCTCAAAACAAGCCTAAAAACAGAGCTGAAGAAGAAATGAAGGATGTTCTTAAATTTTCAAATCTTAAGCCTTCACCATTTTGCTTTAATTTTCTGCAAATAAAAGTCTATGTGTAGCTTGTTTTTATGCCATAGATCAGTAGAAATTTAGATCGTTCAATCCTGGCTTGGCTGCTTTTAAATTTATATTTTAGAATTTAGAGAATAAAAGTCTGTCAGACAGTCTAATCCTGACAGATAGTAGTTAGGTAGAGAAACTTATGAACTCAACTGCTTAATCTGAGTTCATGGAGAAATAAGAGTAGACTTAGACTAGATTTATGTTTTCAAAAGAATAAAATGTTGATGACAAGAGTTTTCCAATCCAAATGCACTCTAAAAGAAGAAAAAATGTTAGATCATTAGGATTGGGTAGCTAGAGATGTGTTTTGATAGAATTCCATTGTTTTAAATGACTGCAAACATTGTCAGATCAAAAGAAGACCAGCAAAGGTAAAGAAAGTTGCAACCCAATGGATGAGGCATTGATCAGCTTCCAGAGAAGACATGTCTGAAGTTCTTGACACCTTCAAGAAGGTGTCATCCCCATGTGGAGCCACTGTTAGCCATCTATAAAAATTTGTCATATCAAATGGTGGCTAGATTTCTTTTAAGCCTTCAAGAAACAATTTCAGGCCAAATTTTTAGTTCTTAAAGTCTTATGAAGATAACTAACCCTTAAGTTAATCTTCACTGTTGTTTCCCTCATAATCCTAAAAAATCTACTGTTTGCCAAAAGAAAGCTGCTTGAGAAGCTCATTTTCCATCAGTTGTCCCCTCCTTTTGCTCATAAATAAACCCCATTTTCATCCCTTGTTCCTCCATAAAATCACTCCATAAGCCTCATTTAACCTTCAAAATCACTCCAAATTCCTTGTTTAACCTTGTATTTCTCTGTTATTTGGTTTAAAAAGGCTTCCATTTACTTACCGAAAACCTCAAATTGCCTCAAAAAACTCTGTTTTTAGGCCTAAAACACCCTTTTCTACATATAAAGTTTTCTTTAGCCCCCAAGGGCTTAACTCTTGTAATCCCCTTCTTCATATGACCTATAGCCCCACAACCAGGCGCTAAAGGCCTTCAAACCTACGCGAAAACCCGACTTTCCTTATTATTTCATAAACCCGACAGTTCAATTTTTCAACGAATATCCACCGTTGATCTTTGCAGATCAACGGTCATCATTGCACCTGACCTCTGCTTATCTATTTCGACTTTCCCTCTGTTCATTTAACTCCGCCCCAAGATCGAATTTGGACCGCCCATCATTTAAATCCAATGGTCGAGGTTCAATCCGATAGGCCCAACTCCTTTGGGACCTACCTCCACCTTGTAAAACACCCATCCACTCGCAATTTGCCACTTGTATTCCACTATCTCCGTGACCCGCAGTTTCCCCCGTCGTGCGCGATCCGCACTGTCGGATTTGGGCCCTCCAATCCGACGGTCGCCGATACGTTTCACAAAACTTTTGCGCCCAAGACTTAATACCAAAATGTTTTGTGAAATAGGCGGTTTAGGAAGGGACAGGATCATGTGATGAATCGTATCGCATTTCTTTTGTGAATACCGCCTACCGCCCAAAATCTTTTGCGAAAACCATTCTAGTTTTCCGCCTTACCACTGATCTCCACAACATTGATTTTGGTTTTAAATCTTGGCCATTGATTGTTAAGATCTGACGGCTCAAGTTATGTCCCGATCCCAATTCATCTGCCTCCATATAATCTCCCGAATGACTCCATTAGTCGATCTCGGTCATCGATTTTCTTAATCTGACGGCCCATATTACATTTGAAACCCCATGTCTTTTGCCTTTCATTCTCTCTCCCGAGCATTTCACTGATATTTCTCCGTCGTCGATCTCTGAAGATCGAACGGTCCTGATTTAACTTCCCCGCCATTACATTTTTCCGCCATCAAATCTCCCAAGTGTTTCATCAAATGATCTCGACCATCGGATATTCTAATCCGATGGCTCCGATTCTTCCTCACCCCCAAACCACCCAACGTTGTCTTAACCTATTTTTCACGAGATTTTCTTAAATTTTGTGTGTTTTTTGCAGGTTATGAGGGTTTTTCCCACAGTTTTAAATGAAATGGAAGGCCAGGGATGATGATCCACAAGCACTTATCCACGAAGAAAGGGTATTTTCAAGGTTTCAAATTGTGATTTTACCCATGTCTCATGAACATTGGTGATGTCCTGAAACCTCCTGCGTGCCTGCAACATAGCGAAACCCAGTGAACATCAATTAAACCAAGTATATCAGTGAAGAAGTCAACAGTAAAGGGATTAATGCCTAAGTCTGGAAATCAAGGTTTTTAATCCCCAGGTTTAAAGAAATAAATCCAGTATCAGAGAATGAAGAGCGAAGATTAAGATCAAGCCTTAATCAAGCCTGAACACATAGTAAAGCAGATTAAAGATGTCTTAAGGTAAAACAGAGGAAAATATCAGCAAAGGAGGCCTCCACTGCCACATCAGAGGCCAATTATCCTTTTCAGCCACCAAAGAGCCACCTGCAGCTTCCATATATCAACAAAAGGCATAGCTATTGCCTAGCCAGAGATATTCTGCCTATAAACAGCTGAATAGTTATTTCGAACTAAAGAATACATTTTAAACTGTCAGTAAAGTTATTGTAAAAGATAAGAAAGACCTTAAAGTCAATCTTTTTGTCTACTAGGCCTAAAAAACGTAAACAGAGTAAATAAAACAGAGATATAATTCAATGCATTCCTGCCTTATGCCTTGCATGGTTTTCAAGGCTAGGAATTACATTTAGTGTAGAATTAATGACACTTGAAGCCTAGAAACTCTTCCACCTCCTCATTTTCTTATAAAATCTACTTGAAGAGCACATTGTAAAGGGTTGGTTGTTGGGCTTTGATGTATTACTTGTTGCTCGAAGCTTTCTACATGTAAATAGTTTTCAAAGGCTCTTGAAGCTCTGTTTGTAATCAAAGAAGTTAGGCTGAGAAGAGAAGATGTTGTTGTACTGAAACATTGGACTTGTAGTTTTTAACTGGACTGACATCAATATACAAGATGATTCATGGGATCCTGGTCTATATCATTGGTGAAGTACCTCTTATTGTAACTTGTTTTCCTTTCATGTATGTCATTTGTTCACTTTTCCCTGATAAATAACAGCAAATATAGAGCTAGGATTTACTATTGAAAGTACCCTACTCTCACTGATAAGCTTTATCTTTATGTTTTCCTCCAATTGTGTATTTAAGAATGACTTAAGTTAAGTGTAAAAATTATTAAGGAATGTAGGTTTGTCCATGTCTTGATGTGCAAAATTTGAAAGGAAGTTCTTGAATGATATTTTCATTACATACTAAGTAGAGTTAAACTAGAAAAGTCTATGGTTTGCCCTGTCTTCTAGTTCTTTCTCCAATTTTTGTTTAGAAGGTTTCCCTTAGAGTATGCTCAAAGCAGGCTTTGATTTTTATGTATCTTGCTTGATCTTAAGCTGCACTTTGTTTTCATCCCTTCTGAAAGTAGTCATGTGGATTACTGGATTATTTGTCTGATAAGTTAGCTTTAATACAAGCTTGTCCAAAGAAGTTTAAGGTTAGCCCTGTCTTTGGTTAGTTTCAAACAGTTGCTTAAAAAGGCTTTTCTTGTATGGAAATTTGATAAAACCTTGTTGAAATTATTTTCTTTTCCACTTTCTCAACACTTTTAATGTTCCATTCCATCATTTAATCTAGAAGATATTTTGATATAGATGACTTGCCCCTTGGATCACTCTTGAAATTGTTGCACAATTAAACCCTTTTATGACTCCATAGCCCAATGGATTAAGTGTTGTTTCATATCTATGTTATCAGTCAAACCTTTTTCTGATTAATCACACCTTCACCCCTTTGAAAATATTTCATTTCTAGGACTTTCCACTCAATCAAAAATCATGTCCAACCATCCAAAAAAACAAAAAACCCTTGTTCTTAATAACTAGCCTAATATCATACTAAAAGCCTTAAAGATAAATTAATATTTGCACCTATAGAGAGATCCCTCTTTGGATTCAGGAGGGCTAGATCCTAGAATCCTAAAGTGGTTTTTGATGTAGTCTCTGTAGCTTAGTCTTGTCAATCTACTAAATCACAGGGACCTAACAATCTCTATGTGAATTCCCCCACTAGTTTCTCCGTCGCCTTCTTGAAAGTTGCAAGAGCCTCCCTCTTTTGAAGGGTCAATGTATTTATGAATGACAGTCTGTAGGATTTGCTCAGACCCCTTTGTCTTGCTATGAATCTCTGTGTAGGCTACAGATGGTGTGGCTGCTGCCTGAGGGAGTACATTAGGATTTCAGATGGAAATAGTTTTGGGTCCTATAGATGCCTAAGATTAAACTTTCCTAATGATTTCATCTATATATGTTGTCCTCCCAAGGATCACTGGTCCTTTGGGTTGTTAGGATGGTTGTGAATGATTTTGGATTGCTTCTATCTTCTTTTTCCTAGGCATAAAACAAGAGCACCAATCCTATAGTTCTTTGTACAATCTTGCTAGTGAGCGGGCTAAAGGACAAGAATGTTGCTTGTCAGTATGCAGGTTCTTACCTCTCGTTTTCAATACCGAATTCTTCACATCAATGGAGAAAAGATGAAATAAGGGAGATTAACTCTTAATACTCTCCCCGTCAACAACGCCAAAATGTTGGTTTGGATAGAGGTGAATTTTTATTGACAACTCTAGTGCCCCCTCATTTAATTATCAACCCAGGGTAACTCTTTTTATTTCAAGAGTGTCAGCATAGTATATGCGAGTCAGTTGGTCTATGGATGCTCTTTTTCAGTTGTGAAGAAGGAATTACTATTTCCTGAACTTGTTTATCCTATCAACGGTGACTTGGATGGATCTTTAGCCTAAGATTGAGCAACATGATTTTTTGTTTCTCTACTGGAACAAAACAACAACATAACTAATCTGAACAACAATCTAAATAAACCAAGCAGGAATTGAAATGACAGTAATTGAATTAAACAGAATAGTAGTCTAACTAAGTTACTCAGAAATGGAATTGAATTGAATCAATGGTCTAGTTAACTAAGCAACAATGAAGCAGCAGTATGACTAGCTGTGTAATAATGAAACATCAGTATAACTAAGCCTGGAGATAATGAAACAACAATATAATTGAAACAGATTAAATAATTTTGCAATGGAGTTCTCTGTAGGACTTAATAAAGCGACATTGATCAAATAGTTAACTGCTTTGTTATGCTAGAAAGAGAACGTAATTCATAGAGACGAATAATTCTAAAATCAGTTTATTGATGATTTGGAATTCAAATGCAGTGACAGCAAAAGAACTAGAACTATCTAACAAAACATTGCCGCAATTAGGATTGCACTTGTCCTACTCTAAGAACACAGTTTCTAACAATCTTAAAGAAAAAGCGTCCTATTTGTATTGAATGGAGATATGCATTACAACTACATCAGATTCAAAAGTATTGGTTCTGTAACTATTCGGAATATGAAAACGTGCGTGGAGCTCCCATAGGTTGGGCCCAGACCACCAAAAGCCTCAGAACTGTAAAAACTTTAAAATATGATTATTCAAAACTCTATATCACATCCAGTGATGTTACAAAACATAATTAGATAGACTGTTCCTAATTTCTCTATTACAGGATGGATCTCCTGTCATGTTCTTCCTCTCTTTTCCTCCTCCGTCCTTTGCCCTTTTAAAGGCGATCTTTGAGAATTTCGAGAGTGTTTCTCAAACAACAACCCTCTACGCGTGGCTAATGTTTGAGTTCTCAGACTTGGATTTGCTTGTTCGCCTTCTACTGGTCGTTGGAACTGCTAGGACCTCATATGCTCGCGTCTGTTGGTTGGATTCCATTCCCTATTGGTTGGCGTTATTAATTTCCTGCATGTGAAGACAAAAGGAGTCAATTTATTATTATAAACCATCATTTTCATCATTAGTTTGATTGTTCCTATTTTCATGGTCTTTTATTCCTTATTGTTAATGTGAAGAGGGATTCCCTCGAAATTATAATATAATCTGAAGTATTTACAGGGTGAGAATCATACCTTAATCTAGGCCCAACAACTATCATAATCACCCCTTCTCATAAGTGTGCTGACCTCATCGGAATGAAAGGATAAGACCTTGATAAATGTAAAACCCTAATGACCTAGTGAAAATGCTTTTGACCTAATTTTGAACGATATTTTGACTTAAATATTTTCAAGTGAAAACAGAGCATTGTCATAGGTTATTATGCTCAAAGATGCATGGTAATGAGTCAGAAATATGATCTTGGAGGGAGAATGGAGAAATGAGGTTTTAGGTAGGAAATAAGGATGAAAATGAGAGGTATAAACCCATAATGAGTCTTTTAAGAGCAACAAAGTGACCTTGAGAAGACCAATTGAGGAATAGTGGAAATAGGTTTATAAGGATAATGAAAATAGTGAGATTTTTGAAAACACATAATGTTTCAATAATATTGTTTTCAGAAGGCTCTCGTAAATCTATAATCATCCAAAGATAGTGAAAAATACTGATAACTAATAGTTTGAAGGATCAAATGAAAGCTAATATGGATGATAAAGTTGTGGAACATCACATCAAGCATCAAAAACAAGTTCTCCAACTCTCAAAGGATAACCTAACTTTGGTGCAGAATCGAATGAACCAACAAGAAGATCAACATCGCAGTGAAAGAAGTTCTAAAGCAGTCACAGAAACAAGAACTTGAAAAATATGAAATTGATCAATTTTAGAGTATTTTAGCAAGTGGAAGAACTTACCCATTGAAGATTCCACATGGGAGGATGAGAATTTTATACAGAAACATCCAGAAATAATCAAGCGTTGAGGACAACACTTGTTTGAAGGAGAGGGGCATGTTAGGTCCCTATAATACTAGTGTATCCCCTTATTGATGTCATTGTAGCCCCCTTATTGTTATCCTTGTACCCCTGTAGCCCACATATTGTTATTATTGTGCCTCATAAAAGCCACTATTGTTATTTTTGTGCCATTACATTATTATTGTTAGGTGGGCTAGGATTATATTGTGACCCCATGGACTCCTATATATAGAAATAAAGTTTTGTCATTTGTATCATCCAATAATTGTTCATTTATTTAATGTAATGGAGGGTGCCCCCTCAAAGTGGCTGATTTATAAGGCATTGATCTCTCTTTTCTTCTCTTTTAGGAGATGGTTTCATAACACCATTAAATAATTATTTAGAAATGAATTACTATATTTATCTTTAAGACAAGTTGTTGAATAATAAAGTAGTAGATCAATATAAATATTGTAAGATAAAAAATAACAATATAACTAATAGATTTAGTTTACATTAGAAAGTAACTAATCTAAAAATATATTAAAAACATATAATATAATAAAAATAAGAAAAAAGTTAATTTAAAATAGAAATTAAAATTTTTAAAAATGAAAACATATATTTTTTTTAATAATATTAAATAAATAAATACATATGTTTGGGTGGGGAAAGGTTAATGGGGACACACGATGGAGCTTTTAACTTGTATTGGGGTTTCTGTTTGAAGGGGAGATGTGCCATGAGAAATATAGTTTAATTTATGTCAGAGCATGTCATAAGGGCACTTGGCTATAATAATCTAACAATCTCTTCAATATTACCATATATGAAAGTCGTGGGATAGGTATATCACTTGAGGATGGGCGTTTCTTGCGCCTAGAAGGGTGAGTAATTGATGGGAGAAGACTCCATGAGCAAGTAGTAAAATTTATGTTAGAACATGCTAATAGGGAATTTTCTTATAAGAATCTAACATTCTCTTCAATAATCCCAACATAAAGCCCTGAGATATGTAGATCACCTGAGGATATTGGTTTATTGGACCCAGAAGGGTGAGTAACTAATGAGAGAAGAATGTTTTCACATGCTCACTAGGGTGTGAGTATAAGAGGGCATGTCCAATGAAAAAAATGATCAAAGGAAGTTGAACTTCTCGGATGATCCTAAAATCATGCATCAAACCAGGCATGTTTTCATTTCTACTATAAATTTTATTTTGGGAGGTTCCAAAATCCTAAACTTGGACCATTGCGAGGGGACACACGATGGAGCTTCTAACTTGTATTGGAGTTTATGTTTGAAGGGGAGATGTGCCACGGACAATATAGTTTAATTTATGTTAGAACATGTGTTATGCCCCTTTAATACTAGTGTATCCCCTTATTGTTTTTAGTGTAGCTCCCTTATTGTTATTGTTGTACCCCTGTAGCCCCCATATTGTTATTATTGTGCCCCATAAAAGCCACTATTGTTATTTTTGTGCACTTACATTATTATTGTTAGGTCAGCTAGGATTATATTGTGACCCCATGGACTCCTATATATAGAAAATAGGTTTTGTCATTTGTATCATCCAAGAATTATTCAATTATGTAATGTAAACGAGGTTTCCCTCTCGAAGTGGTTGATTTCTAAGGCGTTGATCTCTCTTTTCTTCTATTTTTGGAGTTGGTTTCATAACATTTGGTACCAGAGCTTTGGATTCTAGGCTTTCGCTACTTTAAACAGGTCATTGTGGAATTTTCGCTCTATTTTTTTTTCTACGAAGTTTCAGACACTAAAAAAAACCCGATTGCGAAGAAATCCTGAGAAAATTCTTGTAAAAATTTCAGATCTTGGTTTGCAATATTTTTGGAGATATGATCTGTGGAAGTTAGGGTTTTTGCACGCTCCCAAATTTCATCTCAAAGAGGTGACTTTGGGAAAATTGTCATAACTCTCTGTTTGAGTATCAGATTGGAATTCTGTTATAAGTGATAAAAAATACACAGAATTTAGTTTCTTGTGTATAAATTTTAGAGGTGAAGGAGGAAACAGTGACATGTGGCATGTTGTACAAGTGCGGTCTACTAAACTAGTCCATAATTAGGTCATTCTGGGAGATTGAGTATAGCTTTGTCTTGAATAATCTAAATCAGGTCTGACCTGTGGCATGGGAAATAAGATTTATAGGGCTACTACAGGACCGAATGTTAGATATTGAAGATCCTAAATCACTGATATAATTCAGGTTTAATATCGACCTCCTAAAAAACATGAAAAATGTGTGTATTTGTTTTTTAAAATTGTATAATGTTTGTTTGAAAAAGTAGTTTGAAGTGATTCCAAGGGCATATTGAAGCATAGATATTAGTATTGAGTTATATAATGCTTCACAAAAATAACTCCACACCCATTAAGCCCTCAGAAATCTCTATTATAATGCATGAAGATGAAGAATTGTAGTATCATATATCAAAATTATGGTACCATGTGCAACAAACTGTGTTCTTACAAAGAGCAATCAAAGATGGCATAGATGGTTTAAAAGAAAAAATGGAGGCTAAGTTAGATTGTTTGAAGGATCAAATGAAAGCTAATATGGATGATAAAGTAGTGGAAGATCACATCAAGCATCAACAACAAGTTCTCCAACTCTCAAAGGATAACCTAACTTTAGTGCATAATCGAATGAACCAACAAGAAGATCAACATCGCAGCGAAAGAAGTTCTGAAGAGTCATAGAAACAAGAACTCGACAAATATCAAATTGATCAATTTTAGAGTATCTTAGCAAGTGGAAGAACTTACCCGTTGAAGATTCCACATGGGAGGATGAGTATTTTATACAGAAACATCCAGAAATAATAAAGTGTTGAGGGCAACACTCATTTGAAGGAGAGGGGCATTTTAGGTCCCTATAATACTAGGGTATCCCCTTATTGTTGTCATTGTAGCCCCCTTATTGTTATTTTTGTACCCTTGTAGCCCCCATATTGTTATTATTGTGCCCCATAAAAGACACTATTGTTATAGCTGTGCCATTACATTATTATTGTTAGGTGGGCTAGGATTATATTGTGACCCCATGGACTCCTATAAATAGAAATAAGATTTTTTCATTTGTATCATCCAAGAATTGTTAATTTATGTAATGTAAAGGAGGTTGCCCCCTCAAAGTGGTTGATTTCTAAGGCGTTGATCTCTCTTTTCTTATATTTTTGGAGATGGTCTCATAACACCATTAAAGAAAGATTTATAAATGAATTATTATATTTATCTTTAAGACAAGTTGTTGAATAATAAAGTAGTAGATCAAAATAAATATTGTAAGATAAAAAAATAACAATAAAACTAATAGATCTAGTTTACATTAGAAAGTAATTAATATAAAAACATATTAAAAACATATAATATAATAAAAATAAGAAAAAAAAGTTAATTCAAAATAGAAATTAAATATTTTAAAAAATAAATAAATAAATAATTAATTAATAATATTAAATAAATAAATACATATGTTTGCGTAGGGGAAAGATTAATGCAGACGCATGATGGAGCTTCTAACCTATATTGGGGTTTCTGTTTGAAGGGGATATGTGCCATGAGCAATATAGTTTAATTTATGTTAGAGCATGTCATAAGGGCACTTGGCTATAATAATCTAACAATCTCTTCAATAATACCATATATGAAAGTCGTGGGATAGGTATATCACTTGAGGATGGGGGTTTCTTGTGCCTGGAAGGGTGAGTAATTTATGGGAGAAGACTCCATGAGAAAGTAGTAAAATTTATGTTAGAACATTCTAGAAGGGGATTTTATTATAAGAATCTAACGTTCTCTTCAATAATCCCATACATAAAGCCCCGAGATATGTAGATCACCTGAGGATAGTGGTTTCTTGGACCCGGAAGGGTGAGTAACTAATGGGAGAAGATTTTTTCACATGCTCACTAGGATGTGAGTATAAGAGGGCATGTCCAATGCAAAAAATGATTAGAGGAAGTTGAACTTCTTGGATGATCCTAAAATCAGGCATCAAACGAAGCATGTTTTTGTTTCTTCTATAACTTTTCTTTTTGGAGGTTCCAAAATCCTAAACTTGGACCATTGCGAGGGGAAATCCCATTAATCATATAATCAAACTTTGAGATATTGGGCCATGATATTTAAAGAAATATGATCAAAGAAATTTGAGCTTCCTAGATGATTTTAAAATTGTGCATTAAAAAGGTCATGTTGGAATCTTTACTACAACTTTTCATCTGGGAGGTTTTAGAGGCTAAAACTTAGACCATAGTAAGGGGAACTAAAAATGATCATATAGTTAAGTTTTAAAAACTTATTTATTTAATTTAGGCTATATTACATGGCAAAGTTTTTATAAAAATTCACATGCAAAGTGTTTGAAGAAATTCCTAAAGGGTTTGATGATTCATTACATACTTTAAACTATTTGATGAAATTCCCCATTGAAATTGTTGTTTTGTGGATAGAGATGATATCACTTTATCTTAACATTGTTAATGATAGTATTGCATAGCTAATCTATGTCTATTGGCATACACAATATTTAAAACCAACGTGTTAAAAGTGTTTTATTATAATTTTCATAAAAAATATTTAATAAAATAGATCAAAGACAAAAATCAAGGGTTGCATAATTGAGTGGTATATTTCAATTAGCATGTTACAAGTGGAATTGGAGCAATGTTTCTTATTTTATTTAATATAAAATGTTTTACAAAATGTTACAAGAAAAAGACTACTTAATTGGTTGTATACAAAGTATTTAAAGAATACTGTGCATGTAAAGTGTTTGAAAAAATGTACATAAGGAATTAAGAAGGTGCGAGAAAAGTACAAGGTCGAGCATGATCAATGTAGATTAGAGATATTATTTAGAGTGAGAGGAAAAGTATGTTTACAATTGCACAAGGAGGACATATAGGGTCCTGGTAATAAAATAAAGGTTATGAATTATGGTCATTTAAAGATGATAGAAAAGGTGGGAGATAATGTCTACTGCTAATTCTACCCTCATACATGCACATTTACTTAGTGGTGAATGTGGAAAATATAAAAATCTTTGGGGCATCCATGTGCTAGATCAAGAAGAGGAGTAGGTCCTGCCTTCCAGAGAAGACTCAACTCTAGATGCTTAGGGAGAGTTGATAGAGGACGCAGTTTTGCAAGAGAGGTCTAGAAATACAAGAATAAGGCAACATGGTCTTTGGTAGATTAGGTTGAAATTGTTGATCAGTGGTTGTCATTGATGTCAACCCAAGTAGCACCGAGGGCTAACCAAATATTACATGGGAATTTTGACCTACCAAATTAATATATTCTGGGTCAATAATTCTTTTGATGGTTTCTACTTATCGAGATGTTTCCATTGATATATGGCACACCATGTAATTCTTCACGGTTTGAGAGATATTCATGTTTGAAGTTTGTACCCCCAGTTAGTGGGCTAAAAGCCCATGGGGTTGGGGCATGGGTCATTGAAAATTCATAATTAATATTTTTTATGCTCCTGTAAATCCCCTCCCACGTTCACTTGTTGAAGCCTCTCTCAACCGAAGAATTTATATAAATTGTGATCCTGATATGCTCCTTATGCAAGGGATTTCGCCATATGAAACAAGTCATCGTGGAATTTTTCGTAATATAACTTTTTTTCTTACGAAGGTTCTACGAAGGTTCGAAGCTGAATTTTTATGAGTAAGGAAGGCTCAAATCCCGAGGAAGTTGTTAAAACATTTTAGATCAAGGTACAATATTTTTGGAGACATGATCTATGGAAGCCGTGATTTTGCAGTTCCTAAAATTCACCTCAACCCCTTGACCGGTGGTAAAATCGTCTTCACTCTCTCTCGCATCGGATTGGAATTCTTAAAATTTACAAATAGTGAACATACTAAAGTTTTCTCTCTCAATTTCGCAGCCGAATGAAGAACAAGGACACGTGGAATGTCGTACAAGCGCTTCCGCTGAAACAATCCATAATTAGGGCATTGTGAGAGATTGGGTATAACTCTCTCTTCAGGAATCCAAATTGGGTGAGACCCATGGCATTGGAAATATGACTCAGAGGAATACTATAGGATTGAAAATCAGATATTGAGGATCTGAAATGACAGAGATACACCAGATTCAATATCGAGCTCCTAGAAGGCAAGAAAAAGCTATATCATGTGTTGTCAAGGGTTGCAAAGGACCAGACTTTCTATGGCAGAAAATAAAAACAAGGTGCAACAGAGGGTAGCATGAAAAGAGCAGTAACCAAGGTGCATAACAGCAACAAGAATTTCATCATATGAAGTCTTCAAGTGGGCAGCACTGCATACAATCATTGTAAAGGTATCATTGTACTTAGTCATTGTAAATACATTATTGTACAAATTGTACTAGTGTCTCTCTGCCAAGGGTTGAAGAGTGGTTGGGAGTGTGTATGATCATCATTAGGTGGTTTTTGTCCTAGAGTGGGTTTCCACCTTAAAAACTGTGTGCATTTGTGTTCCTCTTGTTTGCTGCTATCATTGTACAAACACTGATAATAATTGAAGATTAACTAATGCTCTAATTGAAAGAAATACTCATTCACCCCCCCTCTCAATATTTCCAACAATTGGTATCAGAGCTTGGTTCCTTCAATAGCAGTTTAATAGCTGGAAGGAGGTCATGGAGCATACCAAGAATGGTGTACCCCTATTCAATGAAAATAATTATGCACTTTGGAAAGGAATAATGGAGGTATATCTCTTGGCGCAAGGTTACGAAGTATGGGAAACTTTGCAAAATGGATTTACATCAACTGTGTATGAACAAGGTAATAAGAATTTGGAAAATGATGCAAAAGAAAAGAATATTATTATCAGTGGACTTATTGAATTTTCTTATCATAATGTGTTGGGTTGTAAAACCACCAAAAATGTATGGGACAAGCTTGAGAATATATATGCAGGTGACTCAAATGTCAAAGAATCAAAGCTTCAAATATATAGAGTAAAATTTGAGCAACTCATAATGAAAGAAGATTGCAACATTGCTGCATACTTCTAATACGTTGATGAAATAACAAATACTCTGGAAGGATTGGGAGAGCCAATTGATGAGAAGACTATTATACGAAAGATTCTTAGAATGTTACCAGGGAGATTCAACCCAAAGGTATCGGTCTTAGAATACAGTGCAAATCTAGACAAAATCAGCAAAGAGGAATTACATGGAGTTCTCATAGCATATGAAATGAGACTTGATGAAGAAGAGGTTACTTTGCATGTAGAAACTACGTTTGTTGCATCTAAGAAAACCAGTAAGGAAAAACAACCTTCAATTGAAAATAAATGCACCTGCAAGTGTGAAGAAAAGGGAGATGATGGAGAATGTCTTTCAGATGAATAATATGCTTACTTTACGAGAAAACTAAAAATTGGTAAGGGAAAAATCAAAGGTAAACTTCCATTGATATGTTTTGGCTGTGGTGAGGTTGGGAATTTAATAGCAAAATATATGAACAGAAGTGATGACAACTCAAAAGGAATGAAATGCTTTAAGAAAATCAACAAGCAAAGATCCAAAAGGAACTTTCTCTCTAAGGAAGATAGCTCATCATCCGATGAAGACAATGACAACGAAGAAGAATCCAATGAGAGAGTATCGTTTATGGCGAAGCACAATAAACAAGAGGTATAAAACAATGAAGAAGAAGGATGGACCATAGAAGAATTTTATGAGGAAGCAATCAACCTTATAAAAGATCTCAAGGTGGAGAAGATCCGTTCCAATACCCTTGAAGAACAAGTTCAAGGTCTCAAAATTGAAGTTGAAGAACAAAAATTCATTGAAGAGTCACTTCAAAATAAGTTGGA
Organism: Pinus albicaulis; assembly: GCA_034641835.2. NCBI lineage: Eukaryota > Viridiplantae > Streptophyta > Pinopsida > Pinales > Pinaceae > Pinus > Pinus albicaulis. The sequence goes on along the minus strand of CM076575.1, from coordinate 919,492,571 downwards.
AGAAAGCAACCAAGAAAGGGAAGAATTAGAAGCCGAAGTAGTCTCACTGCGTGAGGAAGTGATGAAAGGAAAAAATATCCAAAACTATGCCAACAACTCAAGGGCATTGGAAGAACTCATCAACAATCAACGATATTACAACGAAAAAACTAGCATCGGTTACAAAGAAGAAGAAGCAGGACCTTCTACAACAAAATAAAATGAACCTATGAGATTTGACATGCATGTAGACTTCATTGGACAAGATTAGCAAGAACAACCTTGGAAGACAATTCCTCGACAAAAATTTCCATCCAGGTACCAACATATTTTTTATGGCTACTATTATTCATGTGGAAAATTTGGTCATAAAGCTGTAGAATGTCGCACGTACCCTAGGAACAAATACAATTCCAGGAGATTTGTCAAATATGAACCTCCCAGGGCTCAACGAAACATCAATAGATTTGAAATATTTAAGAAATAATATTGAATGTTACAAATGTCGAAACTTTGGACACATAGCCAAAGACTCCGTACTCTGAAAATCCTTCCGGTATGAATCTTCAAGCCACAGAATGAACAAACATGGAAGAAGAAGAAGAATGATAATTGTGCTCTATTTTCAAGGCCAAAAGAACAAAGATGTGTGGTATGTTGATAGCGGTTGCTCAACGCATATGAGTGGAGATAGAAATAAATTTGTATCTCTAAAGAGAAGAAGGATGGAACCGTGTCCTTTGGAAATGATGGATCTTTCAAAGGAATAGGACTGTGCACTGCCACTTCCCAAAGTAAATATGCTCTAGCCAAGAATGTTCTATTGGTTGAAAACATGAATCACAATCTTCTCAATGTTGGACAAATGTGTGATCAAGGACACACAATACTATTCAACTCCACAAAATGTGAAATTAGGAAAGGCATGTATGGTGAAATTGTGGCTACAACAAGTCGAGCTCCAAGCGACATATATGTTCTGGATGAAGCAACTAAAGCATGTCTAATAGCTAAAGAGGATGATATAATATTTTGTAGCAATGATGATGGACTAAGTAAGAAGTTTTCTACAAAGGTGCAAAGTGATTTTGAGATGTCTTTACTTGGTGAGCTCACATACTTCTTAGGGCTTCAAATATCTCAAAGCAAGAGAAAGGGAATATTATATGTCAAGCCAAGTACATCAAGGAAATGCTCAAGAAAATTAACATGGAAGATTGCAAACCCATCCTTACTCCAATGGTAACAGGTTGCAAATTGAGCATAGATGACTCATCTAAGGATGTGGATCAAAGGTTGTACAAATCTATGATTAGTAGTCTTGTATATGTAACAGCCTTCCGACCAGATGTTATGAAAGAAGTTGGAAAAGTAGCAAGATTCCAAGCAGCATCAAAAGAATCACATATTAAATATTTACCAGCATTGGAATATCTTCGCTAGAAGCTTGGGATTCTCCAAAGTTCTCATTAGATTTTCCTTTTTTAGAATATAAAGGGGGAGTGGAAGTAGATTACAAGTCTGCAGGACGGTTGTGTTTCAGGGGGAGTGGAAGTGTGTACAGGTCCGCAGGATGGTTGTGTTTCAGGGGGAGTTACCCTTTGCCATTGATGTCAAAGGGGGAGAGAATGTTGTAGGAAGAGGTGTCATGATCGCAGGGGGAGTACTTGTGTTGCCATCAATGCCAAAGGGGGAGATTGTTGATCAGTGATTGTCATTGATGTCAACCCAAGCAACACCAGGGGCTAACCCAATATTACATGGGAAGTTTGACCTACCAAATTAATATATTCTGGGTCAATAATTCTTTTGATGGTTTCTACTTATCGAGATGATTCCGTTGATATATGGCACACCATGTAATTCTTCACGATTTGAGAGATATTCATGTTTGAATTTTGTACCCCCAGTTAGTGGGCTAAAACCCCATGGGGTTGGAGCATGAGTCATTGAAAAGTCATAATTAATATTTTTTATGCTCCTAAAATCCCTCCCACATTCACTTGTTGAATCCCCTCTCAACCTAAGAATTTATATAAATTGTGATCCTCATTTCCTCCTTATGCAAGGGATTTCGCTATCTGAAAGAGGTCATCGTGGAATTTTCGTTCTAAAGTTTTTTCTACGAAGGTTCAGAAGCTGAAATTTTTATGAGGCGAAGCTGAAATCCTGAGGAAGCTGCTGTAAAAATTTCAGATCAAGGTGTGCAGTATTTTTTTAAGATATGATTTGTGGAATTCAAGGTTTTTGCAGGCTCCTGAAATTCATCTCAAAGAAGTGACCATGGTAAAATCATCATAACTCTCCCTCTGAGTATCGGATTGGAATTCTATAAAAAGTGACAAATAGTGCACAAACGGAAGTTTTTTCTCTATCAATTTCAAAGCCGAATGAAAAAAAAGTGACACGTGGCACATCGTACAAGTTCGCTCTGCTGAAACAGTCCATAATTAGGGCATTGTGAGAGATTGGGTATAACTCTCTCTTGAAGAATCCAAATTGGGTCAGGCCTATGGCATTGGAAAGATGACTCAAAGGAATACCATAGGACCGAAATCCAAATATTGAGGATCTGAAATAACAGAGATACACCATATTCAATATCAGGCTCCTAGAAGGAAAGAAAAAGCTAGATCATGTGTTGTCAAGGGTTGCAAAGGACAAGACTTTCTATGGCAGCAAAGCAAAGAAAGGTGCAACGGAGGGTAGCATGACAAGAGCAACAACCAAGGTGCATAATAGCAGCAAGAATTTCATCATATGAAGTCTTCAAGTGGGCAGCACTGCATACAATAATTGTAAAGGTATCGTTGTACTAAGTCATTGTAAATACATTACTGTAAAAATTGTACTAGTGTCTATCTGCCAAGTGTTGAAGAGGCAGTGTTGGGAGGTCTAGGATCATCATTAGGTGGTTTTTGTCCCGGAGTGGGTTTCCACCTTAAAAACTGTGTGCATTTTTGTTCCTCTTGTTTGCGGCTATCATTGTACAAACACTGATAATAATTGAAGATTAACTAATGCTCTAATTGAAAGGAATACTGAATCACCCCCCCCCCCCCTCTCAGTATTTCCAACAGAAATGACTTCTAGGAAAGGTTAATCGGTACACGGGAGAGAATGTAGAGGAAATGTTTCCTTACCGCATTTAGTAAAATATTTTGAGAACCAAAATCCTCCTGAAATGGGGAGGTGGGTTATAGATTGGATCCTTGTATTTTTTCATCCATTTTGATTCTTTTTAGTGTGGAAAAATCACATAAATAAATTGTTAATTTCAGGTATTAAATGAATTTTGGGGATGGGTGGGGTGGGGCAAACTTTACCACTTGAGCACCACACCCCTTGAAATTATTTTACACACAAATACCCTTATAATGATCTAAGAAATACATCAATAAAGTTCAAATGAAAAATTTATGCCTCACACATGTTGGTCTATCATGTCTTACCACCATTATTCAATAGGATGCCATGTTAGCCACCAATACTCATGGAAAAAAGGCTAGCCACATGGGGATTGTGAAGAAGTCTCTAGAAGGGTCACATTGTAACTCATGTTGAGGGTCAAGTGAGTTGAATTTAACCCCTAGTTCCCTATCAGACTCTGTATAATTGAGCCACTAGGAAAAAGGGCAAGCACATTCTATGTGATTGCATTTTGTTCAATGGTAGAGAGAATTAGTTTAGTATGGATAGAGAGAGAGAGAGAACAACAAAGGGAGTTTGTGTTTCATAACACCCAAAAGGCCACAAGTCTCAGGCAACTTCTTAAAGAGTATCTTCTCCTTTTTATTTTCATCATTTCCATTCTAAAAAATTAGAGGGGAACAAGCTCTTCTTCAATTTGGTTTTCTGCAGAGAGTGTTTTCCAAAGAATATGTTAGTGTTTATTATGCTTTTTGTTTTTTTTGTGTTTCATTATTCTCTATTTTTTGCATTTATCTATTGCATGTATAAATATAAAATCAGTAATAATATATATGGAGTCTAAAGTAATTAAAATGTCATGGATAAATTTCATTTTATTTTAACAAATCTTTTCTAATGGAATTTCCATAGTAGTTTATAAATCATATGAAGAGAACTATTATAGATTCAACTGGTGATTGCTTCAAATTTGATGAGATTAACTAAAATATTGAACCCCATAAATTAAAGAGATGAAAATGCAATACATAGGAACTAAAATTTTATAATTGAAATGGCTTACAGTGAAATGACAACCAAATAATATTGTTATAATAAATTGTATGAAACAACTACAACAAATTCTAAACTACTATGAAAATAAGAATATAACAATTAAAATGGTTCCTTCCATTCCTAGTTCCTTCTATTATGTTGCGTGGGCTAAATGTCACTACAAGAACCCTTAGTGAAATAGCTCAATGCTCAAAATTGAAAAGCACAATCTCCTCATTCATAAATGTAGCTTTATGATAATAAAGTGTCTTCTGTCATTTGAATGGGCAATCACACTTATGAAAATATATACTTTAAAAAAACTACAAAACTAAAAACTTTATTAACTATACTTATATATATATATATATAAACCACAACTATCTTTTCAATTTTAATAGTATATGAAAATATAATAGTAATCAAAGACTAAGTTTTTCTTTTAATTAAAAATAAGTAATTATTTATTGAGGAAAAACCTATTAATATCATTATAATTTTAAAAATATATAATTCATTAGATTTCATTAAAACTAATTTTATTAAATTTCACTATATTAATATATTCAAATATTAAATAAATAATATTTGTTTCAATATTTACACAACCATCCCATGAAGTATCTAAAAACACTCTTTTTAAAATCCAATAAGTAGATAAACTAAAAAAGCCACCAATAACTTTTTCAAACTATATGTTTTATTGGATACCCATTTTTTATTACTACACTATTTAAAACCAGTTACATTACATATAAGGTACCCACTTTACACAACAACCCATTTAAAAACACATTACTTTCATTTTAAACCTATCACCTACCCACACCATATTCCCTTAAAGAAAAACCATTTCTCATTTCTAAAGGCATCCATTATGTAATAATACTGGAACACTCAATGTCACAGATGTTTTATTTCCCCGTAATTCATGCGTGAATATGATTTCCCGTGATACATAAATCCAACATTGAAACGTCCAAAACTGAGGATAATTTGTTTTTTCAGCAGAAAAACAGCTAGTTTATATTATGTACCAGCACATTAAACTTCACCAAAATCATAATATTGTTCCCTGTTAAATCCCTTTGATAACTAATATATAGAAAAATTTCCATTACTATCGTGCAACTTCTACTATCAATTTCAAAAACATCATCACTGTGTGATTTTCTTCTATATTCTGGCTGGTTTTTATTTGGATCTTATACAAAAATTTATCACCGTCTACCCATTACCATTAGTTACTTACAGGTCCCAAAGGAAATGACTCTACTTGTTTGATAACTACGAAGAAACAGAAATTTAAAGAGTGATATAACTAGAAAACATATTTCTTTTCTTTTTCGCCTAAAGCCGAGGTCCCTGCCTTGCGAACATGTCTTTCTGTTATCACCCACATCTCTTCTCTACTTTCATAACCTGCATAACAAACAAAAAGGTCAGAAAAAAAATACAGAGCCACTAGCTACGTTGATTGTTCCATCAATCAGTTTGTACTGAATTTCTTTGAATCTGCCAACTAGACCCATCTTTGACAATCTGTCTGCATGCTTGTTTCTTTCTCTATATATGTGGCAGAAAGTGAGGGATGAGAACTTATTCCTCATATTCTCAATTCAGCCCATCCAACTTTTCAGATGAATAAGATTGAGGTTTGTTCCTTGATTCATGTGTTCTATCAAGACCTTTGAATCCCCATAGATTGTTAACCGATCCACACAAAGGTGATGCACAAACCATAATAGAACCCACATTGCCATAGCTTTCGCCCTCATGCTTGATCCCTATCCTCCATACCAATGCAGCTTATATTGGCATCTTGGGTTTAATATCAATAAAGCACCGCATCCACACTTTTGATTTTCTGCAGCTCCGTTGAAATATCCCACTGGAAGGTTAAGCTCATGTGGTCTATCTCTTATAGAAAAATCCACAAAGGATATTTCTTTCATCTTAACACTCTCCAATGTCATGATCACTTGATTTCATATTTTATCTAGCGTGCTTATTATATTATAAAAAATCCTTCTATTCCTGCAGCACCAGATATTCCAATGAAATATAATAGGCAAACTTTTAAATTTCTTACCTTTCCTGTACCACCAATCAAAACAGTGTTTTGCTTTATCATATGAAGGCACCTCCAGATTGAGTTTACTGAAAATATCACTGAGAACCTTTTTAGTGAATAAGAAGTTAGAGAATAAATGTTTATTATCTTGAGTTGTGTTCCTGCATAAACTGCAAATTCCTGGTCCATTAAACCCTCTCCGTTGTAGGTTGTTCCATGTAAGGTTTTTATCCTGCCATGTAAGCCAGAAGAAGATAACCTGCTTCTTTTGTGCCTTCGTCTTCCATACCTCCCTAATCCTTCCTGAATTCCCTTCCTGTACTTTCACTTTCATCATGTCATGATATAACTCCTTTATAGAAATCTAACCTTTATTGAGACATCCTCCCCACTTAATGCTATCTCCCTAGCTATGCTTGTATAGACCCAGATGCCTTAACCAATCCCTGTACTGCTCCCAATTCACTGCTGATGAAATTTTGAGAATTCCAAGTGGAGAGAATAAGTTCTCCTCCTAAACACAGAGAAGTAAAAAAAATTGACAGGAGACAGAGTTTTCAATACTTTAAAACAAATTTCTATTCCTTTCAAAAACTAATACACATTCTTCCTCAACAGTGAGGGATTCACCAAATATGTATGACTGCTACAGACGCAGTGCACAGAGAACAATCTCTGTCCCTTCCTCTTTAACAATACTATGTCTTCTACATTCAACACACTGCTGTGTATATTCACTCCGCGCTGCTGTGCGAATGCAATTTACAATTACTATTACACCCACAATCAACTTCGCGGGCCTTTGCTTTTATATGACGCGCATATTACAAAAAAAACTTAAATCAAAATAAAACCAAATGTACAATGGAAAAACCTTTGCGAAACTATAAAATGTGAAATGCCGGACGTACGAGTGGGGACCACTACGCAGTCGGCAATCGACAATCGGCCAACGGATTGTCAACACAGTATGTGATTCCCCCAAACTTTCGATTGCGATTGGAACATGACCTCCGATCTTCCGCTTGCGATTGATCGGCAATCGGCAATCGGTGATCGGGAAAAGACTTGGCAACACAAGTTTGTGTCCCATTCAATCTTTCGATTGCGATTGATCGACCCAATAACTTCTTGCCACGTGGTCCTATGGACCCACGGGCCTCCGCTGCTGTGGGGGTGATTTGTGTAAGTTTCAATATATAAAACGTTCCGCCTGTGGAACTTCTTCCATATCAACAAGACACTGCTTCAACTTATCTTTCCGATTCCGATTCCGATTGGCATATAAGTGGTGGGGACCACTTGTCCGCCAATTCAAAATTAAAAAAAAAACTTCCGCCTGTTTCTGTTCATTCTGGTTGTTGAGGCCTTTAAGGCCGAAACGACTGTTCTTTAATTCAGTCGGCTCCTCTGTAGAAAAGATCTACAAAATCTTCGTCCTTCCTCTGTGAAGAATGGCTCCGCCCATTACCAAATTAATTTCATCTGCTGTTGTGGCTGCGGCCCATCAAGAATTAAATTCATCCTTACGGATTCACCAACATTCTTCGATACAGAGTGCTGCGCACTCAAACTCTGTTTCTGCTGCGACTGCCTTTGTACTTTCTTCTTCTTGTCACTGCCCAAGGCTGGCAGGTGACTTTAATATTTTCAACACTCCCCCTTAAAGTCAGCTGCTGGATTATTCAACATACCCAGGCGTTCTCTTAAAAACTCAAATGTCTTTTGTCCCAATGGTTTAGTTAAAATATCTTCATATTGCTCCTCTGTTTTACAATGTTGTAAAACAACTTCACCATTGTTCACCAATTCTCTAATATAATGATACTTTGTGTCTATGTGCTTTGTCCTTTTATGAAACACAGAATTCTTTGACAATGCAATAGCTGAGCTATTGTCACAATAAATCACAGTGCTCTTTACCTGTTCTTGACATAGACTTCTCAACATTCTTCTCATCCAAATTGCTTGACACGTTGCTGCTGTAGCTGCCACATATTCTGCCTCTGCTGTAGATAATGCTACAATAGGTTGTTTCTTAGAAGCCCATGAAATGGCTCCTGAACCCATATGAAAAATATAACCGGAAGTGCTCTTCCGATCATCTACACTTCCAGCCCAATCACTGTCAATATATCCCACCAATTCTGAATTTTCTGAAGTAGTATATAAAATACCAAATCCTTTTGTTCCTTTCACATACCTCAGAATTCTCTTTGCTGCTTGCCAATGTGCTTCTTTTGGCTTCTCCATAAATCTGGAAATTAAGCTAACAGCATGCATAATATCCGGCCTAGTTGCGGTCAAATACATGAGGCTGCCAACTATGCTTTTTTACAAACTTGGATCGAAATCCTTGCTGCTGTCATTCCTACTTAACTTCAATCCCATTATTGTGGGAGTAATTGCAGCTTTGCACTCCTGCATGTTGAATCTTTCTAAAACTTGATTCACATATTTTGCTTGAGAAATAAAAATCCCTTTCTCACTTTGCTCCACTTCTATTCCCAAGAAGTATCTTAACAAACCCATGTCAGTCATTTCAAATTCATCTTTCATGACTGTTTTAAAATCTTCAACAAGGTAATCATCATTACCTGTAAAAATTAAATCATCAACATATAAAACAACAATTAATAACTTACCATCCTTTTCTTTGATGTAGAGGGTGGGTTCTCCCTCACACTTTTCAAATCCATTCTCCAATAGATAAGAATCTATTCTGCTGTACCATGCTCTTGGTGCTTGTTTCAGCCCATAAAGAGCTTTCTTCAATCTACAGACCTTATGCTCTTGGCCTTTCTTCTCATATCCGAGAGGATGTTCTACATATACTTCTTCCATTAAAATTCCATTTAAAAATGCGGATTTTACATCCATTTGATATGCTTTCCATTTGTTTTGTGCTGCTATGGACAACACTGCTCTTATGGTCTCCATTCTTGCAACTGGTGCAAAAGTTTCTTCATAATCAATCCCATGCTTTTGCTTATACCCTTTGACAACAAGTCTAGCCTTGTGTCTTTCTATCTTTCCTTCAACATTGCTTTTGGTCTTATAGACCCATTTAACACCAATGGCTTCTTTGCCTTCTGGGAGATCAACCAACTCCCATGTTTTGTTCTTCTCTATGGAATTTATTTCATCATCCATAGCTTCTATCCATTTTCTATCTTTAATTGCGTCTTCAAAATGAATAGGATCATCAACTTGACAATACAAAGCAAATAAGGAATTCATACCTTCGTTTGCTTCTCCTTACTCATAGATTTCTCTGAGGCTTCTGAACCTTGTTCCTCTTTCATTTGGTGTAGCCGTGCTTGATGAAGCACTCGATTCTGCTCCTTGTGGTGTATTCGGTGAACCACTGCCGCTTCTTCTCAAGGGTGTTCTTACTGCTGCTTGAGGCGTCCCTTGCTAGTCTTGCGCTGCTGGAGGTTGTGCATTGGATGGGTTATTAATCTCAACTACATCTTCTTCATCTTAATCATGAGATAAACAGTTTTTGACATTTACTTTTTTCTCAATGCTTCCATCCCACGCTTCCTCTTCAATGAATTGTACATCTCTGCTTATTACAAACTTCTTTGTGGATGGGTTATACAATCTGTATCCTTTGGAATCTTCACAATATCCAAGGAAAATGCACTTCTCCCCCTTACTGTCCAACTTCTTTCTCAATTTGTCTGGAATGTGTGCATATGCTACACATCCAAAAACTCTCATGTGGGTGACTCCCTGTTTTCTGCCACTCCACGCTTCTTCTGGAACTTTGTTCATCACCGCTTTTGTAGGGCATCTATTCAAAATATATACAGCACAGTTTGTTGCTTCTGCCCAATACTCATTCGCCAAGTGTTTTGCCTTTAGCATACTTCTCACCATCTCCATTATGGTTCGATTCTTTCTTTCAGCAACTCCATTCTGTTGCGGCGTATACCTGGTGGTAAACTGCTTGTGTATGCCGTTCTCTCTGCAAAAATGCAGAAATTCCTTTGATATATATTCACCTCCTCTGTCAGTTCTGAGGACTTTAATGTGCATTCCGCTCTGGTTTTCTACAAGAGCTTTAAATTGACGAAATTTCTGAAACACTTCGCTTTTATATTTCAGAAAATAGACCCACACTTTTCGAGTGAAGTCATCTATGAAGGTCAGCATGTAATTGCTGCCTGAAACAGATGCTGTTTGCATCGGCCCACATAAATCTGAGTGGATTATCTCCAAAGGTGCTTTCGCCCTTATGCTTTTCCCCGAAGGAAAACTTTCTCTGTGTTGCTTTCCCAAGATGCAGCCTTCACATAGGCTGTCAGGCTTTTCAATCAATGGCAAACCTCTTACCATTCCTTTTCTGTGCAGCAAATTTAATCCTCCGAAATTTAGATGTCCAAATCTCAAATGCCATAACCAATTTTCATCCTTCTCTTCCTTCTGGAAGGCTTCTTGAGTTACAGCTGCTACGTTCTTTCTTTTTCCTTTCAAGTCAGTATTGAGCTTGAGCAGAAACATCCTATTGCTGGTCATTTGAATTTCAGCAATAATTTTCTTACTTGGAGGAATATCTTTTATGGTGCACACATCATCTTTGAATATAACATTGTAACCTTTGTTTATGAGCTGCCCAACGCTCAAAAGATTACACTTCAGACTTGGAACATAATATACATCAGGGACATATTTCTGCTCCCCATTCCTTGCACGAATACTTACTCTGCCTTTCCCTTTGACAGAGATTTTAGCATCAGTTCCTGTGGTCACTTCATATTTGACTTCTTCATCAAGATTGGCAAACATTGCTCTGTTTCCAGTCATGTGATTACTACATCCAGAATCTAAGAACCAAACATCATCATTTTTATCTTGTGCTACATTGCAAGCTAACAGCACATTACTTGGGTTCTTTTCCTCTTTTGCTACATTAGCATTCTGCCTATTCTTCATGTCATTTTGCTTCTTTCTACATTCATTGGCATAATGCCCATATTTCTTGCAATAATGACACTGGACATTGGATTTGTCATACTTTGTCCTTGAGCATGTTGGTGTTGGTTTCCACCTTGCTGGCTGTTACATTGGCCATGGTTCTGGCCTTGACTGTTGCTCCTTCCATGTGAATGTGAAGAGCTGTCTCTTCCACCTCTATTCTGGCTTCTGCCTCTTCCTCTTCCTTTTCTTTGACCTCTTCCTCTTCCTGAAGGCATTTGGGTCTTGAAGGCGTGTTCAAGAGATGAGTTTTCATCTCTGCTCAATCTTTGTTCATGAGTTATCAGTGAGGCATGAAGTTCATCCACTGTGAACTGTGAGAGATCTTTGGTCTCCTCTATGGTGGTAACAATAACATCAAACTTTGAGGGTAAACATCTCAAAAGTTTCTCCACAATCCTTCTATCTTCAAGAGTTTCTCCATGGGATCTTATCTGATTTACTATCCCAATCACATGTGTAAAAAATGTGTCAACACAATCTGACTCTTTCATGCAAAGAGTTTCAAAATCTCTTCTCAGCAACTGAAGCTTTGTTTTCTTAACTTTCTCCATACCTTGATAGGCTACTTTCAGAGTTTCCCATGCCTCCTTGGATTTCTTAGCTGCTGCTATCCTTGGAAACATACTCTCATTTACAGCTTGATATAAACAGAAGAGAGCTTTAGCATCTTTCTTCCTATTGTTTTTCAATACATCTTTCTCTGCTTGAGTTAAGGCATTAAAAGCCTGCTCATCAGCTGGTTATGTGAAACCATCTTCTACTAGTTCCCACAAATCTTGTGAGACAAATAGGGCTCTCATGGTAATGGCCCAATAATCATAGTTCTTTCCATTAAGCTGTGGAAGTTGAACATTTCCAAGACTCATACCAGTGCTTGGTCCAGCCATTGCCTCTTAAACTGAACTCAGACTTTAAACAAAATATCTTTTCTTTAATGGAAGAACAAACTTCTTTAAACAATAAACAACTGCACTCTTATCTTTGAGAAATGCCTGACCTTGACTTCTGTTGAGCTTTTCACGCTGCTGGAGAGAAATGCTACAACAGGTCTTCTTCTTCAGCTTCTTTGAAATCTTCAAAGAGCCTAGATTAGCTTTGATACCATGATGAAATTTTGAGAATTCCAAGTGGAGAGAATAAGTTCTCCTCCTAAACACAGAGAAGTAAAAAAAATTGACAGGAGACAGAGTTTTCAATACTTTAAAACAAATTTCTATTCCTTTCAAAAACTAATACACATTCTTCCTCAACAGTGAGGGATTCACCAAATATGTATGACTGCTACAGACGCAGTGCACAGAGAACAATCTCTGTCCCTTCCTCTTTAACAATACTCTGTCTTCTACATTCAACACACCGCTCGTGTATATTCACTCGCCGTCAAAAGGGTAATTGCACTCTATAATTACTATTACACCCACAATCAACTTCGCGGGCTCGTTTTACATGACGCGCATATTACAAAAACTTAAATCAAAATAAACCAAATGTACAATGGAAAAACCTTGCGAAACTATAAAATGTGAAATGTCGACGTACGAGTAAAATTACCAGATGAAGCCAAGAATCTATAACCCAAGCCAACGGATTGTCAACACAGTATGTGATTCGCCCAAACTTTCGATTGCGATTGGAACAGGACCTCCAATCTTCCGCTTGCGATTGATCGGCAATCGGCAATCGGTGATCGGGAAAAGACTCGGCAACACAAGTTTGTGTCCCATTCAATCTTTCGATTGCGATTGATCGACCCAATAAATTCTTGCTACGTGGTCCTGTGGACCCACGGGCCTCCGCTGCTGTGGGGGTGATTTGTGTAAGTTTCAATATATAAAACGTTCCGCCTGCGGAACTTCTTCCATATCAACAAGACACTGCTTCAACTTATCTTTCCGATTCCGATTCCGATTGGCATATAAGTGGTGGGGACCACTTGTCCGCCAATTCAAAATTAAAAAAAAACTTCCGCCTGTTTCTGTTCATTCTGGTTGTTGAGGCCTTTAAGGCCGAAACGACTGTTCTTTAATTCAGTCGGCTCCTTTGTAGAAAAGATCTACAAAATCTTCGTCCTTCCTCTGTGAAGAACGGCTCCGCCCATTACCAAATTAATTTCATCTGCTGTTGTGGCTGCGGCCCATCAAGAATTAAATTCATCCTTACGGATTCACCAACATTCTTCGATACAGAGTGCTGCGCACTCAAACTCTGTTTCTGCTGCGACTGCCTTTGTACTTTGTTCTTCTTGTCACTGCCCAAGGCTGGCAGGTGACTTTAATATTTTCAACAACTGCCATCTCAATCGGTATACCCATTCTATTACCTGAATACCAATGAGGATATTCCCCTTGCCAATCCATAATCTGACTCAGATAAAATATTCATTTATTATTAAGGAAGGATATTAGATCAACACTAATTGGTGGTAATTGTCATATTCCATCCAATTCCGCTTGTCCCACTTTTATTTGACCTCCATTCCCAAATTTCCATTTTAACTTTATTTTTATTTCTGGCCACACTTTCCGGAAACCATTCCAAATCTTAAAGCCTTTCAACAAATGGATATTTTCCGTCAAATAAATTTCTTCCATCGTGGTATAATAGTGATATTTATGTTCCATAATATCTTTCCAAGGACCCAGGTGACATAGGCATCGCCATAGGGATTTCATCCCAAAGGCCTTCCCGAATGTATCCAAATCGATAATACCCCAGCCACCCAGGTTCTTCGACTTGGCAATATCATCCCATTTTATCAAATGGAAAGATCCTTTTCCCAAACCCCCATTCCATATGAATTCTGCCATTATGCTTCTGATCTTATTTATTATCTTTCGAGGAATTTGGCACAAGTGCGCCCAATAGATTGCAAGTTTTTGAAGGACAACCTGAGTAAGGACCAGCCTACTGCGTTAAGTCAGCCACTTATTGGACCAATTCTTGTTCTTCTCTGAAAATTTCCAATCAGCCACTGCCAATCATCAATGGTGTAATTCGTAGCCCGAAGCCGGAAACGAAGATATGTTATCCCCTCCTGTAAATTTGAAACCCGAAAATTAAAATCATCTGAATGAACAGAATAACATGAGGTGGCCTGTCCGCATGGTAGAAGCAGGATTTACCATTGTTCGCCTCCATACCCGAGGCATAACAGAAATTGTTAAATATATGTCTAAGCCTTCTGCAGTTACTAATCATCATGAGTCCAAAAATAAGGATGTCGTCTACGAAGAAGTTGTGTGTAGTAGCATCCTTACCCAAGATTCTTAATCCCACAAAAACGTCGGTAGACACAACTCTCTTAATGTTCAAACTCAAAGCATCCATAACTAGTATAAACAGTAGAGGGGAGAGGGTGCATCCCTGCCTAAGCCCTCTCCTAGGCCTAAAAAAATTGGAAGTCGTGCCATTTATGCTAACAGACATAGAAGAGCTAGAAATACATCCCATGATCCAATCAACTGAATCACTTGACATCCCAGTATTGAATAAGATTTTCTTGAGAAAACCCCAATCGACACGATCATACGCCTTGCTCAAATCAATTTTCTTGATCCTCGCACTTAGGTTCTTTGTCTTAATGGAATGCATTACTTCCTGTGTGATAGCCACTGCATCATGAATACTCCGCCCTGAGTGTTCTGGGGTCACATATTTTTCCATTGTTCCTTTAATCCTTTCAACAATTAACTTAGACACTACCTTATATAATGTATTACACAAAGAAATTGGCCTAAGGTCCTCGAAACTTCTCGGATCACATTTCTTAGGGATCAGTGCTATAAAGGTGGAATTAATCCCCCCTCTGAATTTTCCAAGTGTTTTAGCCTCCTCTACAATCTCCGTTATTCCGCCCAGGAATAAATCAGAAAAATGGGTGAAAAAATCCGATGTCCACCCGTATGGGCTGGAATCTTGTTTGCAGGAAAAGATTTAAGTATTCTTGTCACCTCTTTGTTGGTAACTGGCCTCGACAACACCTCATTTTCTGCTGTCCCAAACATCCTGGGGAAGTCAGCCAATACCTTTTGTTGTTCTGCGATCTCCACCTCCTCTCTTTCTGTGTGCAGCTTTTGGAAGAAATTTACCGCAACCTCCTTTATCTCCTTAGTTGTATTAACGGTGACTCCATCAACCTCCATCCTCCAAATTGCATTAACCTTTTTTTGTCCATTTGTGAAATTATGAAAGTACTTCGTGTTGCAGTCTCCCTCTTGAAGCCAAATCGCTCGGCTCTTAAGGTGCCAGGATTGTTCATTGATAAGTAAAATCTTCCTTCAAGTCTCTTCGAGGTCTTTTAGACGGCTCCAATGATCCGATATCTTAACACCATCATCAATTTCCTTTAGGATACCGGAAATCGTTTCATTGGTTTTCCTCAGGTCAATTAGCAGTTTCTCTTTTTCATCCTTCTCCCATTCTTTAACCCGCTTTTTCAATCCTCTTAAAGCTTCAGCAATTCGAATCATCGCCGATGTGTTTGGGTCATCTTTTTTCTCTGCAGCATGCTTCCTGACCAGCTGATTAAAACTTTCATTTTTAAGCCATACCCGATTAAATTTAAACGGGTATCCTCTCCCGCCTGCTTCAAATGTCCATTCCACAGTAATAGGCCGATGATCCGAAATGATGAAGTCCTCCACTTTTGTAATCAAGCCTTCCACCAATGAGAGAAGTGAAGCTTGTATCATAATCTGGTCGATTCTTTTACCAATGAAATCCTCCCCTGTATGACCGTTGACCCATGTCGGACCCTCCCTCTCGAGTCTTAAATCCACCAGGTTTGAGTTCTTGAAAAGCTTAAGCAAATATTCTTCCAATTGATCCCGCCGCCCTCGCGGACCCCAAACGTCCCCATCTCTGATGATACAATTAAAATCTCCGGCAAATTATAAGCACTGTCCAAAGCTAATAGACCATATTCCTCCAAATTCCGCCAGAATCCACGTCTCTTGTTTAAATATAAAATTTTGTGTTTTCTGTCATGTCATGTTCTCATTCTCCTGTCATGTTCTCATTCTCTTGTGTAAATAAATATAAATTTCTGCTACATTTTTATACTGCCGCAGGTATGATATTAGCATCTCACTATTATTTGTATTTGTATTTGTGCTTTGAAAAAAAAAAAAATTAGAGGTTTAACATTAAGAATTAATTGGTGTCTGGAAAAAAGAAGAAGTTAGAATTTGTCTAGAATTTAACATTACAAATTATATTTTAATATTATTCTAATTTATTTATTTTAAATTATTGTGTAACCCATACATTTAAATTTTGCAGTGGTACTTCCTCCACACTAATCAGAGAGCTCAACGCGGCTCTGCAGAGACTATTCAATTGTAGATTTTGGAGTCCTATTAACAAAACAAAAATAACGCATGAATAAACTTGCTATTATTAATAGAAATTCCAAAATATTCCAACCCATATAAATTCAACCTTGTTTGTAATACTAATTAACCTTGATCGTGACCTGAAGCTGACCCGTAATTGCATCTTTCAAACATCTGAAGTGTCTTGACATGGCTTTGAATGCTAAGGCAGTTTATGGAGCGGCAACACCCACCGTTGATACAGTCTCGAATATATGGTGTTAAAGAGATTTAATTATATGTATATTTATATTCTGAACCATGAAGGAAGTCCACTCTTCTGGATCATAGATAATGAAGTATTTTGGGTCTCTTCGTGCAATAACACATACTTTAATTATATGTATATTTATATTCCGAATCATAAAGAAGTCCACTCTTCTGGATCGTGGATAATGAACTACATACAGTGGATTTCCAGTCTCTTCGTGCAATAACACATACCTAATTTCTCTCCGTGCAATAACATATACCCAATCTCATTGATAAATATCATTTCACAGTAGAAATGATCTCGAAGACATACATATTCTACTTTTCTGTGATCTCTTACTGTGATCTTTTAAGAGAAAATACATACCCTTAACCATTAAAGATTAAATCCGCTCAAATTATATATTAACAACACAATAACACTACAGTTATAAAATGAAACCAACCAAACATCAGCATCTAGCATGGCGTACGGATGGTCTTATATTCAGCGGCAACTGTGATCGAGACGAAGGCAGGTGCAGACCGGTGGATTGCAATTAGTGCTGGCCCGTGCTAAATCTTTAGGCACCTCAACATGAAAAATAAACAAAGATTGATGTGAGCTAAATAAATTAAAACAAGCAGGCCCATAAATCAATGGGATGTTGTGAAATAAATTAAAACAAGCAGGCCCATAAATCATCCTACTTGGAGTAAAAAGATGAGAAACTGCTTGCACGGATTTGATTTCAATTCGGCTTTTCTCGTTGTTCCACCACACGTGAATTCGGCTTCCACATTGAAGTTTTTTCCTTCGAACAAATTTGTACCAATCTTTTCGGAAGACATAACTCCCTGGTATTCGCTGGTATTTCAGCTCAAATTCCTCATCCGCCTCTCTTTGGACGTCTCTGTCGAATACGGGCACTGTAACACCTTCTTCAATCTGAGAATCCGTCCAAAATCTAAAGAAACGATTCTCAACATCCTTGTTGGGAATTATGACTTTACAAAGATTATTTGTGTCGCTCTGCCTGAGTGTCTTCTTAAACAGATGAAAAGTATGTATATCCATCCTCTGCCACGATCTCCTGTCTCGCTGCAGAAAGAAGAGAAGTTACAGCGAATTTTTAGATCTCTGTAATACGTTCGATCTCCTGTCCAGCTGCAGAAAGATATTCGGAAAAGTTAACAATACGTATTTCCATGTAAAACGAGCTACGGTCGCTGCAAAAAGGATATTCGGAAAAGTTAAGAATAGATAGTTAAAATATTCGGAAAAGTCGACAATACATATTTAATATTGTTAAATCCGCTCTCAGCTCTCGCTGCAAAAAGGATATTCGGAAAAGTTAACAATAGATAGTTAAAATATTCGGAAAAGTCGACAATACATATTTAATATTGTTAAATCGCTGCAAAAAGGATATTTGAGTCATCTTAACTTTTCCAAATATTCTTTTCGCAGCGAGAGCTGACTATCTATTGTTAACTTTTCCGAAAATCCTTTTTGCAGCGAGAGCTGAGAGCCGATTTAACAATATTAAATATGTATTGTCGACTTTTCCGAATATTTTAACTATCTATTCTTAACTTTTCCCAATATCTTTTTTCGAGCGAGACATGAGAGCGACAGGAGATCGAAACGTATTACATGGAAATGGTAACTGTGTTAAATCACTAATGTCGCTGGTGAAAATAGACTAAACAAGCTTTTTATAATAACACTCCAAATCAAAACCAAACTCTTGTAAAAGAGAATAAATAGTAAAGCTAATTAACAGGAATGAACAGCAAACTCTTTCCGATGGCAATGAACAGCAATCTATGAATGGAAATGAACAGCAAACTATTTAATGAAAATAAACAACAAACCATTAATGGAAATGAACAACAAACTATTAATGAAAATAAACAGTAATCTTGAATAGCGAAACTCTGTATCTGCAAAGCATAACAATACAAATTATAAAAGAATAAATACTCTTGTTATGTGAAAAGGAACGATAATGCGACAACACACCAATTTCATAAATCATTAAACAGTAAGCTATAAACTAAGGTAACTGTGAAGCAATGTGATTTAAAGGAAATGAAAACTAATGCAAACCATCACACTACTGGAATTGGATAGTAAAGGTACAAATAGCAAGTGGATCCACCAAGGTCGGGCCATTAGCGGCTAGTGAAGCACCACCGAACTACTCTAGTATCAAATAATGGAACTGCAACCAAATTTATGTATTAATCATATGTAGCAGAGTTTAGAAGCAATCGTACTCTATTTTAATTAACGAGAGTCAATAAACAATTCTGAAATTACAAAAGAAAATCTGAATAATCATAAGATGTCTCCTCCTGATTTCTACAAGCGTTGTTCTTTTATAACAGCCAGGGGAGGAAACAAGAAGTACATATAACTTTTGAGCAGCGATCCTGATCCTGAGGGATTCGCTCTATCTTCCTTCTCCGACTACCGTTTTGTCTTCTTGCACTGGTGTCGCGCTGTTCCTTTCTTTACTTTGACTGTGCGCTCCGTTCTTGATCTTCTTGTCTGGCTACGACCTTTTGTTGAAGGGAAAGCAGTTACACCTGCCTTATCTTTTCCTTTCGAATGGTGGCTTCCCACTTCATTTAGTTCCTATATAGAAGGAAAGACAATCTTTAGTTAATTTCGTAATAAGCACTAATCTCCTCAATTCTATTGTAATTCTTCAATATATTATCATTCTAGAACATAAAAGAGTCATGATTAAAGGAAAAAGATAAAGAAATACATGGCAAATGCATACCTTTTCCAATGCTCAACACACCCCCCTGCTTACCCTTTTTCATGTCCTCATGAAAACCATAATTTACATGTAAAGCAGTTAGAGAATAAAATGGAGAGATTTTTTCATTAAGTGGTCTAAAACCATGATTTGCAGCTAAAATTTCAAAAACATGCCCTGTCTGCCCTTCAGGTAATTCATATTTGGCCTTATAGTCTGCTGCAGGATACCAGATAATAAAGCTGCGATATCTACAACCTAGCCAATACGGGTCTTCCCTCAAGATGAGGTTACTATAGATAACGAGGTGATTGGCAGCTAACTCAAAATTTTTGTAGTTAAATGGCTCTCTGTCTTGAATATTCCAATTGGAAATCTTCCATCGAAGTTTAACTGCTACTACGGCCTAGTCTCTGATGGACAGAAAATATTCTACCCCATCCAGGATGATTGCTTTGTGTATGGGTCCCAATGTTTGGATCACACCCTCCTTTGTCATTAAGATTTTCTGCCTAGCCCACAATTGTAATGGGTGTCTCGATTCACCCCTAACCCAAAGGTCTAACCCATTTTCTTGGCTATGAAAAGTGTTATAGGCCTTGAGCCATTTTAATTGGTTAAAAGCAAATGAAATGAATGCTTGATATTGGATATCACCCACAAAAGGATTGAGATTTGTCTCAATTTCCTCAGCCAATATAAAATTGTGCAAATAAAATTCACAGAGTAGACGCTGGACTTTTACTCCATAGAGTTTGCAGCAGCTTATAAAATCATCTACATTTTCTAATTCTATAGGTTTTCCTGCCTTAACAGCGTTAATTTTTAACTGCAAATATCTTTCTAATAAAAACAAAGCATAATTTTTGGCTGGGCACCTACATGCTAGAACATTTATGTATAAAGAATAGAGAGTATCCATTTGACTCCTAACCGTTTTTAATCTATTCCTTGCCTCTTCAACTTTCTCTTCTACCTTTCGACATCTATCGAAAGCTTCTTCCTCTGATGCATTGATGTCTTTTAATTGCTGTTGTAATTGTTGGTATTTCATTTTGGGAACAGTCTCTTCTTCGAGCTTTTCTCTAGCCTTCTGAGCCTGTGCCAGATCCTCTTGGAGTTTTTCTATACCAAGGTCTTTTATCAAAACATTTTTGGGTTGAAGATCTACCTAGGTTTTCTTATTACAATGTCGAGTGCCTACAGTTTGTGTCTCTTTGTTGGCCATACTGCTAGAGGACAGTGCCTCGGTCTGAACATCTTTATTACAAACTTGTACATTTTCAGTTTGGGCAACTGCATCCATAACAACTGCCTGTTGTTCCTTGTTATCCTGAATGAATATAGGCTCGGTTTGAGTCTCCATGGCCCTTGTATTATGGGGTTCTATTTGGATGGCTGCATTCTTTGTTTTCGGGGTTCTTTTAGAGACTTTCCCCTTTTTCAGCACCCTAATCCTCTACCTGAGTTTTTTTACTAATTTTTGGAGCTTTTGCCGTCCCCTCCGCAGCTTCTCAAGCTCATTTGTCTTCTTCTTATTCTTGGAAGGAACTATTGTTCCTTTTTCTGTACTTAGTTTCTCGGCTAGGGTTTGTTCTCCAGTGGCCATGCCCTCACCCAGGCTTGCTTCTATGCTTTCAGTAATCACGTTCTCTAGCCTAGGTACCTCAGGGGAAGTAACCCTAGTTTGTTCTGCCGTTTTCTAAGAGGTTTCTTCTTGTGCCTCTTCAACATCCATTTCCTCAAATGTGTCCTTGCTGATGACAGAATGTTCTTGCAATTGTTCTATCTCAATATTGAGATTAAGCGGACTGTGGGGTTGTATATATTCACTCATATTGACCAAAATTTGGGCCAATTTATCCTCCTGTAATGGATTCTGTTGTGGGCTTGCACTGGAGGTTATGGGAGGTTCTGCTTCCTCTCTTTCTTCTTCACTGGTATGGTTACTTTCTTCTTCTTCCTGCTCTTCTCCACTGGTATGGTTATTTTCTTCTTCTTCTCGATCTTCTCCTCCTTCAAGTTGCGGGAGTTGCTCTTGTTCCTAATCTTCTCCTCCTTCAAGTTGTAGGGGTTGCTCTTCTTCAAAACTAGGTAATTCCATGGGTTTGCTGCTGCTACTCTGAAGGCTTCCCACTATTCCCCTGCTTCTTCTTAATCTAGAGGACTGCCTACATTTCATAGGTTTGTTTGCTGTGCTGGTGACTCTTTTTCGTTTTGGGCAGGTAAGGCTGTTCCTCCATCAATTGAGAATACCATTTCTTCCCAGCTAGTCTACTGCTGGGCAAGAATGTAACTAACTATTAATCGAATTAGACAGTGGTGGCTTACTACCATCCCTATATGACAGGATTTCCTTATGCTCTGAGCAGCGTCATGTAGTAAAAAATTTAAAAATGCAGGCAAATTCACAGCTCATTTCTGTTTTAGTACTGCTAATAATTTAAGGTGGCGTGGTCTTACCACATCCTTTCTTCTGTCGCATGTAATGTAGCTTTGCACTACTCTGGCCAGTTCTATCCATGGTTCTCCTAGAGTTGCTAGTTGGAATCCTTTTCCTTTGACGATCAGGGTCTGTCCTTCATCCCAAAAGATGTTCATGGCCTCTTGAAGTTTTACTTTTTTATGGGTCCATATGGGTAAAACTGTCGGTAGACCAGATACCTCGACAATTACTGCCTCTGTCACTATTATTTTCCTACCTCTTACCATGGAATAACTCTCCTGCAAGTTCTACAAAAATTCTATAGCCACAGTTTCATGGGGTTGCTATAGTCACATAAGGTATGTAATCCACCCTGCTCTCTCCAAAATTGCTCGTGCAGCGTCGGAAACTGTTAGTACTAGAGGTTCACTACGTATGGCTCATCCTCCCATTTTGTCTAAATCCTACACACTGTTAGTTCTTCACAATAATACAAAGAAATGGCAACGGAATAACTCCCCGTGCATATCAAAAGAAATATCATTAAACTTGCTATGTCTGAGAATTGATGAACATCGAGAATTGACTCATAAGCAGTGCATATTTAAAAGTCACCCGCGCCCCCCTGAAATATCATAGGTCGCCCTTGACCGTCAAATGGAGGAGCAGCGTACTGCAGATAATTGTACATTATAGAAAGACATGCATACTTATAATATGATCCAAAAATTATCAAATTACTGAAATCGAGGCATATTATGAAATCATGAATAGATATGAAATGCTATGTAATGATTCGAAAATAAGGGAAAGGACAGCGGACATAAATAAAAGTGCTTATGCGGTCAATATTCACTTAAACCGTTATGATTGATTGATAAACAATATTTCATGTATAAAGGTTCAATCGAAGGGGTTTAGGATCATAATCTCGTTCGTATATAAGATAAAAATATAAGAAAAGGGTTTGTAATTGCTATTGAGTTGTGAAAAATATGACTCCAATACCATCAGAAGAGCTCTGTTGCCCACAGGTGTCCATAACCTTGAAAAAGTTGCCTTTTCACCCTTGGAACCATAATCCTTCATATATACCTAGGAAAGTGCTTTATGATGCCATGATGGAGACCATTGTGCTGGTTTGGGAACCAGATGAATCACAATGCCATTCACCAGGAAGGAGTGAAAGGTGGGCAGGCCGGCTCATGATGAGACCTCCTGTTCCAAGGAGTGTTTATTTTTCTGAGTTTCCCATTGGATCATGTCCCTGGTGTGGTGGCCATGATGGGAAAGCCACTTTTATGCTTCCTTATGATCATGGTAAGCTGGCTCATAATGAGACCCCCTATCCTCCATCTGACATATCATAGAATTGTTGTATAAATGTATTTTTTCTTTTCTTTTTCTTTTATATAGCACTTGCCTATTGATGTATAAAGGATGGCTCAACACTCCTTAAGAGTAGGGATGGTGGAAGAAGTTCGAACATCTCAATAGAGGAAAGTATGCCCTTATTCTTATTCAATAATAAAATTCAAAGAGAATTACGAGGATTAAGGAAGAACCAACATGATAAAAATAATCAATCAAATTAGTTTTAGTGAAAATAAAGACAACAAAGTGATATATATAGTTGTGTCATTTCCTTTTTTCTTATCAATACAAAGCAATTTTTTAAAGATTACAATTTCTCTTTGATATTTTGATTCCAGTAACTTCTAATTTTTGTGTCCTTGCATAAATTTGTATATTTGCCTTAAAAGGATCATGAAAAATTCTCAAAAATTCTCAAAATATTGTTCTAAGAAAGAAAAATGAACTCAAAAAGTGTTGTTCCTTGAATGGAACAGCTATTGTTCCTTAAAAGGAACAAAAAAAACAATCTGCGGAAATGTTGTTCCTTTTGAAAGGAACAACAAAACAATCAGAAAAAATGTTGTTCCTTTTGAAAGGAACAGCAAAAAAAATTGAAAAAAATGTTGTTCCTTTTGAAAAGAACAGCAAAAACAATCGAAAAAAAAATGATGTTCTTTTTTAAAGGAACAGCAAAAAAAATCATCAGAATTGTTGTTCCTTTTGAAAGGAACAACGAAAGAAATAGGAAAAAATGTTGTTCCTTTTGGAAGGGACAAAAAAAACATTCAGTAAAAATGATGTCCCTTTTGAAAGGAACGACAAAAACAATTAGCAGAAATGTTGTTCCTTTTGGAAGGAACAACAAAAACATTCAGTAGAAATGTTGTTCCTTCTGAAAGGAACAACAAAAAAAATTAGTGGAAATGTTGTTTCTTTTGGAAGGAGCAGCAGAAAGATGAACACGCAGATGCGTTGTTCCTTAAGAGGAAAGGCTATTGTTCCTTAAGAGGAACATCAACTATTCCTTAAGAGGAACAACACGAAAAATAAAAGCACACAAGATTGTTGTTCCTTTAAGAGGAACATCACAAAAAATAAAATCTATACAAAAAACAGTTTATACAGGAAAAATTAAAAAGAAAAACTTATGTACAGGTTTCAGAAATAAAGGAATTAATTAGTGAATATGTGTTGAGGAGGAATTATCTTCCTCAGCAAAAATCTGCATTGTAGAATCTCCCCGTAATTGCTGGTAAAAGGATTCCCGATTAAGCGGTTTATGGTAAAGTCATAGTCGATGATTGTTTGCTTTGAAAGAATGTCCAGATCCATCAATGGTAGTTAATGTAATGGTTCCATTGTCATTCACTTTCTGTATCTCATAAGGTCCAAGCCATCGTGTCTAGAGTTTTCCGGGGAAATCCTGAAACATGGAGTCATATAGGAGTGCCCAATCTCCTTTGTGGAAGATTTTCTTTTTAATGAGGGCATCGTGCCATTTTTCTCTCCGCTGTTGAATTAATGTAGTGTGCTAGAGGGCGGAGAGCCTAATTTCATCTAACTCGTTGATTTGTTGTAATCTGCTGACTTAGGCTTCATTTAAATCCAAACCCACCTCCTGGGCTATTCTTAATGTTTGAATTTCAAATTCTATTGGAAAGATGGGTTCTTTCCCAAATACTAATTGATATGATGAATACCCAGTATTATTTCTCCATGTTGTTCGGTATGCCCACAAGGCTTCCGAAAATATTAAAGCCCAGTCGTGTCGGTGTGATGCAACTGTTTTTGTCAGTATAGATTCTATCACCTTATTCGTGCTCTCTACCAGGTCATTTTCTTGTGGGTGGTATGGGGTCGTGATTTTGTGCTGAATGTGGTAATTTTTTAATGTTGCGGCGATTTTATTACCTACAAATTGCGGCCCTCCATCTGTAATTACGTCCATTGGGAGGCCATATCGCACAAATATTTGGAAAATGAACTGTATTAGAAAGTCCTCTATAGCTCTTGGAAGTGCCTCTACTTCAACCCATTTAGTAACATACTCTGTTGCAACTAGTATATATGTTTTCTGATTTGATGGTGGGTTAATAGGACCAACAAAATCAAGTGTCCAGTGCTCAAATGGCTTGATTATTAACTGTGGGTTCAAAGGAATTTCATCGGACAATCCAGGGTGTCCTGCCCTTTGGCAACTATCATAGGCTTGTACAAACTTTTTAGCATCTTTAAAAATCGTAGGCCAGTAATAGCCTATTTGTAAAACCTTGTGACCAGTCCTGCGATCTGCGAAATGTCCACCACATGGCCCATCGTGGCATGCTTTCAGGATGTCAAATATCTCATCTTCACAGATGCATCTTCTGATGTGCATATCTACTCCAGTATGAAATAGGTAACCCCCAATACAAGAGAATCAAGTACTGCATTGTAATATATCTTTTCGTTCATTGGGCGTTAGATGCTTAGGTAATTTACCTACTACTAAATAATTTGCAACATCAACATACCATGGGGTTCTGGTAGTAATAGAAAAAAAATGTTCATCTGGGAATTGATCTTCGACTGTTGCTAAGTCTGTTGGTTTTGGCATTCGTGAGAGAAAATTAGCTACTGGATTCTCTTTTCCCGGTCGATCCTTTATTGTGATGTCAAATTCCTACAATAGAATCAACCATCTTGTTACTCTACCATTTGTAACATGTTTATTTGCTAAAATTTTTATGGCAGAGTGATCTGTATATAAAACTACAAGATACTCAGTTATATAATGTCTAAATTTATTTACAGCATGTATTACAGCTAAAAATTCTTTCTCAGTCACAGTATAGTTTAATTCAGCAGGAGATAGATTCTTGCTAATATAATAAATTGCATATGGTTTTTTATCTTCTTCCTGTCCAAGGACTGCTCCAATAGCTGTGTCTGAGGCATCAGATAAAATTTGGAATGGCAACTCCCAATTTGGGCCCCTTAGCACTGGGGCTGTTGATAAAAGCTTTTTCAGATTCTCAAAAGCATGGTCACATTTATCTGTCCAATTAAAATCAACATTCCCTATTAGTGCGTATAGAGGTGCAGCTTTTTGAGAATAATGCTATATAAATCTTCTATAATAACCATAAAATACGAGAAACTACGTACCTCTAATTGTGTGGTAGGAGTAGGTATTAACAAAAGTATGTGAATTTTAGCTGGATCTACATGTATTCTAGTTGCTGAGATATAATGACCTAAGATGAGTCCCTCGATCATCATCATGTGGCACTTCTCATGGCTTAAGCTGAGTCTGGTGTCAATACACTTTTGCAGCACCTTTTCCAATGTTTCTAATGCTAGCTCAAAATCATCTCCATAAGGTGTGAAATCATCCATATTTACTTCGAGCCCTTCATTTATTATATCTGAAAAGATGCAGAGAATGGCCCTCTAAAATGTGGCAGGGGCGTTGCATAGACCAAAGGGTAAAACCCTGTAAGAAAATGTCCCCTGAGGGTAGGTAAAAGTAGTCTTATCTTGGTCTTCAGGGGCAATCTGAATCTGATTGTATCCACTGAAGCCATCTAAGAAATAAAATAATTTTTTCCCTGCTAATTTATGTAATACCTGGTCAATGAAATGAAGGGGAAAGTGGTCTTTTTGGGCTGCTTTGTTTAGTTCTCTGTAGTCTACACATATCTCCCACTTCCCATTCTTCTTTGGCACCACTACTAGTGGAGAGACCCACTTTCTATCAGATATTGGATAAAAAAAGTTGACATCCAAAATTTTTTGTAATTCAACTTTCACAATATCCTTAAGATGAGGGTTTAATCTTCATTGGGGTTAGCGAATGGGTCTAGCATCTTTTTCTGTATAAATGTGGTGCATACATAACTGGGGATCAATTCCTTTCATGTCTGGGTAATCCCATGCAAAAGCTCCCTTATATTTTTTTAGTAGTTGGACCAATTTTTCTTCTTGTTCAACAATTAGATTTCTGTTAATATTCAGAGTTTTTCCTGGCTCAATTTCTATAGATTTGTTATTGTAAACAGAAGTGGTAGGTATTGATTGTTCTTGGGTGTCTTTCATGGGATCTTCTTCTTCTCAATTATCAAATGCTGCCATGATCATGTGACATTGGGATCTGGTTTTTGGTTGGTTGATAAAACTGTTAATGATGTCATCCTCTGTTTGGTATTTAAAGTTGAGGGCATCTTCTATGGTTAATGGTGATCTAATGTTTTCTATGAGATATGATATAGACTGTCTCTTTGTTTTTATTATTGTTAGGATTCGCTGGGTTGGAGGGTATAAGGCTAAGTTCTTGACATAACTCCCTCTAGTTATAGTCATGCTGCCTTACTGGCAACCAATGTAGGCATCAGCAATTGCCAGCCAAGGTCTACCTAATATTAAAGGGTGTCCATCTAGCCAGCTTTTCGGGTTAATAATTAGGAAGTCGGTAGAGTATTCCCAGGAGTCTACAGATACCATTACATCATTTAGTGTGCCTTTTGGCTTGACTAATGACCAGTCAGCCAATTCCAATAAGGTTGTTGTTGGATCTAATGATGTAATGCCAAGTTTTTGGCAAGTGGTGGTTTTTAGGATATTAATTGTAGCTCCCAAATCAACTAAGGCATTTGGAAATGATTGTCCATTGATTTGCATTGTAACTATAGGGTTTCCTGGGTCCTCATACTTTACAGGTGCTTCTCTTCCTGATAGGAAGTCAGATAGAGTTCTGACTACTTGGACAGTTGGGTTAGTT
Organism: Pinus albicaulis; assembly: GCA_034641835.2. Classification (NCBI taxonomy): domain Eukaryota; kingdom Viridiplantae; phylum Streptophyta; class Pinopsida; order Pinales; family Pinaceae; genus Pinus; species Pinus albicaulis. The sequence continues at coordinate 919,464,469 of CM076575.1, read as the reverse complement.
GTTGTTCTCCTCTTTGGCTTTCTTATGCATAGTTCTTTGATGGTATTTGCATAAATGGGAATATCTTGGATAGCTTGGAGGAGTGGGATTTTTATACACAAATTTTTCAGTTCTCCCAGAAGATCAAAATCACGATGTTCTATTGGACGAGGTATGATTAATCATTCTCGGAATGGTGAGAAGAGGTGGTTGCTTGCTCGTGAGTTTGTTGTATAACCAAATTCTCCTTTTGCAATGTTTGTTTTGAAGGTAACAGATTTTCAACTTGAAAATTTTTGTCTCCCTCTGATTCTATTATGCACCCAGACCTTAGTTGAAGGTCGTTGCACTCTCTTAACTTAGTTTCTAGTTCTGGTGCTTCGATTATTTGAACAGATTGATCCAATCTATTATTAGGGTTTGGGTTGGGTTGGGCTAGGAGTTGCGGTCTTAAGTGGGCGTGGGGATTTTTTTGCAATGTATATGGTGCTGGTAGTGTAGGTGGAGGGAGAGGAATCTTTCCAGCTAGTTGATTCATAGATCTTTTCCAGTTCAACTGCTAGGTCTGAATCTACGACGTGGAGGGGGACCATTGTGTTGAATATGTATTATTTTTCCAAAATGGTGGACAGTAAGGAAAATTTGGTGAATTGGTTTGATTTTTTTGATTTGGCCATGGTGGTGTAGGAAATAGCTGTTGTGACGAACTAGGAAAGGGTGGCTGATTTTGCCACATTGCATTATATTGCTGAACATTATACTAAGGAGACTGAAAAGAAGAGGATGGATCAATGGGTATACCTGTTCGTCGTGGCTGCCATTGAAGACATTGATTAAGTAGGTATATTTTTTCTGTTTCTTCTTCTACTTCTTTGTAGACTGCTTTCAATCAAAAGATGAGGGGAAACTTTCTGTAGAGTGATCTTTCGTGCAGATGGCACAGACTTGGACTGTATCCAATGGGAACTCTTTATGGCTATGTTTCTTTCTGAATCTAGGGCAGAATATTGCCAAATTTTGTTCTGCTTGTGCTTGCTTTTTTTTACCTTGTATGATATCAAGCTGCGTTGTCAGGTTCCCTAGAATATCAGTTTTGAAATATTCTAGTAGATTACCAATTTCTGTGTGGGTTATACCTCCACCGGAGGTCTTGCTATCCCTTGTGATCATGTCACGTTCTACTGGTTTTAGTCTTGTGCTGCCTCTTGAACTCCTGATACATAATCAATAATTTCAGCAAAATTTTCCTGATATATATGACCTTTGCCCATGATGTTTAATGTTTCAACACACTATTCCTTCATCCCTTTAATTAATGTAGTTTTAAACACATTATCAGGTAAGGGTAAAGATGTATAGGGTGATCTCTGGAGGTTGTATTGAAAGTGTTCTACATATTCCTCCAATGTTTCATTAGGTTTTGCTGTCATCTGAAATATTTCATATTTTAATTCCCTTGATCTACAATAATCCTGATATTTCTTTAGAAAAGCAGCCTTCATCTGATCCCAGTCATTTATAACACCTCCACCTAATCCCATAAACTATCAAAGAGCTACTCCTTTTAATGTGGAGGGCAATAATTTTAACTTTTGGGGATCGGTGGTATAGTAATACCCTCTACATAGTACATCAAATTCAAATAGAAATGCATCTATATCTTTCGATGTTAAGCCATGGAATGTAGGAATATGCTGGAGAGTAATCGCCTTCATTGGTGCTCTAAAATGGGATATTGCAATGTGGAAGTTTGGGGTGGTTGCTGGTTATGGGCCATTTGATCAAATATGTGCCAATATCTTTCTGGGATTTCTAGGGAATTATTCCTAGACTGACTAGAAGGAGTAGGGATCACCTTAATAGCACTTCCTTGGTCTGGGATAATGAGTGTCCCTTGCTGAACTATTATCCGAGGGAATTTTAGTTCTTCAGGTTCTACAGCTTTGTTTTGGATGATTTTGATAACACTTCCCTTATCTGGGCTACTTAGTGTTTGGAATACTTCAAGATGGGATCCTGGTTTTTCTCTTTTCCCTGTTTCTCCTTCCCCTTCATGGAGATTACTAGAGTTCCCTTCTTGTAAAGATATTGGGCGAGAATTCTCAATTTCTTGAGAATCTTGCTCTGCTATATGACTATGCACCTCAGCAAAAGCTACAGATGGTGATTCTGTTGCCCGAAGGGAACTAGTGGATTGTCTAGAAGCAATTTTTCTAGGGCCTACTGATGGCTGAGATTCAGCTCTCTTAATGATGTTGTCGATAAAAGTTGTTCGCCCAAGGGTCACCGGTCCCTTAGGTTTTTCAGGTCTGGGAGGAATTTTGTTTAGTTTAAATTTTCTAGTCATTCAAAAAAAACACAAGCATTCATTCCTACCTTAAATTTTCACTCAATTCTACTATGAAGCGGGCAGATGAATGAGCATGTTCCTCGCTCAGTATGTAGGTTCTTACCTTCTGTTTTTAATACCCAATTTTTCCCTAGCAGAGAAAATCAAATATACATCACTCTTTTCTCAATAGCTACACTCTCCCCGGCAACGGCACCAAAATGTTGAGGTATAAAAGGTGTCTTTTTAACTCCTATTTATCCTACATTAATTATCAATCTAGGTACGACTTTTTATCTCAAGAGTGTTCTTAGTCTGAGGCTGCAATTTAATCTAAGATTAATTCTCTTCAATGTGCAGTACAGTGTCTTAAATACAAGAGTAAACTGATGCTTGAAAATGAAATATAATTACAATAATATGAAACTCAATGTTCTGTAGTTCAAACAGTGACTCAACAATCATCAGTCAAGGATGCAGTAGTGATAACTCTTTCCTCTGTCAACTGATATAAATTAAATCAAATATAAACAAGGCAATCAATCTGAGAACGCAGGCAGTAATAACCAATGTCCTTTACAGTTGATGATCTTTCATTGCACACTAAAGCAATTAAATGGAAATGGTAATTGTGTTAAATCACTAACGGTGCTGGTGAAAATAGACTAAACAATATTTTTGTAATAACACTCCAAATAAAAACCAAACTCTTGAAAAAAGGAATAAACAGTAAAGCTAATTAACAGGAATGAACAACAAATCTATTTACTAGAAATAAACAACAAACTCTTTCTAATGGAAATGAACAACAATCTATGAATGGAAATGAACAACAAACTATTTAATGAAAATAAACAACAAAACATTAATGGAAATGAACAACAAACTATTAATAGAAATGAACATCAAACTATTAATGGAAATGAACAGTAATCCTGAATAGCGAAGCTCTGTATCTGCAAAGCATAACAATACAAATTATAAAGGAATAAATACTCTTGTTATGTGGAAAGGAACGGTAACGTGATTCACTGATGCAACACACCAATTTCATAAATCATTAAACAATAAGCTATAAACTAAGGTAACTGTGAAGCAATGTGGTTTAAAGGAAATGAGAACTAATGCAAACCATCACACGACTGGAATTGGAAAATAAAGGTACAAATAGCAAGTGGATCCACCAGGGTTGGGCCCTTAGCCGCTAGTGAAGCACCGCCGAACTACTCCAGTATCAAATAATGGAATGACAACCAAATTTATGTATTAATCATATGTAACAGAGTTTACAAGTAATCATACTCTATTTTAATTAACTAGAGTCAATAAAAAATTCTGAAATTACAAAAGGAAATCTGAATAATCATAACATGTCTTCTCCTGATTTCTACAAGCGTTGTTCTCTTATAAAAGCCAGCAGAGGAAACAAGAAGTACAAATAACTTTTGAGTAGTGATCCCTGAGGATCAAGAGATCTTGAGGGATTCGCTCTATCTTCCTTCTCCGACTACCGTTTTGTCTTCTTGCGCTGGTGTCGCGCTATTCCTTTCTTTACTTTGACTGTGCACTCTGATCTTGATCTTCTTGTCTGGCTACGACCTTTTGTTGAAGGGACAACTGTTACACCTGCCTTATCTTTTCCTTCCGAATGGTGGCTTCCCACTTCATTTAGTTCCTATATAGAATAAAATACAATCTTTAGTTAATTTCACAATAAGCACTAATCTCCTCAATTCTATTGTAATTCTTCAATATATTATCATTCTAGAACATAAAGGAGTCATGATTAAAGGAAAAATATAAAGAAATACATGGGAGTTGCATACCATTTCCAATTCTCAAAATCATCTAGATGATTTATTTAACATGGTACGTTTATAATTGTTTGAATGTTTGATTAATCGTATGATATGAGTATGTGTTTGTAAGATTGCATGAATATGGTCATAATAACATGTATGCATTGAGACATTTAATATATGTTTTTTTATGCACTGACAGTGATGTGTTTATGGCAGTATGATATAGGGGATTGCATGGAAAAAGAGACTGTCATGAAATATTGAAGAAGGCTTAGGTTGATATTTCCTTGGAATCATTAGGGACCCGTGGGGATTGAGTCATGATGTTTGTTTCCAGTATTGTGCTTTTGGTCTTTTATGATTTGTTTGTGCTTGATTTGTAGCTTTTTTATGTATGGTGAAAGTCCTTGCCACCTTTTTCGTAGTGTCATATTGCTATTTTTTTCATGGTTTTCTTCTTGTTGGCTTTCTCGTTCCTTCCCTTTATGTTTCGAATGTCTTTGGAATTGGTTGGGAAGGAGGAAATTTATTGGATTTTAAGAAGAGATAAGTGAAATCCAGTAGATGAAGAAAGACTTGGATGGAGCAGGATGTGTGTATAAGGACAGTTGAAGGTATGAATATAACATTTGGTTGGATTGGTTGGGTCCATTGAGGTAAATGGATGGTGGCAGAACAATCATGACAAAGGTAGCAAGAAAGGATAAAGTGAATAGATGTGCAGTGTTATATGCTTTGGCTATGTTGAAAACTGTTGTTCTTAATGTTGTGCATGCATGCATGTAATCATGATTATGCTAGTGTTTATATATGTATACATGTATGTATATATGTATGTTGTGTATGATAGGGCTGTCGTGGATCATGGTCGTTTGATGTGAAATGTTTATATGTATATATGTGTTTATGCACATCGTTGTCTGATAGGAGGATGATTGTTTTATTTTAATTATTATATATGTATGTATCTATCTATCTATGGTGACTATCTGACAGGGTTGTCAATGATTATCCTTGTGGAGGAATGATTTCTTATGGAGGTGAATGGCATGAAGAGGTTATTGGTATTATGAAAAATCAAGTGGGAAGGTAACTTTGACAAATCTATGAGGTCAGTGTCATGTGGACATGAATTGATATTATATGCTTGTACTATGCATATGTTTATGTTATGGATAGGTAATGTTGAGGGGTACATCAACGAAGTTAAACTAGTGTGATCTGCGACATGATAGGATAAGAATGGATAGTGAAAAGACACTAGAATCAAGGTTGCTTGTGGGGTTATTGTGTTGTCTATGGATGTGGAATACTACTATTGTGTATATGTTGCACATTTGTATTTAGTGATTGTACCTATGGTGATGTGTACATGTAACATATATAGTATTGTGTACATATTATGTTGCATGCTTGTTATACATATGGTGTTTTGTGTATACTCAATATGTGGTGCTAGGTATAGATGGTGCTATGTACATGTTGGATATGTGGTGTTGTATACATACCATATTGTGTGCATGTTTAATATGCGGTTTTGTGTGCATATGTTGCTGTGCACATGTTGGATATATAGTGTTGTGTACATATGGTGTTATTTACATGTTGAGTATGCAGTGCTATGTACATATGGTGTTGTGTGCATGACATACATATGGTGCTATGTACATATGGTGTTGTGCGCATGATTGTACATGTGGTGTTGTGTGAAGGTGGTGCCATGTACATGTTGTGCATGTGGCTCTATGTACATGTGGTGTCATGTACATGTCGTGTATGTGGTAATGTGTACATGTGGTATTATGTACACATTTTACAGGTGGTGCTATGTACATTTCGTGTTGTTTGCACATTGTGCAGGTGGTGTCATATACATGTGATGTTGTGAACACATTGTGAAGGTAGTGTTGTGTACAGGTGGTACTGTGTAAATATTGTGCATATGGTACTGGTATACATTTGGTATCTTGCACATGTTATACATGTTATGTTGAGGGCATATGATACTATGTATGTGCATGGTGTAGTCGTGGTATCCTAACATGTGTATTCATTATTTGGTACTTTGTGTATGTATATGTATTGTGTTGTGTTGTACACTAGATGTAGTTGTATGTGTTGTGTTGTATTGTACACCGGGTGTAGGTGTATGTGTTGTATGCCGTTGTAGGCATATGTATTGTGTTGTATTGTAAACCGGTTGTAAGTGTATGTGTTGTATGCCAGTGTAGGCGTATGTATTGTGTTGCATTATACACCAGGTATAGGTTTATATGGCATATTCCGGCGTGGATGTATGTATTGGGTGGTGTTGTATGCCTTGTGTCAATGTACATGTTGTACACTATGTGTATGTGTACATAGTTGAAGAGGGGGCACAAGTGTTTGTTGGGTGTGGCAACTGAACCAGTGTGTGTAGAAAAGAACAAAGGAATAAGTAAGGACCAATGAAAGATAAGTATCGATATTGTATTTCGGGTCTCTTATGCATGTGATATACGATTCTGACTTATGATGGTTACATGTGATTTATAATTATGGTTTCATGTGATTTCATGAAATTCATGATTTAATTAATGATGGTTGTGTTTTGAGCTAACGAGATGTGATATGTTGATACATTATGATTTGATAAAACAACTACTTGTTGTGACACGTAGGGAAAATTTTAAGGATGGAATTTTATCTTAAAGTTTAGAAACCTTGGCGAATCTTACTAGTCCCCAAATGTAAATTGTGAAAAAAATTATGTTATTTTTGTGAAAATATTTAGGTTTCTAATTATTTTATATTACTATATATAAAATTTCGATGATTTTTACAGTAAAATAATTTTAAACTATAAATTTTGGTCAAATCAATTTAAAAAAAAAAATGGAAATTGGTGAACCTTTTTTTTGGAAAAATGATGGAAAATTTGCTCATCTACAAATATTAGCCCCTAAAATATTCCCTGGTGACAGGAAGTGAACATAATTACAAGTGTAGCTTATTGGAGAGCTACCAATGAGGTTTGTTGTGAATCTATTTCAATTTATTTGAATATAATGGAATTTATGTGCTTGCTACAAGAAGCATGTAATGCCTAGTTTGGGGTAGTTGAAATTGACTGCAAGAATTAATAGTAGTGGCAAAGGGATTGGAACATGCAATAGCATGTTGGTAAATTACTTCAGAAGAAAGGCCATATTGGAACAATGGTACCCAATAGTTTCCATTTATTTCCATGAGCATGCTATGACCGGAATGATGGTTTTGAGACATGTATATGCCTTGGCTTTTATATCTTTCGATGCAAGGAATTCTTGCCAAGGGATGGATCGCTCGGGATAGGGGATGCCAGGGAACTTGGAAGGTGAGTTACTACATGGAAGGGGATGACTAGATTTCCCAAGGGTCTGTGTACCATAGAAGGGAAGGCCAAGGATGGATTTGTCTTGGTCATTGGCATTGCCAGATGGAATCAAATGCACATTGGGAATTTACCCTAGAACAATGAGCCAATAACTATTCATTGAGGGTACAATAGCATAGGATTGTAGTGTTGGAAATTGGATGCAGACTTTGACTATGGTAGTGGATTCTAGACTTCCTGGGAAGGAAGTGAATCTTAGTACTATTTTGAGGGTGGAAGTGTGAGCCTCTGGATTTCCTTGTTGATCATACAAGAATTGTATTATTTTATTTGTTGGTTGAGAAAATGTGTATATGATTATATTATTGTAAATATTGTAATGAGTTGTGCTATAAACCTCCAATACATGGTATGATTTTCATGATTATTTTTTCTTTTGAGCAGGTTATTCATTGTAAATACTGCAATGAGCTATGTTTTTTTTTTTTTCCACAGAAAAAAATTAGCAAATTTTTATTTATAAAATGAAAAGTTACATGTAGCATATGCATTTAAGCATTTCAGACAATTGCCCATAGGGCTCATGTGCTTTGGCACACAATGCATCGTGGTAGGGCTATCATTGCATTTGGTAAAAAAAGAAGAAAAAAAGAAAGAAAGAGAAAGACGAGTCGAGAGAGGAAAGGTGAGAGAAAACTAGATAGATGGCACCAAAAAAGTAGCCACTACTGCCAGAGAGTGAGTAGCTGTCCCACAAATCAGATTTTCCTCCCTTCTTCTTCTCGACCTTGCACCACTTGCCCTGGGAAGGTGCAATCATTGCAAGGACTAACTGATTTTTTGCTGCCTAGGTTCTTGTATCCTTGTTTGAATCTGAAGTATCTGAGGAATGGTGTCGATTGATCCCTCCAGTACCCATGTCCTCGCTAGTCCTTTTTGGCTGGTTCGGGTGATGTTGGGAGTCCTTGTAAGCTGGTATGTCTTTCCTTTAGATCTCTTGTCCCTGTGTAGGTTCAATATTTCCTGTAGGAGTAGTTTCCTCCTCTACTTCGGATTCGTCCTCCTCTGAATTAGGAGGGGGATATTGCCACCCTTTTATCTGTATCCCTTTCTGTTTCTTTTTGCTGTTTTCTTTCTTATCTTCTGGACATGTGCTTTGTAAATTTCCTGTCATCCTACAAATTCCGCATTTGAATGTATTTTTTTCATAATCTAGTCCTTGCAGCCAGTTCTGTTGCTTGTAGATCAGCATAATATTTTCCGACAATCCTTTACTTAGATCTACTTCCATGCAGATCCATGCAAAAGTGTAAATCCTCTCCTCGATTCTCTCCATATCTGTTTTGATGTATTTCCCAATACTGTTCCCAATTCCCTCCAGGACTTGATCACTCCAGAAATGAAGGGGCAGGTTGTATAATTGGACCCATAGCGGCATTCTGGAGATAGTCATGGTGTTTGGGTCAAAATATGGAAACCATGGGGTCATAAAAAGACTCGTAGTTCCGCAAAACCAAGGCCCTGCTCTGATGATTCTATCTCTGGCTTCCGAAGATATAAACTTAACAATAAAGAACCCTTTGGAGCAGAGGTGAATATCACATTCCATGGTCCACTGAGTGAAAATCCAATGGAAGAGGTCCATTGGTTTCGGCAAGAAGCAGTTAAATCGATAGATTAATGCCTGGGTTTCATATGTCTTGACGTACTCCTCTGTTCCTGAAATATCGATCTTTAAAGCAAGGGTTTGTCCAAGCTTTTCCATGATATATGGCCATGGTATATATCCTCCTTGATCTGGAGGTAATGCTGCAGCTTTGTTCCCTTGTAAGATATTTTTGTAGGAGAGGCCTCCATTTGATTGTTGTTGGGTTATGGGTTTTTTCCCTTTATCTCCTCCTATAGAACTTGATATACCCTAGTACGCAGCACCCCCTCTCAGTCGAAGGTTCAGTACGATGGTCGTTTCTACGCTAATTTCATAGTTCTTCAAGGACCTATAGTCTTGAAGAGAGTGGCTACCACTGACCAAGTATTGGATCAGGACAAGATATCCCATCAGTCTCCATATCTGTTGTTTCAGCTATAGAACGGTATTATCTGCTTGTACCCAAACTAAACGAGTTTTACCCACAGGGGGTTTGATGAAAATTTGAAAACGATTTAATGTTACCTATTGCTTGAGGTCTGAGTGTGGTAATGAACCATGTTGTTGCTCTAGATCAAGATGCAAGAATGAAGGTTTCTTCCATATTGCATGCAGATTTGACCACTTCCTTGCCTCATGCCGAATTTGAGGGCTTCGGTCTTGTCCTTGCTTCAGTCTTCCAAGGAGCTTTGTCCTCTTAAAACCAAAGAGGGCATGGAGTAGAGACTGGGGGTCCTGTAGCTCCGTTCCAATATTGTCTAATCCTGTGTCATTTATTAGCAGAAAAACTGGCAAAATAAATTTACCTTTGGGTCTCTTCTTGCTTGTAAAAAAATATTCGATTCCAGCCTGGATCAAATGTTCTAGCACCCACTGGTCACTGATCGAGGCTGTGTCTCTTGCTTTCAAGGCTGATGACTCCTTTTGCCAACTTGAGGTAGGGTAAAAAACCCTATAATTGCCTAATAGGTTCAGATTTTCAGCATGGGGGCTATCCTGTTATTTCCTGATGTGTTCCTCCTCTGTCTCCCATACCTGTTGTACCGGCTGAAAACCTTCAAACCTCTGTGCCTCTTTTCTAACTAGAATTAGAGGAGGAATAGTAGATTCGATCGCATATTTCTTGCTCTTGTCTGCGGGGAGTCATCCCAAGGGCGAGGATCCAAGGCTAGAGCATGATCTGTCTCCAACAGCACTAATACTTAGAAACCCTTGTGGATCCTAATGATTTTCGATTGGATTTCTTCCCCAGATTAGGCTGATCTCCTTGCCCGCATTGACATGGTCGTGAGCCGAAACATTTTCAACGTCCTCTTTGCCTGGTAAAGACAGTTCCAGTTGACCTAACTGGCAATAAACCCTTGCTCGAAACTTGTCCCTGTTCTTAGGTTCTTGTTCTATGTGTTCGGCTCTCGGTTTGTATATGCTAGCTCTTGAAGTTAGGAGCTCGAGCTCTAGGCTAGGGGCAGAAAACAGAACCACTTTGGGTGTAGCAAGGGGTTCTAAACCACCGCTTATCCCTGAGGCAGCAAGATATGTAAAGACAACTATGTTAGCACCGAGAGAAAGCTTCGCTGGACATGTAGCACCAAGGTCGGCGTCCTCAGTGGTGGCATAGATTTGCAAAACCCTGACCGAAACCCTTGCTGGCGCCATCGTATCCTTCCTCCTACAAAGTTGGTTTTCTAATGAGCTATGTTATAAAGCTCCATAAGAAGTATTATTTATCTTCAACGATTTTTCTATTTTTTTGTTTTCATCGAACACCGAGGACAGTGTTCCCCTAAGGGGGAGGGTTCTGTAACAACCCTGGTGAAAATTCCACGTAATAAATTTAAAAATAATAACCACAGATGATGAGACACTTATTCCAAGCTGAATTTTGGGAAAAAGATCTTAGTGGTTGTTAATTTGGTTTATTATGGCTAAGGAAAATAGCGAAGGCAAAGGCTAAGACTTTGGAAAGGAAAAATGGCATTTTCGGGACATTTATTTATGAAAATAATGGAAATTAGGAGAAAATGGATATGAAATGTCATAGGTTGCATGTGAGGAGGAAATTGAAAGAAAATAATGGAAAATGAAGAAAATAGAGGCCTCATTAATAAAAATGCTTCTAAGAATCAGTTGGTAATCTTTTGAAACTTTTTATCAGTGAATTTTTGGAGCTCTCTCATTACTCTCTCTCTCTCTCTCTCTCTCTCTCTCTCTCTCTCTCTCTCTTGGGCACTTATATTTTTTGGACCACTTTGGAATTAGAGAAAGAAAGGAAAGAAAGCAAGGAGGAGGAAGCAAGCAAGCAAGAGCATGAATCAAAGAACTAAAGAAGTATTCTTTGTGGGTATTGATTTGTATGTATGATTTCCTTGCTAGATTTTTCATGCATGGTATTGCATGTGGTTATTTGTTGTCTTGGCATGGGTTTTTTCTAGGTTTGACGGTGTATTCAACCTATATTTTCCATTTCCGAATAGCCATGGTGTTGTGGAATTCTCATTTTTTGGTTTAGATTTATTACTCGATGGATTCGAAGCTAAGTGATGTGGATCTCTGAATAATTATGGAACTCATTCATGTGTTGCCTCGGTTCAAGGCCTAGTAATCCAGGTTTGGATTGCAATAAAGCTTGAGAGGTGGTTTTCTCTCCATTTAGGCCTAGAAATCCTAGGTTTGGGATATATGGTAAATCCTGGAGAGTATGTCTTGGTTTAGGGCCTAGTGACCCCGTATTCACACTGTGGGTTGCGGTAGTTCCTTATATACTAGGAGATAGGAAAATTCCTCATGGTTTAGGTGAGGAGAATCTGGTGATGTCCATGCTTATGTTGGCCTAATGATTTCGTTTAGATCATGATAAAATGTGGCTTATGATTGATGAGGTTGACGTGGTTTAACTTTGGGATTCCCTAGTTGGTTATTTTGGTTTGATTCCCACATTCATGCTTGGAATTGGCACAGGAGTGATTGGCTGAAGAGAGATTTGGCTCAACCAATCTATGGTTGGGTGGAACGTGGTAGTCCAATCTCTAGTTGGTTTTTACACTCATTAATGAGAAGATCATTCCTTTGGTATTTGATGTATATTTTCACTAGGTATTATGTGGATTCTATTGGTGTTTCATCAATTCTATTTCTATTTTTAGTATGCTGGTTATAAACATGTATTTTATAACTGATACTGTATCGCTCTTTCCATGTTTTTACTTGTAAATGAACGTACAATGTATCTATGGACAAATTGATTGTATTGTAGCTTATGATGTATGGGAGAAATGCTACTGACTGATTATAAGATAAGTATGAGACCCCTGTGCTTAAATCTATTTTTTACACCTGTAGATTCAATATTTGTGACATAATTGAACAAAATTAATGTCATGGCTAGGAGAGGTCTAGATGTGTTCTTTTTGAAGTGATTGCTTATGTTTCATTGTCCTATTTTTATTTATCATCCCCTAAGTTTTCATTAATCTTTAGGCAGTGACCTGGGCTCTGGGCCTAAAAAGGTGGCTCAAATCCTAGAGTTGCAGGAACATAACTGAGTAATTAGGGCCCTGGCTGCATGCTTGCTTTTTTGTGCATATGGATATAGCCTCGGAGCCTCTACCTTGTTGTTTTATTCCTGCGAATAAGGCTTGAAATGTTCAAAAATCCAGTCGAACCCACGAATAAGAGTCCTGAAGGGTTTGGATACCTCCTGGCGATGTTGCTAATGTTGTGTAAGGTTTGTTTGTCATGTTTTAGTCAATTCCACTTCCTCAAGGTCATCTAGGTGGTTGAATATTGTATTACTAGCCTCTCATCACATGTTTACCCCAGTTGGTCGGTTACTTGGGTAGATGTTGGAAGGGGGTGTTTTAACATGAAATTAACATCTCTAATAATGTCAGAGGAGATGGAGATCTCACAAAATTCAAAAAAAAAGAATGCCATGTTGTGAAAAATCGAATATTTGTGGGAAAAAAAGAGCCAGAAATGAGGTGCCTCAACTCAAGCTTCGAAAAATTCAAATTTCTTTTACAGGATCATTCTTTCATTATTGGTCCTTTTTACATGAGGTTTCTTCTTTTATAGGGTATGCATTTTGGCTGAAAAATGAAAACATCCCTTATTATGCTATATTGTTTTTTTCGTAAGTTCAATTGATCCTTGTAGTCCCATTAGCTCTTTCGAGGTTCTTGAAAATTCTGCAATAAAAACACTGGCTGGATGAAATGTTTAATAATTGTTGGCCACAATTTTGATAGTTTAATGTTTTTTCGATTTTACACATACTTCTCCTCTATATTATGCACGAGTGAAGGTCATTTTCTGAGCTAAAACTTGGTGATATGTTAAGGGAAATATTGTGGCATTGTTGTCAAAATTACCTATTCACACTCTTTTTGGTTTACTTACTATTTTAACTATATTTAGAGTATAAATTCAATGATGTTGTAATTTAAAATTATTTTTAGAGGCAAATTATTTCAGAATTGGTCCTTTCTACAAGATTTTTCTTCTTTTATAGGGTATACATTTTGGCTGAAAAATGAAAAAATCCCTTATTATTCTATATTGTTTTTACTGGTAAGTTCAACTGATCCTTGTAGTACCATTAGCTCTTTCAAGGTTCTTGATCATTCTCCAACATAACCACTAACTGGAAGAAATGTTTAATAATTGTTGGTCAACATTTTTACAATTTAATGTTTGTTGGATTGTATAAATACTTCTCCTCTATATTATGCAACAGTGAAGGTCATTTACTGAGCTGAAACTTGGTCATATTTTAAGGGCAGTATTGTGGCATTGTTGTCAGAATCACCGCCAATTTATGTTCCTCTATTCACACTCTTTTTGGCTTACTTACCATTTTAACTATATTTAGAGTAGAAATTCAATGATTACGTATGTTTTTTGGTTAAGAGATGACATTTTTAGCTTCTGTGGATATGATTTTGAGTATAAATTCAATGATTCTGTACATTTTCTAGTTAATATATGACATTTTAAGCTTCCCTTGCTTTTGTTATCTAGAGTATAGTATCATTATTATTTGAAAAGGTTGTGTGTGGATATAGAAGATATTTTTTATGCATTTTAACTGCACTTTTTATAGGCATATTCTCTATTTTTTTGGTTTGGAGGAGCATGGACTAACAAATTTTTTTATTTTAAGAGTCAGATGCTTGCATGTCCATCCAGAACAAATTCGTTTCAAAATATTCATGCTTGAATGCAGTCACATGATCTCTAAATAATAAGAAGCTTGGGATTATTATGATTCTTTTCAATGCTTTAATTATTTGTTTCCATACACATGTATGTATAAAAACCATAGTTTTCTATTTAATTTCGAATTATGTACATTAAATGCTCACAGTATATCAAATATTGATTGGAAATGAGTTTTATAACTGATAGATTTTTTGAATCATAATTTTTATGGTTACTATTGCTTAATATATTTTTACCTTCTAATTTGTAAAGTTGCATGGTTCTTTACTATGATAACTATAAAATATGTGGCATGGTTCATGGGGAAACCTGACAAGACAAATCAAAAAATATGGTGTTCAAGTTTGTACATAATTGCAAGACCATTAAGGAAAGAGAAAACAAAAACTTTCCCGATTAAAAGCAAGGGAAATCTGATTATGGAAATGGAAGACTTCCTTTCACCATATTCAGGATGCGTTATACTATGCCTAATAATGAGCAAGGGAAGGGTCTTTCCTTCTAATAGCAGCTCTCGCCATTTTCACCTCTCCTTGTAGGCATTTATATTTTTTGTGGGATGTTATATCCATTGTAGTAAACTTGAAAAGTTGTTACTAAGTTTGTTTTGCAGTAAAAACTACAAAAGCTTTAGTGCATAGAAAAACATTATGTTTACTCAATAAAAAACTGCAGGTAGTGTAGTGGAGCTTTGTCTACTGAGGTTAGGGATAATTTTTCACAAATATATTTATGATATAAAATAATTTTTAGGAGCTAATGAATCTTCCAACTACTAACTTTTTTAATCTTCATGTCATGTTGAATGGCCTTGCATATAAGGTGTTCCAGTCGTACATGTGTAGAATGGAAGGTTGGTTTTCAACATATATTGATACAATATCTAGAAGATGTTGGGCTGAGGTGAGAGCCCACTGTGTTATGCCATTTTCCATGTAGTATTATTTTTTGAAAATGTATTCGAGGTCTGGTCTAACTGCAATCTAAAAGTGCGGGAGTAGATGCTTTATGGAGGTCATGCCCAAATGGTGCAAGGGCGCTCCCCTGTTATAGAGTCACTTTCTGTAGGTCTTGAGATCTGAAACAAATCACAAGTGAATTATTTTTTCTCAAAAATACCTTGATTATCTTGGTGTGGTGAAAGTAACCTTGGTAAAATTTGTACCAACTTTGCGAGAATGGAAAGCAACAACAATTGCAGATTTACCGATTGGGAATCAAAACAAGGTCGCTTTGTTCTTTGATAAAATTCGTTGGCCAAATATTGAATTCTTGGGGATTGTTTCACCTACCACATATGCTTGTAGCCACTTCTCACTACGAGAAAAAAGGACATCGGTGAGGTTCATGCCTGTGACCAACCTTTAAGTTTCATCACCAATGTCACATATGGTGACGATCCTTAAAAAAGCGTTATTGTAAGTGCATATAGTGACGGTCCTTTAAGGTTTGTCCCCAAATCCATTTTCAGTGACACTTTTTGTAGGGTTGCTAAAGGCCCATCACTAATTCTCTCTTTGGTGACATTTCTAGTGACGATCTTTTATTGACCCTCACCAATTCTCTTTTTGGTTACTTTTGGCGACAATCGAAAAATGTTCGTCATCATTGATCATTCCATTGAGTTTTTGATGATGCTATGTGCATGTTACTATATTTTTTGTCAAAAGATAATGATTTAAGACCATTGTTGTGGAGTATTTTTCATTATGTTTCCAAGACCATATAGTGTTACATTCAATCAATTTGTTAAGAAGTAATTAGTGTGTATCATTTCCCTCGAGTAATGAGAATATAGTTTCCCTATGAGTCAATACATGATTCATCTCTATTAGGTTTATTATCTAACAAATCCCCTTTAGATAAAGTTCCACTATTGTGTGTAGAAATATATTATTTAATACATAATCAAACTCTATAAATTCGATTAATGAGAGATATAAAACACTCCTCAACACTCTTGGAACATATTAACATGCTTTGGCACACACTAGCATTCCTTGTCACCTTCAAATGTCTTACAACATATTTATACCTAGAACATCTTGCCATGACTATGAAACCCAAGCACATGTTGGAAAGTCCTATCATAACATAACACTCTCCTAGCATGTGTTGGCATGCCTTGTAGTCCCTAGCATGCCCTAGAAAACTTTGGCATGCAGTAACATACATGAGAACTTGGCACACATTGGAACTTGGCATGTATTGGAACCTATTATTAGTGTGCCTAGCATGCCCCTTTTCAAAAAATATAAAGCCTTGACTTATTAACCATTTTATGTGTGCATTTCCTTGCATTTTAGCTTGGTTCTTCTTTTTGTTGCCTCGATACTCCTTGACACATGTTGGCATACCCTGGTACCTTGTACATCCTAGCATGCCTTAGCATCTTACATGTCTTGGAACTATCTGGCACATGTTAACACACACTAGAACTCCCTAGCACATTATGGCACTTCTTGACATGCCCTGATATTTGAAAGAATGCCGTAATAATGCTTAGCATACCTTGTCACTCGCTCCTTGCCATTCTAGCTAGAACTTGATGACACTCCCTTGCACACACTCATATTCATTCACTTCCACGCATTTTGACCCAGTGCTCCCTTATGTTTCCCTAGTAATCCTTAACACTCCTTAACATGCATTAGCACACTATGTCACACCTTAGCACTCTTCAACGCGGTCTTACACTTCATAACATGTGTATCACTTCCTAACAAATATTGGCACTTGTCACGTGTCGGCGCTTGGAACGTATTAGCATGTCTAGCATTCATTAAGATGCCTCAGTATGCTTTAGCATGGTTTAAAATTAAATTTATTTGAGATCAATTATGTTGATCATCGGTTGTCATTGATGTCAACCCAAGCAGCACCAGGGGCTAACCCAAAATTGAATGGGAAGTTTGACCTACCAAATTAATATATTTTGGGTCAATAATGATTTTGATGGTTTCTACTTGTTGAGATGTTTAGGTTGATATATGGCACGCCATGTAATTCTTCACGGTTTGAGAGATATTCATGTTTGAAGTTTGTACCCCAGTTAGTGGGCTAAAACCCCATGGGGTTGGGGCATGGGTCATTGAAAAGTCATAATTAATATTTTTTGTGCTCCTAAAATCCCTCCCACGTTCACTTGTTGAATCCCCTCTCAACTTAAGCATTCATATAAATTGTGACCTTCATTTCTTCCTTATGCATGGGATTTGGCCATCTGAAACAGGTCATCGTGGAAATTTCACTCTAAATTCTTTTCTACGAAGGCTCAGAAGCTGAAATTTGTATGAGGAAAAGCTGAAATCCTGAGGAAGCTGCAGTAAAAATTTCAGATCAATTTGCGCAATATTTTTGGAGATATGATCTATGGAATTAAGGGATTGTCCAGGCTCCTGAAATTCATCTCAAAGAAGTGACCTTGGTAAAATCGTCATAACTCTCTCTCTGAGTATCAGATTGGAATTCCATAAAAAGTTACAGATAGTGCACATTCTATAGTTTTTGATCTATCAATTTCAGAAACAAATGAAGAAACAGTGACACGTGGCATTTCATACAAGTGCGCTCTGCTGAAACAGACCATAATTAGGGCATTGTGAGAGAATGGGTATAAATCTCTCTTCAAGAATCCAAATTGGGTTAGAATTGTGGCATTGGAAAGATGACTCAGAGGACTACTGCAAGACCGAAAATAAGATATTGAGGATCTGAAATGACAGAGATACACCAGATTCAATATCGAGCTCCTAGAAGGAAAGAAAAAGCTAGATCATGTGTTGTCAATGGTTGCAAAGGACCAGACTTTCTACAGTAGAAAAGCAAAGAAAGGTGCAGCAGAGGGTAGCATGACAAGAGAAGCAACCAAGGTGCATAACAGCAGCAATAAGTTCATCATAAGAAGTCTTCAAGTGGGCAGCACTGCATACAATAATTGTAAAGGTATCATTGTACTTGTCATTGTAAATACATTATTGTACAAATTGTACTAGTATCTATCTGCCAAGGGTTGAAGAGGCAGTGTTGGTAATTCTAGGATCATCATTAGGTGGTTTTTTTCCCGGAGTGGGTTTACACCTTAAAAACTGTGTGCATTTGTGTTTCTCTTGTTTGCTGCTATCATTGTACAAACATTGATAATAATTGAAGATTAACTAATGCTCTAATTGAAATAAATACTGATTCACCCCCCCCTCTCAGTATTTCCAACAATTGGAATCAGAGCTTGGTTCCTTCAATAGCAACTTAACAGCTGGAAGGAGGTCATGGAGCATACCAAGAATGGTGTACCTCTGTTCAATGAAAATAATTATGAACTCTGGAAAGGAAGAATGGAGGTCTATCTCTTGGTGCAAGGTTACAAAGTATGGGACACTGTTCAAAATGGATTTACATCAACCGCGATGAAAAAGGTAAGAAGAATTTGGTAAATGATGCAAAAGCAAAGAATATTATTAGCAGTGGACTTATTGAATCTTCTTATCATAAGGTGTTGGGTTGTAAAACCGCCAAAAATGTATGGGACAAGCTTGAGAATATATATGCAGGTGACTTAAATGTCAAAGAAGCAAAGCTTCAAATCTATAGAAAAAAAATTGAGCAACTCAGAATGAAAGAAGATTTCAACATTGCTGCATACTTCCAATACATTGATGAAATAACCAATACTCTGGAAGGATTGGGAGAGCCAATTGACGAGAAGACTATTATATGGAAGATTCTTAGAATGCTACTAGGGAGATTCAACCCAAAGTTATTGGTCTTAGAATACAATGAAAATCTGGAAAAACTCAGCAAGGAAGAATTACATGGAGTTCTCATAGCATATGAAATGAGACTTGATGAAGAAAAGGGTACTTCAAATCTAGAAACTGTGTTCATTGCATCTAAGCAAACCAATAAGGACAAACAACCTTCAATTGAAATGACATGCACTTGCAAGTGTGAAGAAAAGGGAGATGATGGAGAAGGTCTTTCAGATGAAGAATATGTTTACTTTACAAGAAAACTAAAACCTGGTAAGGTAAAATTCAAAGGTAAACTTCCATTGATATGTTTCGATTGTGGTGAGGTTGGGCATTTCATAGCAAAATGTCCAAAAAAAAGTGATGGCAACTCAAAAGGAAAGAAAGGCTTTAACAAATTCAACAAGCAAGGAAAAAATAAAGGATCCAAAAGGAACTTTCTCTCTAAAGAAGATAGCTCCTCATCTGATGAAGAAAGTGACAGCAAAGAAGAAGCCAATGACAAAGTATTGTTTATGGCCAAGCACAATAAACAAGAAGTATCAAACAATGAAGAAGAAGGGTTGACCATAGAAGAATTTTATGAGGAGGAAATCAAGCTTATAAAAGAGCTCAATGCTGAGAAGATCTGTTCCAACACTCTTAAAGAACAAGTTCAAGGTCTCAAAATTGAGGTTGAAGAACACAAATGTATTGAAGAGTCACTTCAAAAGAAGTTGGAAGAAGGCAACCAGGAAAGGGAAGCATTAGAAGCCAAAGTAGTCTCGCTGTGTAAGGAAGTGAAGAAGGGAAAAACTGTCCAAAACTATGCCAACAACTCAAGGGCATTGGAAGAACTCATCAACAATCAACGATCTTACAACAACAGAACTGGCCTCGGTTACAAAGAAGAAGAAGGAGGACCTTCTACGACAAAATACAATGAACCTATGAGATCTGACATACATGAAGACTTCATTGGACAAGATTCGCAAGCACATCCTTGGAAGATGATTCCTCGACGAAGATTTTCATCCAGGTACCAACATATTTTTCATGGCTATTGTTATTCATGTGGAAAATTTGGTCATAAAGCTGTAGAATGTCGCACGTACCCTATGAACCAATACAATTCCAAGAGATTCTTCAAATATGAACCTCCTAGGGCTCAACGAAACATCAATAGATTTGAAAATTTAAGAAATAATATGGAATGTTACAAATGTCAGAACTTTGGACACATAGCCAGAGACTACAGACTTGAAAATCCTCCAGAAGAATCTTCGAAGCCACAGAATGAACGAACATGGAAGAAGAAGAAGACTGATAATTGTGCTCTTGCTCTCAAGGCTCAAAAAATAAATATGTGTGGTATGTTGACAGCGGTTGCTCAACGCATATGACTGGAGATAGAAGGAAATTTGTATCTCTGAAAGAGAAGAAGGATGGAACCATATCCTTTGGAAATTATGGATCTTCAAATGTTATAGGATCAAGTACCGTCACTCTCGGAAGCAAAGATGTTATAGCCAAGAATGTTCTATTGGTCGAAAACATGAATCACAATCTGCTCAGTGTTGGACAAATGTGTGATCAAGGACACACAATGCTATTCAACTCCACAAAATGTGAAATCAGAAAAGGCAGGTATGGTAAAATTGTGGCTACAACAAGTCGAGCTCCAAACGACATATATGTTTTGGATGAAGCAACTAAAGCATGTCTACTAGCTAAAGAAGATGAAAGTTGGTTATGGCACAAACGAATGGGTCACATAAACTTTGAAAATCTTGTCAGGATAAGAAAAAAGGAAGCAATACGAGAAATGCCGAAAATCTCAAAACCTTCCAACACACTATGTGAGGCATGTCGGCATGGAAAGCAGACAAAAGTCCAATTTAAAACAAAAGAACACTTTTCATCACATCCATTGGAATTGATACATACTGATCTATGTGGTCCTGTGAGAACAAAAGGCTTAGACGGAGAATTTTATTTCATGTTGATGATAGATGAATATACCAGGATGACAGCCGTCATTTTCTTAAAGAAAACATCTGAAGCATTTGAGTGCTTTAAGATCTACAAGGAGTTTGTTGAAAATGAAACTGATTTGAAAATAAAGTGTTTAAGATCAGATAATGGTGTAGAATTCACTTCCAAATTATTTCAGCAATACTGTGACGAAAATGGAATAAAAAGAAATTTTCAACAGCACGAACACCTCAGCAAAATGGAGTTGCTGAAAGAAAGAATAGAATTGTACAGGAAATGGGTAGAACAATGTTGAAGGACTCAAAATTGGATGAAAAATTCTGGGTTCAAGCAATTGATACGACAGTCTTCATTATCAACCGAAGTCTTCTCAGAAATTATTGCAACAAGAATCCATATGAATTATGGAAAAGAAAACCATCTAATGTAAAATATTTCATAATCTTCGGAAGAAAATGTTATATCAAAAGAGAAGATCAAAATTTGGGTAAGTTTGAATCACATGTTGATGAAGGTATCTTTGTTGGTTACTCACGCAAAAGAAAGGCCTATAAATGTTATAATCTAAGACGAAAACAGATAGTGGAGAGCATAAATGTTACATTTGACAAAGATGGTGTTATAGTGAGTAATGATGAGGATCTAGAATCTTTGAAACTTGAGACAGAGGATGAAAAAGACACAGATAAAATTGTAGAACAAGAAGCAACTATCAACGAGGAAGAAGTAAACAATGATCATCAAGATATACTAGAACAACAACAAGAAGCTCCTCCAAGGAGAAAAAAAGAGTGGATTCAAAAGAACCATCCATCAAATCAAATCATTGGTGACATAAATGAAGGTCGACAGCTTCGTTCATCACAACAAGCTCACGTTACTTTTCTAGCAACCTTTGAGCCTAGTAGTTTTGAGGAAGCCAGCCAAAATGAACATTCGGTAGCAGCTATGAATGAATAATTGGATCAAATTGAGAATAATAACACCTGGGAATTATTTCCACAACCAAAAGATAAAAATTTCATTGGGACTAAATGGGTGTTCAGGAATAAATTGAATGAAGATGGGCAGGTTACCAGAAACAATGCAAGATTGGTTTGCAAAGGCTAAGTACAAGTGGAAGGAATTGATTTCAATGAAACATTTGCACCAGTTGCCAGAATGGAAGCCATTCGAATGTTTCTCGCCTATCCATGTTCAAGAAAAATCAAAGTCTACCAAATGGATTTTAAGTCAGCATTTCTGAATGGAGAATTAGAAGAAGAAGTTTACATCTAACAACATGAAGGTTTTCTACTATCACAAAAAGAAGACTATGTCTGTAGGTTAAAGAAGGCTCTATATGGTCTCAAGCAGGCTCCCAGAGCATGGTATGCTCATCTTGATGGATATCTATGTCAACAAGGGTTCAATAAAGGTACTATTGATAGCAATCTTTATGTACAAATAGATAAAGATAATTTAACAATTGTTGAGGTATATGTGGATGATCTAATATTTGGTAGCAATGATGATCGACTAAGTAAGAAATTTTCTACAAAGGTGCAAAGTGAGTTTGAGATGTCTTTACCTGGTGAGTTGACATACTTCTTAGGGCTTCAAATATCTCAGCAAGAGAAAGGAATATTTATATGTCAAGCCAAGTACATCAAGGAAATGCTCAAGAAACTCAAAATGGAAGATTGCAAACCCGTCCTTACTCCAATGGTAACAGGTTGCAAATTGAGCATAGACGACTCATCTAAGGATGTGGATAAGAAGTTGTACAGATCTATGATTGGTAGTCTTCTATATGTAACAGCCTCTCGGCCAGATGTTATGCAAGCAGTTGGACAAGTAGCAAGATTCCAAGCAGCACCAAAAGAATCACATATTATTGCCGTCAAAAGAATTCTTCGATATCTAAAGGGCACAGAAGAATATGGCTTGTGGTATCCCAAGGGTAACAACCTCATTATTCAAGCATTTACAGATGCAGATTGGGTAGGAAGCGTTGATGATCGTAAGAGTACTAGTGGAGCAGCATTCTATCTAGGTGGTTGTCTCGTATCATGGTTGAGCAAAAAGAAAACTTCAATCTCGTTATCTAAAGTGGAAGCAGAATACATTGCAACATCATCATGTTGTACTCAAGTCCTTTAGATGAAACAAACTTTGCAAGATCTTCAAGTACAATTCAGTGAGCCTATTCCCATATTCTATGACAACACTACTGCCATCAGCATCTCCAAGAATCCTATCATGCATTCAAAAACAAAACACATTCCAATAAAATATCATTTTGTTAGAGAACAAGTCGCTGAAAGGAATATCAAACTTGAGTATGTTTGTACAAAAGAACAAATTGCTGATATCTTCACTAAACATTTACCTCGTGAAGCATTTGAATATCTTCGTCAAAAGCTTGGGATTCTCCCAAGTTCTCATTAGATTTTCATTTTTCAAGAATATAAAGCGGGAGTAGAAGTGTGTACAGGTCCACAGGACAATTGTGTGTCAGCAGGAGTGGAAGTGTGTACAGGTCCACAGGATGGTTGTGTTTCAGGGGGAGTTACCCTTTGCCATTGATGCCAAAGGGGGAGAGAATGTTGAAGGAAGAGGTGTCATGATCACAGGGGGAGTACTTGTGTTTCCATCAATGCCAAAGGGGGAGATTGTTGATCAACGGTTGTGCTTGATGTCAACCCAAGCAGCACCAGGGGCTAACCCAAAATTGAATGGGAAGTTTGACCTACCAAATTAATATATTCCAGGTCAATAATGCTTTTGATGGTTTCTACTTGTCGAGATGTTTCCGTTGATATATGGAATGCCATGTAATTCTTCACGGATTGAGAGATATTCATGTTTGAAGTTTGTACCCCAGTTAGTGGGCTAAAACCCCATGGGGTTGGGGCATGGATCATTGAAAAGTCATAATTAATATTTTTTATGCTCCTAAAATCCCTCCCACGTTCACTTGTTGAAGCCCCTCTCAACTTAAGCATTCATATAAATTGTGATCTTCATTTCTTCCTTATGCATGGGATTTGGCCATCTGAAACAGGTCATCATGAAAATTTTGCTCTAACATTTTTTCTACGAAGGCTCAGAGGCTGAAATTTTTATGAAGAAAATCTGAAATCCTTAGGAAGCTGTAGTAAAAATTTCAAGTCAAGTTGCGTAATATTTTTGGAGATATGATCTATGGAAGTAAGGGTTTGTGCAGGCTCTTGAAATTCATCTCAAAGAAGTGACCTTGGTAAAATTGTCATAACTCTCTCTTTCAGTATCGGATTGGAATTCTGTAAAAATTGGCAGATAGTGCACAGTCTTTTGTTTTTGATCTATGAATTTCATAAACAAATGAAGAAACAGTGACACGTGGAATTCCGTACAAGTGCGCTCTGCTGAAACAGTCCATAATTAGGGCATTGTGAGAGATTGGGTATAACTCTCTCTTCAAGAATCCAAATTGGGATAGAACTGTGGCATTGGAAATATGACTCAGAGGACTACTATAGGACCGAAAATTAGATATTGAGGATCTGAAATGACAGAGATACACCAGATTCAATGTAGAAATTTGAATAATTTGCTGAATTATTCATCGAGATTATCCTGATTACACACTATTTAAGCTTCATGCATAATACATAACCTCTTCTACAATTGATCATCAATATGCGGAAATAGAAGCAGTCGCATGCTCACATAAAAAACAATAATCAAGCACACATATGACACAGTATGTAATGGGGAAAGCAATAACTGAAAACCCCCAACTATCTGTATATTATAATGATAGAGAAAATGTAACAATACATAGCACAAATCTCTCACAGCTCTCAGCACTATCTCACATGCTACACACAAACTAGCATGGAAGATGAATGAGTCACAGGTTCAAATCTCCTCCACAAGTCTGCCTGCCTCTACTGCGCAATCCAAGATGAATAATACTAAGATCCAAGTTCGAATCCACCTGGCTTGTACTGCGCAATCCTCATTGGAAATCTCAATCAATGTGTGTGCAAGTCTCATGCACAGCCATAGTCACAACTGATAGTAGACTCACCCTTTCACCCACCTCTAACACTGGTCTCCACTGAACTGTCCATGCATTGCAGTTAACTGATATGTTCTTTAGTTGATTTATGAGTTAATAATTAGCGAATTAATTATTAATTAATTCACACCACTCATCACTAGTGTATTTTCCAGTTAGACTAAATACAACTAGTTCAACTAAGTTAAACCGAACACAACTCCACCAACTGTCTCATCAACTCCACCAAACTCCGCCACTTGAGTTCTAACTGAAGTCAACCATGCAATAGCTCAACTAACCCATAGGAAAAGCGTATTTCCTTATGTCAGCTGCATGTGCCACATCCAAGCATCAAACTGAAGTGCTCCAAGAGGAAAAGATAATGTTTATAGTCTAAATATTATTAAGGGTTAATAATATCCGACTGTTCTATTTTTAGCCCGGCAGTCTAAAAATAGAAACCGCCCAATGTCTAAAGATAGAGGTCCATCTATTTTTACCAAATCGACCAATCATCCATAAATAGCATCCTGCAACTCATAGACCATGATCCATATGTCTAAAAATAGACATAGTCTAAAAATAGACTTTGCGCCAAAAATAGCTTGCAGGCCCACTTAGTGAAGGCGACTTCATTTCACTAAGCTCCATCATCTTATTGCATTTTCAACACTCCCTCTCAACAAGATATGGATTATCTGCAACCCCTATCCTACCTCTGTGGTATTCGAATTTGCTCCTGGTGAGCGCCTTCGTCAAGATGTCAGCATCCTGATCCTCCGTGGGAATATATGAAAGTAACATGATTCTCCGCTGCACACAATCTCTGATATGATGGTACCTGATGTTGATATGTTTGGATCTATCATGAAATACTGGATTAGCCGAGAGTTTAATGCAACTCTGGTTATCACAATAAATCACAGTAGGCTCCAAGTGTGACCCGAACAACCCGACCAGAATCTTCCTCATCCATATAGCCTCGCATGTAGCCAAACTTGCTGCCATATACTCGGCCTCCGTGGCACTAAGTGCCACAGATCTATGCTTCTTGCTGTACCAGGAAACTACTGTCAACCCGATACTGAAGATCCCTCCAGATGTGCTCTTTCGGTTCGTTGGGCTCCCTGCCCAATCTGCATCCGTGAAGCCACATATCTTCACCTCATCCTCCTGTCTGTACCACAAGCCATATCCCGATGTACCTCTAAGGTAACACAATACATGCTTTCATGCCTTACAGAAGAGCTTGGTAGGCTTAACCATAGCTTGCGAAAGCTGGTTAACATCATAGCATATATCGGGTCGTGTATTGACCAGATACATAAGCGACCCCACCAACTGTTGATAGACAGTGGCATCCACTACCTCCGCTGAAGTAGCATCCTCCTTCCTCCAACCACCAGGAAGAGGAGTATCAACAGGCTTGCAGCCATGCATGTTGAACTTCTCCAGTATCTCCTGGGCATACTTACCCTAAGAAACAAACAGTCCACCACTGCGCTGCCAAATTTCCAATCCCAGGAAATAATGAAGGAGGCCCAAGTCCTTCATCTCAAACTCTCTAGCAAGATCCTCCTTGAATGAAAGTATCAACAGCTCATCTCCCGTCAAAATCAGATCATCTACATACAGTACAATGATCAGCAACTTCCCCTCCACCACAATCTGGTACAGGTTAGGATCCGCCTCACTCTTGGAGAATCCAAGTCTGGTGAAGTAACTATCTATCCGTGTGTACCAAGCACGAGGTGCTTGCTTCAACCCGTACAGTGCTCTCTTGAGTCTGCACACATGCGACTCACTGCTGAATATCTCGAAACCTTCGGGCTGCTCTATGTACACCTCCTCCTCAATGACTCCGTTGAGGAACGCAGTCTTCACATCCATCTAATGGATGTGCCATCCCATCTGCGCTGAGAGAGCTAGGATCGTCCGTATGGAAGAGTACCTTGCGACAGGTGCAAAGGTCTCCTCATAATCGATCCCCTCGATCTGTGAGAAGCCACGGGCGACAAATCTCGCCTTGTACTTCTCCACACTCCCGTCAGCCGCCTGCTTCACTTTGTAGATCCATCGCGAACCCACCACCGATTTCCCCTCCGGTCTTGGGACAATCTCCCATGCACTGTTTCTGACGATCGAATCATATTCTTCGATCATGGCATCTACCCATGCGGGTTCCTCCACAGCTTCCTCAAAAGAGGATGGCTCCGTCACAACACATTGACTCACAAGAGCCATGTATCCAATGTACCGATCCGGTGACTGTCTCTGTCTGCGCTGTGCTGTAGGTGGTCCTACAACCTTCTCTGCATCCCGAGCCAGTCGCTCAGCTTCTGTAGTGCGCATGCGCCCTCTGATGGTTGGCGCTGCCTGGGTGGTTTCTTCCACCTCCTGAACCTCCTCTTGTGGCCGATCCACATCCGGAAGCTCCTCCTTAGGAACTAACAGCTCCTCATCTGCATGCAAGTGTAGCTCCCTCTCAAGCGAACACTGCATGGCTTTCTCCTCCTGAAATTTTATATCCCGTCGCACAACAATCTTGCGACTGTCTGGCACATACACCCGATAGTTATGAGGTGTATCAGTGTACCCCACAAATATTCCAACCTCAGCAGTTGGATCCAGCTTCCTTCTCGCATCCTTCGTCACATGCATGTAGACAGGAGAACCAAAAATCCGCAAATGGGAAATATCAGGCCTCTTGCCAGAATAAGCCTCCTCCTGTGTACTCATGCCAAGAACCTTGTGAGGACAACGGTTCTGCACATACACTGCTGTATTGCATGCCTCAGCCCACAAGTGAAGGGGTAGGCCCTGATCATGCAACATCGCCCGTGTAGCACCCACGATCGTTCTGTTCTTCCGCTCAGCCACCCCGTTCTGCTGTGGGTTATGGGGTGCGATGAGCTCTCTCCGAATCCCTTCTGCGCTGCAGAACTCCTTGATTTCAGCCGAGATGAATTCACCACCGTTATCACTCCTTAGAGCAATCACCTTCTTCCCCGACTCCTTCTCGACCAGTGCTTTAAACTCACAGAACTTCGCGAATGTATCGCTCTTCTTCTGCATGAAGAAGATCCAGCACTTTCGAGATAAATCATCAACAAAGATCACATAATACTTGTGCTTTGCTGTCGAAGCAACTGAGAAAGGACCACACACGTCTGTGTGAACTCTC
This sequence comes from Pinus albicaulis, assembly GCA_034641835.2. Lineage (NCBI taxonomy): Eukaryota > Viridiplantae > Streptophyta > Pinopsida > Pinales > Pinaceae > Pinus > Pinus albicaulis. The sequence goes on along the minus strand of CM076575.1, from coordinate 919,436,200 downwards.
TCAAGGATCATCGTGGCACGACTATCCTTCTCGTGAAAGGTGGCTTTCACATACTTCCCTAAAGTACACCCCTTGCACTGATCTGACTGCGCAAGAGTGCCCTTAGGAAGCCTAGTAGAAATCTGCTGTAGAATCTTCAAAGCTCCATGGTGAAGGTGGCCCAATCTCCTGTGCCACAGTTCGCCCTCATCATCCCGGCTCACCACTTCTCCCGCCTTGCATGCCATTGCTGCGCAGCCATCTACTTGCAACTGATAAAGGTTCTTAACTCGAACCCCTATCTTCCGGGTCTCTCTAGTTATCTTACTGCGCAGGAAGGCCTTTCCTTCGCTGAATACCACATCATACCCCTTGTCTTCCAACATCGCCACAGAGATCAGATTCTTCATCAATCCTAGAACATGCAAAAATTCCTTCAATACAAAGGGTTTACCAGACTCCCTCTCAAAGGAAATGGTACCGATACCGGTCGCACTGTATCTACCATCATCGCCCATCTCGATGTGCACTCCAAGATCTTTTTCCTCCAGATCTGAAAACAAATCCCGATCTCCTGTCATGTGAAATGACGCACCACTGTCCAAGAACCATACTGATCCCATCACACTTGAGACCAAGCATGCGATCAGTGAAAAATCCAGTTCGAACTGGGAGGCCAATGCCTCTCCCACTGCAGATCTAGCAGCCTTCTTATTTTTCTTCTTCTGCGGACAATTTGTGGCATAGTGTCCGTGCTGGTGACAGTGAAAACACTTCACCTTGGACATGTCTTGCTTCTTTCCTTTCGCACCAGACTGAGAAGCTTTCTTGCTCTTCCCCTTCTTTGCTTTGGCAGCCAAAGCGCAATTTTCTTCATCAGATGCCTTTGATGAAGATCCGTCCCTGGTAGTCCGCCTTATCTCCTCTTGCATGAGATCCGCCCAAAGTCGCTCCCATCCCGACAACTTCTCCCGACCATTGACAGAGTCCTGATAGGAATGCAAACTCTTCGAAAGACCAAGGAGAGCCAGGTCCACCAAGTCCTCTTCATCGACAGTCACCCCCACACTTCCCAACTCATCTCTGCATTGAGTGAACTTCGTGAGGTACTTGGTGATACTGTCGCCTTTCTCCATCTTAATGTTTCTGAGTTTATCCTTGAGCACCAGCTTCCTTTGGTCGCTCTTGCTCTGGAATAGATCTGTCAACGCTTTCCACATCAAATATGGAGAAGCTTTTCCATGCAGGCTGGATACAATGTGATCCTTCACGCCCTCCAACAAAATCCTTCGACATTTCGCCATCTTCTTTTGCCAAGCCTCAACTTCAGCAGGATCAGTAGGCTTTTGGACATCCATATCTACGAACTCCTTCAGCCCGTTATCATCTAATACCGCCTCCATCCGGTCTTTCCATGCAACATAATTCGAACTGCCCTCAAGGGCATACTCGAGTCACAAACCGTTGAAAGACATTTCAACTCCGGCACCAAGAAAACTCTGCTGCAAATTCGAATTCCACCAGCTCAAAACTCAACTGCTTCTGATCTGTGAGAAAAAAGTATTTCTAGCATAGAGATCGACTGTAGGGGAATTTACTGGATATATCACCTTTCAAATAAAGGATGGATCCAGAGGCTACCTGGCCCGCTTACAGACTCTGTCTACCGAAATAAATTGTAGTCACTGTAATAGATCCGATGATCAATTTCACTTTGATACCATGTAGAAATTTGAATCATAGCTGAATTATTCACCGAGATTATCCTGATTACACACTATTTAAGCTTCATGCATAATACATAACCTCTTCTACAATTGATCATCAATATGCGTAAATAGAAAGCAGTCGCATGCGCTCATTAAAACATAATCAAGCACACATATCAACACAGTATGTAATGGGGAAAGCAATAGCTGAAAACCCCCAACTATCTGTATATTATAATGATAGAGAACATGTAACAATACATAGCACAAAGCTCTCACATCTCTCAACACTATCTCACATGCTACACACAAAATAGCATGGAAGATGAACAAGTCACGGGTTCAAATCTCCTCCACAAGTCTGCCTGCCTCTACTGCGCAATCCAAGATGAATAATAGTGAGATCCAAGTTTGAATCCACCTGGATTTTACTGCGCAATCCTCATTGGCAATCTCAATCCATGTGTGTGCAAGTCTCATGCACAGCCATAGTCACAACTGATAGTAGACTCACCCTTTCACCCACCTCTAACACTGGTCTCCACTGAACTGTCCATGCATTGCAGTTAACTGATGTGTTCTTTAGTTGATTTAAGAGTTAATAATTAGTGAATTAATTATTAATTAATTCACACCACTCATCAATAGTGTATTTTCCAGTTAGACTAAATACAACTAGTTCAACTAAGTTAAACCGAACACAACTCCACCAACTGTCTCATCAACTCCACCAAACTCCACCACTTGAGTTCTAACTGAAGTCAACCATGCAATAGCTCAACTAACCCATAGGAAAAGCGTATTTCCTTCTGTCAGCTGCATGTGCCACATCCAAGCATCAAACTGAAGTGCTCCAAGAGGATAAGATAATGTTTATAGTCCAAATATTATTAAGGGTTAATAATATTCGACTGTTCTATTTTTAGCCCGGTAGTCTAAAAATAGAAACCGCCCAATGTCTAGAAATAGACATAGTCTAAAAATAGACTTTGCGCCAAAAATAGCCTGCGGGCCCACTTAGTGAAGGCGACTTCATTTCACTAAGCTCCATCATCTTGGTGCATTTTAAACATTCAATATCGAGCTCCTAGAAGGCGAAAAAAAGCTAGATCATGTGTTGTCAAGGGTTGCAAAGGACTAGACTTTCTACGGTAGAAAAGAAAAGCAAGCTGCAGCAGAGGGTAGCATGACAAGAGCAGCAACCAAGGTGCATAACAGCAGCAAGAATTTCATCATAAGAAGTCTTCAAGTGGGCAGCACTACATACAATCATTGTAAAGGTATCATTGTACTTGTCATTGTAAATACATTATTGTACAAATTGTACTAGTATCTATCTGCCAAGGGTTGAAGAGGCAGTGTTGGGAGGTCTAGGATCAACATTAGGTGGTTTTTGTCCTAGAGTGGGTTTCCACCTTAAAAACTGTGTGCATTTGTGTTTCTCTTGTTTGCTGCTATCATTGTACAAACACTGATAATAATTGAAGATTAACTAATGCTCTAATTGAAAGAAATATTGATTCATCCGCCCTATTAGTATTTCCAACAAATTATTGGAAAGTAGATGAGAAGTAACAAAGGATTATTTGGCACTTAGAATGTGTTAATGCACTAATACTTAGCACTTGGAACCTATTGCCACCTAGTGTTTATATGCCTAGCATGCCCCTCCTGGAAAAGTTAATTTGATGACTTATTAACCATATGAAGTGTTAATTTCCTTGTAGTTTAACCTTTTTCTCCTTTTTGTTGCCTTAATAGTCTGTGGCAAGTATTTTCACACCCTTTCACATATTTGCATGCCTTAGCACTTGACACATATTATCATATTTGACATGCCTTCAAACTATCTGGCACAGGTCAGCATTCCCTACCATGCCTTGCCACTTATGCCCTCACAACTAGCCTTACATTTTTTCATGACTTTAGAACCCAATCAAGTCCTTAGCTACTACAGTTCATGTGACATTGGCCTACTTCACCTGCAACAATTTAACCAATTGCACCTACTACAAGTAGATTGTGCCTTTTTCACCTAAGAACTACTTATACCTCATTTTAGGCTACTCATTTCCAAGTTGAAATTGTCCCACTTAAGAACTTACCAAGACAAGGATCACATCTAGCCATGGCCATAAATGAACTAAGCAACATATCTTACATAGGAAATATTTGACATGTAAGTCCAATTCATATAAACAATAGAGCATTAACTGAGAGTTTGCAAGAACCATAAGGTACAGAAGACACACAAGATACAAGTTAGCACAAGCCAAGTTCCCCAAAACATATAAATAACAATGTACAATATGAAATTATAAAAAATAGTTTAAAACATGATCATTCGGCCAAAGTGTGCCACATGTCATATAAAAATAATAGATAAAGAAAAAATAGTGGTGTGCCCAACACAAAGTATCCCTTTGTCTAAAACTGCTTTGTTGATCCCCTTATCACAATCATAGGCTTGCCTCTTACAAATCCTATTATGAACTTCTTCTAACGAAATTAGTCCTTGGCACAGTTGAATTCACTGACACTCCTTGCCACACACTCTTATTTGTTCATTTCCATGCATTTTGACCTAGTTCTCCCTTGTGATGCCTCGACACTCCTTAACACTCCTCAACATGCATTGACATTTTCAGGCATGTGTTAGCACACCTTTTAACTCCTTGGCATTCCCTAACCCTCCCTAGCTATCATTCCCTCACAACTACCCTTACTTAATTTGCAACTTGGGAACCCAACCAAGTCCTCACTTCACTACAAGAGCTTGACCAAGTTATGATTACTACAACTATACTATGTTGTTGAATTGTGTAGCTTGGGAGGTAATCCACAAGCCTAGTGAGATGGGTTTGTGTGAGTTTGGTCACAAAAGTCTTTGTAGGCGAAGAACCCAAGTGAAGGGGGTTTGGACCCAAGATGGGGTTTAAAATCTAAAATAAAATTAAAATGGAAAAATAATATTTCCTAAGGTCTAAGTGGATAAAGCTCGTAAGTATAAAGGGTTCTTAATAGGCGTAGCTAGGAAAATATATTTAAGGAGGGCTTATTATGAAGGCAAGAACATCAAGTGATAAGGATCTCATTTGTTCAAGGAGGTCAGGAGAGATGTATTCCTAAAGTAGGTCGAGTTACAAGGTTGACTAAGGGTTGCTAAAGGGAGGCTATGATCATCCACCAAGAGAAATATCATCATGTGAGGGTTCATAATAATGTCACATACCTTAATGGGTTCGAGATAGGAAGTAGGATGGCATACTATTGGTTATATTATGGAAGATCGAGCTCAAGAGAGGCATCTCATTAGAATTTGGGCATGTGGTTTCAGTGGTGTTTCTGTGTGAAGGCCACATAAAATTTTGAAATAGTAGAGAGGGTTGAGAACCTATCTTGTGGTGGATAGTAGGCTGCAAGGTCCATGATAAAGACCAACACAACTCGAGGAGGGTTTGCACTAGAATTTAGGATAGAAAAGAAGTAACCACAGGTGTAATATTTACTGAGGTAACCATAGTTTTAGGGTCATAGAGATGTAAAGTTCAGGTTGAGATTCAATCAAATAAATGCCCAGAATCTATGGATCCATATGAGCTAGGCCGAGTCTCTTATGGAGGCAAGAGTTGTTTTTATTTATATCAGTGGATAGGGTTTTTTCTAAAGAAATTAGAATAGAAGTATAATACCCTAGTTAGGGAGGTTTCCTAGCATGTTCAATCCATAAGGTATGCCATTAAGACTATGACAAATCTGCGTAGAATAAGATGGGTTGTGACCCTTAGAGAGAGGTTAATCTTTACAATATATACCACATATTTGGAAGATGTTTTGCAGAAGTATGTGCGGAGATAGAAAATCGAAAGGAAGGTGGAACCGGAATAGAAGATTGAGTAGGAGAAATGTGCCATATGAGGAATGGATATGCATGAAGAGGAATCGATTTTGGTGGACTATCCTTAGAGTTTTGGACAGAGATCTGAAGAATCCTGTAAACAGTTAGTCAATGGATTGTTAGTGGATGATTTGTGACCCTATTTCAGTCATATACAAATTTTTATAAGGATGATAAGAGGAGTATTTTAGATTTGTTCATAGATTGGTCAACAAAGAAATTGGTACACAAGAATAGTGATTTTGAGAGAGCTCAAATCACTATTATGTGGAAGTTTTGAAGAGCCCTAGATGAGGGCAGCGTTGTGGGCACTAGATCAGTAAATGAATTGACTATTCCTAGGAAAATTTATGGTAGTCTAAGTACAGTTGGAGGGTTGTTAGGTGATTGTCAAAGAGGAGCCCTAAGTCTTATACTTGTGAAGGAAAACAAGACTGGTAGAAGGGTAGGCGTATTGGGCCTATGGATGTGCAGACTTTGAAGGAATAAAGTAGCAGACAAGTGAGATAGACAATAGCTCTATTTCACTATATTGTAGAGGATTGAGTTAGTGAGAAGAATTGAAACTTCCATAGCCCTAGACTTGTCATCTTGGATCAACAATACAACAAAAGTGGTAGACCAAAGAGTTGTTAACAAACTGGGTTGTGAAAAACTAATCGAAAACCGTAAGTGTTGTAGACCTTAAAGGAAAAAAGAGGTAGATATAGGGAATTTATTTTTGAGACGATTTCATTAACCTAAAAGAGTTGAGTTAATTGATAGAGGTAAATTGAAGAGTTGCATAATGGGAGGCAAGAGGAACTGCCAGATGTGTTCAGGACATGTGGACTGAAAGAACTGTGTGTGGCCACCATAAAAAAGTGGGTCATGTGTTGTCTTGTTCGATGTAGATTGGTTATCAAAAGACTAACACCAAGCCCTAGCTATATTCCTTGTATCAGTGCGATTGTAAAGTGCCATGATCCCTGGTATGAGAGCTCTATCATTTTTTATTATAGTTTGTAATTTAATGAAGAACGATTTGAAAAAATTAAAAATTGTCATGTGCACTACTTGATTCAAATATTCTAAGACCAATATTCTAAGACCAAGCACATATTCTCATATGTCGTGGAAATTCAACATATTCCTTTTTCACCTAAGAACTACTAGTAGCTCATCTTAGGCTACTCATGTCCGATCTCAACTCATCACGCTTAACAAGTTACGAGGACAAGGCTTATCACATCCAAATGTGGTTGTATAAAAACTAAGCAACATAATTTACATCTTGACATGTCATAGCACCTAGCATGTCCTAAATTCCTTGGAATTATGTGGCATGTGTTAGCATCCCCTACATTCCTTGGCATGCTTTTACACACCCTAAAACACCCTAGCACTTCCTAACATGCCTTGGTAGTTTAGCAGACCTTGGCACTGCCTAGAATATAACCTCGCCACTCCCTCCTTAACACACCTAGAACTCATTGACACTCCCTGTCACACACTCTTACTCATTCATTTCCATGCATTTTGATATAATTCTTCCTTGTATTTACTTGACACTCCCTAACACTCTCGAACACGCATTGGAACACCCTAACACCTAACACATCTTGGCATGCCGCCCTAGCACTCTACAATTCCTTGACACTACCTAGCATCCCTTGCCACTCTCTCCTTAGCACACGTAGGTCCCATTGACACTCCCAGTCACAAAATATTATTCATTCATTTCCATGCATTTTTACCTAATTCTCCCTTGAGTTTCCATAACATTCCTTAACACTACTTGGCACGTGTTGGTACACCTTAGCACCTTGGACAAATTGGCATGTTGCCTTGGCCTCTAGCATGCCTTAACATTGCCTAGCATACCTTGTCACTCCCTCCTTATCACACCTAGAAATCACTGACACTTCCAATCACAAACTCTTATTTTTTCATTTCCATGGATTTTTATGCAGTGCTCCGTTGTGTTTCCCTAACACTCCCAGTTCACACTTCATTGCATGTGTTGGCACATCTTGGCCGCATGCCACCCTAGCACTCTAGCATTACTGAGCACTACCAATAATTCCTTGTTACTCCTCCTTAGCACAATTGGAACTTGTTGAAACTCCATGTCACACACTCTTATTCATTCATTGCCATGCATTATGACATAGTGCTATCATGTGTTTCTCTAGCACTCCATAACACTCCTTGGCACACATTGGCACACCCTAGAACTTGGAACATATTGGCATGCTTTCCTAGCACTCTATCATGTCTTGGAACTACCTGTCATACCTTATCACTCCCTCCCTAGCACACCTAGAAATTTGTAAGACTCCCTATCACATGCTCTAATTCATTCTTTTCCATGCAATTGAAACTAGTCCTCCCTTTTGTTTCCTTGGGACTCCCTAACATGTGTTGGCTTCACACCCTAGAACCTAGCACATCTTGGAATGCCTAACATGCCCTGGAAATTTCTAGCATGTGTTAGCACTTCCTGGGATTACCCTCACACCTTTGCACTCCCTAGTTTTCATGCCCTCATAGATAGCCTTACTTATTTTACGACTTGGGAACCCAATCAAGTCATTGAAAAAATAGTGTTGTGTCTAGCCCAAAGTCTCTCTTTGTCTGAAACTGCTTTTTCCATCCACTTATCACAATCATAGGATTTCCTCCTGAAATTACTATTATGAAGTTCTCCTAACACACATCGTCCATGGGACACCTGAAATTCACCGACACTCCCTCACAGAGACTCTAGTTATTCATTCGTTTCCATGCACTTTGAACTAGTTCTCCCTTGTTATGCCTCGACACTACCTAACACTCCTCAGCATGCATTGACACTATCTAGCATGAATTAGCACAAATTTTCATTCATTTACATGCCTCGACACTCCTTAAATATCATTTCCTCATAACTACCTTTATTCTCTTTTAGACTTGGGAACCCAACCAAGTCCTGCCTCAACTACAATAACTTGGCCAAGTTTCATTTAATACAACTATAATATTCCTTTTTCACCTAAGAATGTCTTATAACTCATCGTAGGCTACTCATATCAAATATTAACTCATCCCACTTAACAAGTTAACAATTTTAGGCTCATGTCCAACCATGGCCATAAAACAACGAAGAAACATAGTTTACATCTTGACATGCCATAACACTTGCAAAGTATAACAATCCCTTGGCACTATGTGGCATGTGTTAGCATCCCCTACATTCCTTGGCATGCTTTGGAACTCCCTAACACACCCTACCATTCCTTAACATGACCTAGCACTCTAGCATGCCTTGGAATTTCCTAGCATATAGCCTTGTCACTCCCTCCTTAGCACACTTGGAACTTGCTGGCACTCCCGATCACACACTATTGTCCATTCATTTCCATGCATTTTGAACTAGTTCTCCCTTTTGTTTCTGTGGAACTCCTTCACACTCCCTAATACACTACTACAAGGAAAAACCCTATAGCGGAGGTTATAATGAAGGTTTTTAGTGTTATAAAATTGGCCAAAATTGTCAAAAAAACATTTGATACAACATCCATTTTCGGTAATGGAGGTTTTGGTGGAGCTTCTAACATAATTTCAACACAACTAAAAAAACTGGGTGGTCGAAGGTTATTAGAGATGTTTTTCTCATCGGTGTGTTATTCAGGGGTCAACGCATCGGTGCATTTTAGAGTAAACGCACCGGCGTAAACCTACAAAGCACCAGGATGAAAAACAAATAAAGGATGCCCCGGGACACTTAGAAACGTCCTGGTGCGTGTCATCTAGACAGTCAGCCCGAGGCGGTCAAAGGTGCATGCACCGCACCGTGAAGGTCTAAAATCACACCGAGTGCACTATAGGTGATACAATGCACCAGGCCATTTGAATTGGTATTGGGATTTGTGCGGTGCCCATAGGTCGTATCAACACACCGATTCGTAGTATTATAGAAACAGACCAATGTGCAGTATCACACAAACACACTGATTTTTTGAATTCGTATTGGTATTTGTATAGTGCCCATAGGTCGTACAAACGCACCGGTGAGCAGTCTCGCATAAACGCACCAGTGTGTAGTATCACACAAATGCACCGAGATTTATAATTGGTATTAGTATTTTTGCAGTGCCCATAGGTCTTAGAAATGCACCGGTGTGCTTTATCATACAAACCCACTGACGTCCAGTAACTGACACGCACCGATTTTCATTTTGTATAATTTAGAAACATCGACCTGTGATAGTGCAATTAATGTGATTTTTTAAATTAATTATTCATCAAAAGTCAAAACATATCTTATAATAGTATCACTACAAGGAAAAATGACATTGGTGAGGGTCATGCTTGTGATGGGCCTTTAAGGTCCGTCACCAATGTCACATATGGTAGCGGTCCTTAAAAAAGCATCGTTGTAAGTTTATATAGTGATGGTGCTTTAATGTCTATCACCAAATCCATTTTCAATGACACTTTTGGTGAGGGTCATCAAAGACCCATCACTAATTCTCTCTTTGGTGACACCTTTAGTGACTAAATTTTACTAACCCTCGTCGATGCTCTTTTTTTTACTTCTGGTGATGGTAAAAATATGTTCGTCATCATCAATCATTCCAATGAGTTTTTGATGATGTTGTGTGCTTGTTAATATATTTTTCGTCAAAATATAATGATTTAATACCATTATTGTGGAGTATTTTTTATAATATGTCCAAGTCCATTGTGGTTAGAGTTAGTCATTTTTTTAAGAAGTAATTAGTGTGTATCATTTCCCTCAAGTAATGACTAGTTGAATAGAGTTTTCCTATCAGTCAACACATGATTAATATATATTAAGTTTATTATCTAGAAAATTCCCTTTAGATAAAGTCCCACTAGTGTGTGTAGGAAATATATTATTTAATACATAATCAATCTTTATCAATTCTATTAATGAGAAAGACCTAACACTCCTCAATAATTTGGGCACACCTTAAATTAATGCTTTGGCACACACTAACATTTCTTAGCAGCTCGCATGTCTTGGAAAATATTTGTACCTAGAACATATTGTCATGAAAATGATGCCCAAGCACATGGTGGCATGTGCGGCTAGCACAACATAGAAATCTCCTACCATGTGTTGGCATGCATGTAGTCCCTTGTATGCCCTGGAACACCTTGGTTGAATGCATTGACATACATTAGCACTTGGCACACAATGCCACTTGGCATGTATTTGGACCTATTATTAGTGTGGCTAGCATGCCCCTTTTGAAAATGATAAAGTCCCGACTTATATTTAACCCTCTTATTGGTTCTTCCTTTTGTTTCCTTGAAACTTCTTGACACATTTTTACATACCCTGGCACCCTGCACATTCTTCACACCTGGCATGTATTGGCATATCTTGACACTATTTGGAACATATAATTAGCACACCCTAGAACTCCCAAGCACACTTTGAGACTTCTTGACATGCCTTGATATTCCCTAGCATGCCTTACCAATCCTTAGCATACCTTGTCACTCCCTCCTTGACATGACAACTAGCACTCACTAACACTAGTCCCTGTCACACGTTCCTCATATTCATTAACTTCCATTAATTTTTACCTAGTGCTCCCTTAATTTTTCCTCCTAGTACTACTTAACACTTCTCAACATGCATTAGCACTCTCTAGCACACCTTAACACTCTTCAACATGCCCTTCCACTTCATAGCATGCATAACACTTCATGACACATATTGGCACTTGGCACGTGTTGGCACATGGAAAGTCTTAGCATGTATGGAATATGTTTACATGCCTTGGTATGATTTGGCATGGTTTAATATTAAATTTATTTGAGATGAAATATTGGAAAGTAGATGAGAAGCAACAAAGGAAGACTTGGCGCTTAGAATGCACTTGGCACCTATTGGTGCCTAGTGTTGGTGTGCCTATCATGCCCCTCTTGGAAAAGGTAAATTGATGGCATATTAACCCTGTTATGTGTTCATTTCCTTGTATTTTAACTTCTCTCTCCCTTTTTTTTCCTTTATAGTCCTTGCCAGACATTGACACACCCTTGCACATATTGGCATGCCTTATCACATGGAACATCATAGCATGTTTGACATGCCTTCACACTATCTGACACATATTACCATTCCCTAGCACACCTTAACACTCGTGTCCTCACAATTAGCCTTTACATTTTTTCACGACTTGGGATCCCAATCAATTCCTTGGCTACTGCAGTTCATGTGACAATATTGGCTTGCTTCAACCGCAACAACTTGATCAATTGTACCTACTACAATTTGAAGTGTGCCTTTTTCACCTAAGAAATGCCTATAAGTCATCTTATGCCACTCATGTTCAAGCTTAACATGTCCCACTTAAATGGTTACGAAGACAAGGATCACATGATCTACCCATGTCCATAAAACAACTAAGCAACATAGCTTACATAGGAAATATTTCACATGTATGTTGAGGTCATATAAATAGTAGAACATTAACTAAGAGTTTGCAAGAACCAAAAGATGCACAAGGCACACAAGATATAAGCTAACACAAGTCGAGTTCCCAAATATTATACACAAAAATGTACAATATGAAATTATCTAGAATATTCTAAAACATGAGAATGTAGCCAAAGTGTGCCACATATCATATAAAAGAAATAGCTAAAGGAAAAAAAAATTTGTGCCTAGCACAAATTAATATCGCTTTGTCTAAAACTACTATGTTAAGCCCCGTATAACAACCGTAGGCTTGTATCCTGTAAATCCTATTATGACATTATCCTAACACACTTCGTCCTTAGCACACTTGAATTCGTTGACACTCCCTAACACACACTCTTATTTGTTCCTTTCCATGCATTTTGACCTAGTTATTCCTTTATATGCCCCAACACTCCCTAACACTCTTCAGCATGCATTTAAATTATCCGACATGTGTTAGAATTCCTTTTCATTCCTAATGTGCATGCCCTAACCCTCCCTAGATATCATGCCCTCAAAACCACCCTTACTTATTTTTCAACTTGGGAACCCAACTAAGCCCTCACTTGACTACAAGAGCTTGACCAAGTTACGGTTAATACAACTAGACTATGTTGTTGAATTGTGTAGCTTGGGAGGTAATTCACAAGCCTAGTACGATGGGTTTGTGTGAGTTTGGTCACAAAAGGATTTGTGGGCAAAGAAGCCACACAAAGATATTTTGGACCCAATATGGAGTTTAAAATCTAAAAGAAAATTAAAAAGGAAAATTAATATTTCCTAAGGTCTAAGTAGATAAAAATCGTAAGTTCTAGAGGGTTACTAAGAGGTATAGGAAAAACTATTTAAGGAGGCCTTGGGATGAAGGAAATAACATCACGTGAGAAGGGGATCATTTGGTCAAGGTGGCAAAGAGAGATGTAGTCCTAAAGTAGGTCAAGTAAGAGGGCCAAGTAAGGGTTGCTAAAGGGAGGCAATGATCATCCTCCAAGAGAAAGATCATCATGTGAGGGTTCGAATGAATGTTTCATACCTTACTAGTTGGTTCGAGCTAGGAAGTAGGATGGCATATTGTTGGTTCTCTATGGCAGATCGAGCTTAAGAGAGGTTTCTCATGAGAATCTGGGCATGTGATTTCAATGGTGTCTTTGTGTGAAGGCCACATCAAATTCTGAAATGTTGAAATTTGCAACAAGAAACATTGAAATTGGAAACCAGAAAGGACAATATATATATATATATATATATATATATATATATATATATATATATATATATATATATATATATATGTGCACTCACGCTGGTGAGGAATTTTTATGCACTAGGAGTGAGGAATGTGGGGAGTCTAGTTTATTTTTCCCTTAAATAAATTGGACAATAAATTGTAATTTCATCTCATAAAAACTTGTCTTAGTTAACTAAGTCATGATGACTGAGTTAGCTCAAGAAATACGAGTTGAGGGTCTAAGATGAGGTATGTAGAGGGATTAATCTAATATTTTTTGGATCCCGTTGTAGTTGATGCATTAGTGGGGTGCAGGTATGAATTACTTAACTCAAATAAATCAATTAAAATTAGTTTAAATAGTTCTAACTAAGTGATGAGCTAGTGAGAGGTTGACTAGTAAATTAAATTACATTTAATTCACAATGTGTGATCAATCAGATAACTGATAATTCACTATTAATAGTTGCATGGATGTTAGTTCTGAGGAAGACCCAATTGAGATAGAGGTTAAATGGAAAATAACTATTAGTTTTATTTATACAAAATTTCCCATGTGTAATTATAAAGTCATTGGGATTCCATGATGGATTGCGAAATCTAGGAAGATTGATTTTCCTAATTAATAGGGAGATAAATCCCTAGGAATTGCATGAGCAAGGCATGCTGAAGGAAGGCTGAGAATTGGCTAAGTACTAGAACAAGTTTTCCTAGATTAGCGGGAGACAATTGGCAAAGTGCTCGAGAATATCATGACATTTTAAGCATTGTATTGTTTCATGATTCCTTGACTTAATACACAATAGAGAAAGAGCGGTTTTGAGTAGTTTCTTTCCCAGGATACATCTTGTGTTCTGCGATTGATAATTTTTTTCTCTTACTTATATGTGATTGTGTGATCATGTTTTGTTTTAAAAAATTGTAGGAAGGATTCAGTATCTTTTTTAAGTACATTACAAGATTAGATTAAATATTCTTGGTGGTTAGATTTTCTACATGGTATTAGAGAAGGAATTTTTTGGGCAATGGGTTTGCACAGAATATCTGAAGAATTTTGTGTAAAATTAAAAAAAAAATAGCATATTTGGATTCCTTGTGAAAAAATACCCAAATGGAAAATCAATTCGGAGCTCGGATGAGGGAGATATCGTTGATTTAAAATGAACTCTTTTTTAGAAACTTTTGTAACGGTCAGACAATTACAATGTGCATGAGTCAAAAACCTATATGCACTTGAGGTACTAGATGCATGCAAAGCTTTGAGGAGAATATCAGAGGTTAGATAATTTCCTGTTGAGAGGGAGTACAAATTACCTCTCAACATGCAGCCTTAAAGGAAGCTTCAGAAGGTTATGGAGCAGCCATAGTTGGAGAAGTAGAGAGGAGACCGAGTGGAAGCGTCCACTCAAGAAGATACCTCCACGAGGGGAAAATTTCGAGCCAGATGGGCAGATGGAGCACATGCAGCCATACCTCCAGGTTAAAGGTGGGGTGATGTGTATACATAATCCTAAGGCAAGAAATTTGGGTAGAGTCCATTAAGATGGTGTGTCTCATGGATCGAACCTAGCTACGAGGATTCCATAGTACAATAGTAGCAGGAAGGATCAGTTAGATTGATGTAGTCAGATGTTAGGAAGACACAAATCAAAGTGACAATTTTTAGATACTGGAGTGCGGATCAGAGTTGGCAACAGTGCAAAGGGCATGGATGCAGATGTCAGCAACAACATTGAGAGTCTAGTAGACAGGTGCAGTAGCTAGCAGCAGTGAGAAGACTCTAATGAAAAATGCATTATAATGATTCAATTGTTCGGAGGCTATTCAGTTTTAGGATTTGCAGGTGAAAAAAACACTAGAGAAGTGTTGCATGCAAAATTCCATAGGTACCGGAATGGGATAGATTGAATTCCTTTCTGGTTGAGAGGGAGTGTTGAAATTTGCAACAAGAAATAGTGAAATTGGCAACTAGAAAAGACAAAAAAAAAATGCACCCACACTCGTGAGGAATTTTGATGTACAAGGAGTGAGGAATGTGAGGCGTCGAATTTATTTTTCACTTAAATAAATTGAAAAATAAATTGTAATTTCATCTCATAACAACTTGGGTCGGTTAACTAAGTCATGATGACTGAGTTAGCTCAAGAAATTTGAGTTGAGGTGATCGAGGTGGATATTGGTGGCCACTCGCCTATTCCACTTGGGCCCTCACCATTGTCTCTTTCATTTTTTCAATTTCCTTAATTATAGCACAACTTACTATTTTTGTTAGTTTTTCCGGTCCTGAACTTTCAGAACCGTTTTGAGGCCCCAAATGACGTTTTTTGGGCATGAAAGGTTCAACGATTTCTTAGAAATCGTGTTAGCGATTGTAGTCCTTAGAGAGATATTTGTATCGAAGTATCATGTGCGTCAAATGGAGATAATATGACCAAGTTATGACCCGGGGAAGTTGGTTTCCAAACTACCCCCAACGGGGTCCATAAACTCTTGGTGTTACATCTCCTCAGGTTAGGGTTTTCTCTTATTTTTCAATAATAAAAAGGCCCTTGAGCCTTATTGTAACACAGTTCAGAGAAATGTAGCCACCACATATCTTCTCAGAGATAAGCTACCATCACCCGTGCTAGTTTGTTTTCCATTATCTCTGTAAGCATTTTTCAGTATTTGATATTAATGAAATGAATTGTTATTCCTACTGCATCTTTGTGTTTATGTTTATTTCTTTATTTTATTGTGTTCCTGCATATGTTCAGATGATGAGGATCTAAGATGAGGCATGTAGAGGGATTCTAAAATTTTGCGGGTCCAGTTGCGGTTGATGCATTAGTGGGGTGTAGGAGTGAATTAGTTAACTCAATTGATTGAGTTAAAATTAGTTTAACTAGTTCTAGCTAAGTGATGAGCTATTGAGAGGTCCACTAAATTAAATTAGCTTTAATTCACAATGAGTGATCAATCAGATAACTGATAATTCGTTATTAATAGTTGCATGCATGTTAGTTCTGAGGAAGACCTAGTTGAGACAGAGGTTAAAGGGACATAACTATCGGTTGTATTTATACAAAATTTCCAATGTGAAATTATAAATTCATTGGGATGCCATGATGGATTTCGCAATCAAGGAAGGATAATTTTCCTAGTTAATAGGGAGCTAATTCCCTAGGAATTGCGTGAGAAAGGCAGGTTGAAGGAAGGTTGAGAATTGGCTAAGTACTAGACAAATTTTGCCTAGATTAGTAGGAGACAATTGGTAGAGTGTTGGAGAATCTCATGAGAGATTAAGCATTGTATTGTTTCATGATTCCCTGAATTAATACACAATAGAGATAAAGGGGTTTTGACCAATTTCTTTCCCCAGATACATATTTTGTTGTGCGATTGATAATTTCTTTCTCTTACTTATATGTGATTGTGCGATCATGTTTTATTTCCACAAATTGTAGGAAGGATTCAGTATCTTATTTTAGTACATTACAAGATCAGATTGAATCTCATTGGTTAGATTTTCTACATGAAATAGAAGAGAGGTTGATACGATCTTGTCTTGTGGTGGTTAGTAGGTTGCAAGGTCTATGATAAAGACCAACATAAATGGAGGAGGTCTTGCATTGTAATTTAGAGCTAGAATAGAAGTAGACACATGTGTAATATTGACTGAGGTAACCCTAGTTTGAGGGTAGACATTGAGATATGAAGTTCATGTCAAGACTCATTCAGAGAAATGCCCAGAATCTATGGATCCATATGGGCTAGGTCAAGTCTCTTATGGAGGCAAGAGTCATAGTTTTTTATATGGGTGGATAGGGTTTGCTCTATGACAATTAGAAGTACATAAGTATAGTGCCTTAGTTAGGATAGTTTCCTACCATGTTTAGTTCATAAGGTATGCCCTTAAGACTGTGACAAATTTGTGTAGAAGAAGAGTGGTTGTGACCCTTAGAGCAAGGTTTATTTCTGCAATATAGACTACAGATCTAGAAGATGGTTTGTAGATTTAGTATGTGTGGAGATAACAGAACCAAAGGAGGGCGGAACCTGAGCAAAATATTGAGCATGTAGAAGAAATGTGCCATATCAAGAATGGATTGACATGCAGAGGAGTTGATTTTTTTGGACTATCCATAAAGTTTTAGACAGAGATCTAAAGAAACCCATAAAAATTAGTCAATGGACTGTTAGTGGCTGATTTGTGACCGTATTTTAGTCATCTATCGATTGTTAGAAGGATGATAATAGGAGTAGTTCATATTTGGTCATAGATTGGACAACGAAGATCAAATTGTCAATACACAAGAAAAATGATTTTGAGAGAACACAAACCATCGTTAGGTGTAATATTTGAAGAGCCCTAGATGAATACAATATTGTGGGCCCTAGATCAGTAAAAATAATTTACTGTGGTTGGGCAGATTGATGGTAGTCCAAGTACAGTTGGAGGGTTGTTAGGTGACTGTTAAAGAAGAGCCCTAACTCTTATACTTGTGAAGGACAACAAGATTGGTATAAGGGTAGGTGTATTGGGCCTAAGGATGTGCACACTTTGAACGACTAAAGTAGCAGTCAAGTGGGCCAGTAAACTAGCCCTAGTTCACTATATCGTAGAGGATTAATTTAGTGAGAAGAAAGGCAACCTCCATAGCCCTGAAATTCTCATCTTGGAGCCGTACTATGGAAAATGGGGCATATCGAAGATTTGTTAACAAATGGAGTTGTGAACAACTTGTTACCACTCAAACTAGTAGTGGACCTAAAAGGGGTTCCTAAGAGGGCAACTGCTAGGAGAAGGGAAATGGTGGAGGCATAGCCCATTGTCATCATAGCTAATGCTCCTCGTGCTTCATGGAATTTCACTGATGGTAGGAGTCTCGGTAGTTTAGGAAGTTACTTTTAGAGTATATGTCAATGCATAGGTGGGAAGTGACCCAAGAAACCCTTTCCCTATAATAGAATAAAGAGTGGTACTTTCTTGCCTTTTAAGCAAGGGTCTTGATATTTTGGGCAGAGAGGAGGGGGATTTAAGCATTGAGGGAGAAGAATAATACTTATGAAAGAAGTTCTGAATCCCTAAAATTGTTTGGGAACTTGGATTCCTAAATAGTCCTTGATGAAAGGCCTTTGACACCAAATGGGACCACACGAGGCCAAGTGGACCTAGCCTAGGTTCGAGGATGGAATTTAGCAACCAATGATGTTCCTATCCTTGAAAATGTGAGGGAAAGGATCTGGCAAGGGTTTTTACTTTGATGGGTCAAATTAATCCTACTAGGTTCTAGCGTTGGGAAAACATACGAAAACTTTGATCCTAGAGCTAGGGCTTGAGGTATCCAGATATTCCACCATCAGAATTGGCTCAAATTTAGAGGAGAGTGAGGGGACCCACCAACAGAGTTTCCTCTAGGAGATCAAAGTTTTCCTCTAGCTAGATTCCTGGGAAATTGATAGGTGACCTAATGGGAAGACCTAGGGAAAATGGAAAATTGTGAAAAATGAGGGGGGCGTGGGGGGGGGGGGGGGTGGGGGGGGGGGAATTATCATCTGTTTTTAGGGACTAGTGCCTAATTCACTTGGGGATATGGAGTGGGGGATGATAATGAAAAAAATTCAATTTCTTGATCAAGGAGGCCCAGAAAGTCAACTTCGTCCAATGTTAGAGGAAAACGAAAAGTGGCCTTCAAGGATTTATAATACATACAAATGGTGCAATATTATTGAGATAAAATGATGTCTAAGACATTTCATTCATATAACAATGGCCCATACATTAAATAAGCTAAATAGACACATAATTCCACATTTCCATCATGTAGCAATTAGCCCCAGTTATAGCGAAATTCAATAGTATGAAACAAGAACAAAAGTGTTCAATTTGAACTCACAATGTTAGCGAGTATATCCAACCAACTTCACATTTGAAAAAGCAAAGCTCCAAGATAAAAATAGCCCAAATATATACATAAAAATACATCCATCATCCAAAATAGTCCTCCAAGGAAAAATGTGAAGTTCTCTAAAGATAGAGAGATCCCAAGTCAAGTGATGATACAAATGAATCCAACTAACTCCTATTTATACATTGATTAGTATTTGATCGAATTAGCTTATGGGACTACATTAGCCCCTAAACATAAAATAATATGCAAGTAACCCTAAATTTTGGTGACAATCCCACCAAACTATCTCATACATGGAATAATAAGCCTCATAAGAGGTCAACTGATGTCCTAGGGCCTTCTAGGAGGAATACTGGGGTCCATGAGTGCCATAATGATGCATGGCACCCATCAAAAGTGTTCGACAAGGGGGTGTCTCCTTGTTCTTGAAACATTAAACTTGTGGTGCTCTCATTAAACCTATGGACTAAAAGGGTTGTGTGTGGCCACCATCAGCAAGTAGGTCAAGTGTTGTCTTCTTCAGGATAGATTGGTTTTCAAAGGATTAACACCAAGCCATATTTTTATTCCTTGTATCAGTGTGATTGTAAAGGGTCATGATCCACGGTACAGGAGCTCTAACCTGTTGTATTGTAGTTTGTAATATAATGAAGAATGGTTTGAAAAAGGTAAAATTATCATGTGCACTATTTTATTCCATGATTTGTGTAGATTTCGTTGTCCATTAAAGTATATGTGTTGTGCCACTTGAGTGTGTTTGCATCAAAAATTCTAAGACAAAACCCAGATTCTCATGTGTTGTGGAAATTGAACATATGCCTTTTTCACCAAAGAACTACCTATAGCTCATCTTATGCTACTCATGTCCAATATCAACTCATCCAACTTAACAAGTTACCAAGACAAGGCTCACATCCAACCGTGGAAGTAAAAAAACAAAGCAACACATTTTACATCTTAACAACCCATATCCCCTGGCATGTCTTAGAACTCCTTGGAATTATCTGGCATGTGTTAGCATCCCCTACATTCCTTGGCATGATTTGACACTCCCTAGCACACACTAACACTCCCTAACATGTCCTGGAACTCTAGCATGCCTTGGAATTTCCTAGTATATAACCTTTCTACTCCATCCCTATCACACCTGAAACTCACTAACACTCCCTATCACACAATATTATTCATTGATTTCCATGCATTTTGAACTAGTTCTCCCTTGTGTTTCCATGGCACTCCAAAGCATGCACTGACACACCTTGGCACTTGGCACATCCTAGGATGTCAGCCTGGCACTCTAGCATTCTTTGGAATTACCTAGCATACCTTTTCACTCCTTCCTTAGCACTCATAGAACTCATTGATACTCCCTGTTAGACACTCTTTTTCATTCATTTCCTTTCATATGAGACTAGTGCTCCCTTGTTTTTCCTTGACACTCCCAAACACTCCAGCCTAGCATGCATTGGCACACCCTGACACCTGGTGCATCTTGGCATGTTTCCCTGGCCTTTAGCATGCCTTAAAAACCCCTAGCATACCTTGAAGTCACTCCCTCCTTAGCACACCCAAAACTCACCGACACTTCCTGTCACAAACTCTTATTCATTCATTTTTAAATATAGTTTTATCTGGTTTGTTATGATGAACTGTCTAGAAAATATCCATGGTAGTTTACGAATCACCCCAACATCTATCCTTTATGAAATTCATATGATGATATTTCTTCCCACTTATTTATCTCTTGTTGTCCCAACATAGTGCAGGTAATCACCACCACCCTTGCAAAATTGAACATGATAGGCTCGTGGTCCTATCTAAGCTTGGAAGAAAATTTCAAAATTTAGTTACACAACATGACGGATGATTATTATAAAGGTCTCCCATGCATTTTAATCAACAATATCTAGTGGGATGGGAACAACAACACATTTTTTTCATGAGAAATATCCATGATAGTTTACGAATCACCCCAAAATATATCCTTTATGCAAGTCATATGATGATATTTCTTCACACTTATTTATCTCTTGTCCCAACACGGTGTAAGTCAACACTACCACCTTTGAAAATTTGAACATGATAGGCTCGTGGTCCTATCTAAGCTTGGACAAAAATTTTAAAACTTAGTTACACAAAATCATGGAAGATTATTATAAAGGTTTCACATGCATTCGAATTAGCAATATCTGGTGGGATTGGAACAACAACACATTTTTTTTCATGAGAAATATCCATGATATTTTATTAATCACCCCAACATCTATCCTTTATGCAAGTCATATGATTATATTTCTTCACACGTATTTATCTCTAGTCTCAACACAGTGCAGGTCATCACCACCACCCTTGAAAATTTGAACATGATAGGCTATTGGTCCTCTCTAAGCTTGGAAGAAAATTTCAAAACTTCGTTAAACAACATCATGGATGATTATTGTAAATGTTTCCAATGCATTCTAATCAGAAATATCTGGTGGGATTGGAACAACAACACATTTTGTTCATGAGAGATATCCATGATAGTTTATGAATCACCCCAACATCTATCCTTTATGCAAGTCATATGATCATATTTCTTCACACTTATTTATCTCTTTTCCCAACACAGTGTAGGTCATCACCACAACCCTTGAAAATTTGAACATGATAGGCTCATGGTCCCATCTAAGCTTGGAAGAAAATTTCAAAAATTAGTTACACAACATCATGGAATACTATTATAAAGGTTTCCCATGCATTCTAATCAAAAATATCTGGTGGCATTAGAACAACAATGCATTTTTTTCATGAGAAATATCCATGATAGTTTATGAATTACCCCAACATATATCCTTTATGCAAGTCATATGATTATATTTCTTCACATTTATTTATCTCTTGTCCTAACACAATGCATATCATCACCACCACCCTTGAAAAATTGAACATGATAGGCTCGTGGTCCTATCTAAGCTTGGATGAAAATTTCAAAACTTAGTTACAAAACATGATGGAAGATTATTATAAAGGTTTCCCATGCATTCTAATCAGCAATATCTAGTGGGATTGGAACAACAACACATTTTTTTCAGGAGAAATATCCATGATAGTTTACTAATCACCCCCAACATCTATACTTTATGCAAGTCATATGGTGATATTTCTTCATTCTTATTTATCTCTTGTCCCAACACAGTGCAAGTCATCACCACCACCCTTGAAAATTTCAACATGATAGGCTCGTGGTCCTATCTAAGCTTGGAAGAAAATTTCAAAACTTAGTTACACAACATCATGGAAGATTATTAAAAAGGTTTCCATGCATTCTAATCAGAAATATCTGGTGGGATGGGAATAAAAACACATTTTGTTCATGAGAAATATCCATGATAGTTTACAAATCACCCCAACATCTATCTTTTATGCAAGTCATATGATGATATTTATTCACACTTATTTATCTCTTGTCCCAACACAGTGCAGGTCATCACCACCACCCTTGCAAAATTGAACATGATAGGCCGATGGTCCTATCTAATCTTGGAAAAAAATTTCAAAACTTAGTTACACAACATCATGGAATATTATTAAAAAGGTTTCCCATGCATTCTAATCAACAATATCTGGTGGGATTGGAACAACGACACATTTTGTTCACGAGAAATATCCATGATAGTTTACGAATCACCCCAACATATATCTTTTATGCAAGTCATATGATGATATTTCTTCACACTTATTTATCTCTTGTCCCAACATAGTTCAGGTCATCACACCACTCTTACAAAATTGAACATGATAGGCTCATGGTCCTATCTAAGCTTGGAAGGAAATTTCAAAACTTAGTTACTCAACATCATGGAATATTATTATAAATGTTTCCCATGCATTCTAATTAGCGATATCTGGTGGGATTGGAACAACAACACATTTTTTCATGAAAATTATAACAAAGATCAAAATTGAACTGATAAAAAATAGTGTTTGGAAGACAAGATTCATCCTAAACCACAAAAATAATGGATTCCGGTAATTCCTCCACTCCCTCTTGGATGCTCATCTGAATTATTTGATGGTTTTACACAAGTTATCCCACCTATCTGCAAGGTGGGTGTGGTGCTCTTCCTCTCCCAATCTTATAGCGAGAAAGTGAGATATACCCAAAGTTAAGGCTCCAACAACTGAATTGATTCCATTTCTCTTTGTACCCTTGTGGAAATTTCATCCATCAAAAGAGTAAAATCACTAAAGATCACGGGGGATTCAAATATCATGATCAATTGGGTCAATAATTCATGATAGAAAACATCTACCCACATCCCATCCTATAGGATATTATAGATTCCCCCAACTTTTTGGACTAGCTATCTTTTAGGCACATTCTCAAGGAGCTAAATACCGCAACACACAAGATTTCAAAAGAATATCTCAAAATACATATCGATACCTTTGTGATATCATACTCCATCGATAGGATAGATTATGACCAAATGATTATTCATGTCTAAGCTTGAAAAACAAGCCAATGTAGATTGATGCATACACATTCCAATCATGACAATCAATTTCTACATCTTCTCAATAGAAAAAACAAATAATATTTTTTCTCTGTTTACTTTACAGCATAAACACCAATTTCACCCATAATGTTAGGATAAGTTGAATGGTATGACCGAAAAGGTGGGAGGATTATTTAGTGGTGTATTGAATGAGACTAGGGGACACACATGTAGCATGAATGAGTAAAATTGGGATGTCCAAGCATGGTTTACTAAGATCTATAATCCATGCATTAGAGAATGATAAGGGGTATTAAGACCTAATATCATAGGGGATAGGGGCCTAGAGGGAAGGTAACAAGAGAAATTGAAAGGCGAACCCCTGATAGTGGTGATAAGGGGATTAGGGGCCCCATTATCACAACCAATAAACCATTAACCTATAGCCACTAAACTCCCTATCCCTTAACCCCGAAGTCGTAATCCCTTAACCCCTACACTCCTAACTCATAAGCCATCAACCCCTTGATGCATTAAACCTTAAGCCATTAACTCTTAACCTAGAATCCATGAACCCCCTAAGCCCTAACCCCTTATTCTCTTAACTCGTGACCCTTAAACCTTAATCCATAAACCCTAAACACCTTAAAACCTAACCCATTAAACCCTAACACCTAAATCCCTTAATTATTAAGCCCTTAACCCATAAACCCCTTCCCCCCCAAGCCCTTGGCCCTTAACTCTTAACACTTGAAGCCCTTAACAGCTTAGTATCAAAGGAAAAAAAAGCACCTAAAACCAAAAAAATAACCTCTTAGGAGAATCCTTCACCTCTAACAAATAATATTGGTATCGTTTGATTTTTAGAGAACTAGGTATTGGTCTCGAGGGTGTGTGTTTGTGGGTAATGCCCTTATTAACATGTATGCCAAATGTAGAACAACTGCATAATTTGCAAAACCTCAATAAGAAATTCTCGCAATATCTAGACTTCATGTTGACGTGGATCTTGTAGTGCTCTCCCACATAAGGAGTTGGCAATGGATATATCACTCATAATGATGCAACCTCTTCAACCCTAATGAACAAGGAGCTAACCCTTGATACAAATATTTTTTTTGCTAAGAAAACACAATTGTGTCAATGTAGAATACTATACATAAGATAAAATAAAATGATATTATCCATATCAATGCTTGAAATAGCCTCACATTTGTCATGAGTGGTGAGCCAAGGAGTGAATTTAGGGCATTATTCAAATTACATCATGTTTAAATTCCTTTTACATGACGATATTTTTCTCCGTAAGGGGATCAGGAGTCCAATTATCACAAACCATAAGCCCTTAAACAATAACCACTAAATTTCCTATCCCCTTAACCCCTACACTCATAACTCATAACCCATAAACCCCTTGAATCATTAAATACTAAGACACTAACCCCTAACCTACAATCCATGAACCTCCTAATCCATAACTCCTTATCCTCTTATCCTGCGACCCTTAACCCCTAATCCTTCACCCCTAAACACCTTAATTTATAACCCCTTAACCAGTAACACCTAAATCCCCTAAATCTTAAGTCCTTGACTGCTAAATCCTCTGAACCCAAATTCCTTGGCCCCTAACCCTTGACCCTTGAAGCCCTTAACCCTTGAGGAGAAACCAAAGTCCATATGATTGAATACATGGTCCTCTTTTGTCAACAACTTGGCCCTTTGTCCCAAGATATCCTCTCTTATTTAGAAAGACGGCATATACAAGTTGTTTTAGATATTTCAAAATGGAGCTCTTTTCACCTACGTTCCTCTCCTATATGCCACATGTGATATGAATGTCAATTGTTATCTTCTTGACTAAGGCATTCTGCTTTTGTAAATGCGACCCTTGACTATGCCATGAAAACCCTCCAAAACGTTCTTAAATGATGGGAATTCCTCTTCACGTGTGAAGCTAGTGGAATGTGACAAGTTATCCATGATACCTCCAAATATTTGATTTTTGCATTGGGGAATGTGAAATATACCCTCAACAGAAAACACAGATAAAATTTCGTAGCCAAGTGCCTAAAATGTGAGATGTTTCCACTTGTGAAATTGTGCTTCCAAATATGTGAATTCAACAGAAAAAACACCTTAAAATACATGAATGTCTCTTAACATGTG
Organism: Pinus albicaulis; assembly: GCA_034641835.2. Classification (NCBI taxonomy): domain Eukaryota; kingdom Viridiplantae; phylum Streptophyta; class Pinopsida; order Pinales; family Pinaceae; genus Pinus; species Pinus albicaulis. The sequence goes on along the minus strand of CM076575.1, from coordinate 919,410,385 downwards.
AAATAAAAAGTAAACCCTTACCCTAGTCTTCCTTTTTTGGCAATTTAGGCTTTTTCTCACAAGATATATTCTCGTCTTTGGAAATAGGACATAAACAAGATTTTTAGATGTTTCTGAATGAAGTACTCTTCATTTATTCCCTTCTCCTTTACACAACAGGATATGAATGCCAATTTTCATATTCTTGACTATGACATTTTTCTTTTATACATGTGACCCTTGACTGCACCATGAAATCCTCCAAATTCATCTTAAAGGATGGGAGGCCCTCATCATGCATGAAGCTAGTGGAATGTGACAAGTTATCCAAAATTCCTCCAAATATGTGATTTGTGCCTTAGGAAATTTTAAAGGTTGCCTCAATGGAAAAACATGCATAAATATTTGTGGCCAAGTGTGCTTAATATGAGACGTTGCCACTTGTGCAATTGTGTCTATCATTGATGCTCAAATTGAAACCCTAGTTATGCAAGGCTCACAAGGTGTCACCTTGGGCCAACTCGGGGTTGTTTCCACTATCACCTTAACAACAAATCCTATTACTTTGGATTACTTATTGAATCCCCAAGGTATCGCAATGTGTCAATTTATGGGGTATTTTATGTGACTATATCACTAGCACTGAAAAGCATCTTTACATTGGATGGTTCAACATCTTGATGATCCCTATCCTATCGACCACAACTTTTGTATTCATTATTACTTTCATCGCAACACCTATAATAGATATTGATGGTGTTCATAAGCCTATTTATGGTTCTCCTCTATGGAAACAATATTACTCTGATGCCATTATTCCTACCTTTGCCACTATCACTTTTCACTTCTATCCCATCGGGGAAATAACTTCCGTCGATGAATGGATGCACAATAGGGACCATATGAGCCACTTGTTCATGTCATCATTGTAATGCCCACATGACACAAAAATTCGATGGTCTATCATAGCCAAACACTCTATGATGGGTTTCATAGATACCCAACCCATGATAACAAGCTACATTCTATTTCTGAAGGCTACAAGTAGTGGAAGAATTATATTCTACTAAATAAAATGACCATCCACATCAGTTGTAGGCCTTTTCCTACTCTAAATAATCTATGGGAGTTAGTGCCCATATATTTTATGTCATATTTTCCCTTTGTGCTTCCCTCTTCACTTTCTCTTAATAAAATCTTTCAATTATTTTGAATTATTTTGAATTTTATCATGACCCCATTCATTTATTCATTTGATTATGCTGCGTATAATAAAAATAAGGGTATTGGAAACAATCTTTGTACATTCCCTTATTGTGCTTCCCTCTTAGTTTTCTATAAATAAAATCTATAAATTATTTTGAATTTTATCATGAACCCATTCATTTATTCATTTGATTATGTTGCATATATCATCGATATAATTTGAAGCCTAATCCAATCCAAACCCTTTTATCCTCAATTATATCAAGAAATTTATCGAATTTGAGCAGGACAATAGACCATTTATATCACGAGCTTTATTGAACTTGAACGGGACAATAGAATAGAAGAAGAGCAATCCATCCCAGTGGGTGGAAGGAACGAATGTTGTAGTTCCAGTGATCAATGATATAGATTCATAGGCCCCCAAAGATAGGTAAATTATATCAACTCAAAAATTATATACATATAAAAAAATAAAGCATTTTCAGTGTGATTTTACTGTTTCTTTTGCTAATAAGTTACAGTGATTTTTTGACAGACAGGTGTTGAAGGGAAGCTAAAGGATGGTTCCTTTTGAAGTGCGCAACCACTGTTTAATTCTATTGAACAGTGTGTTGTTACACTAGATAGAATGCTGGAAGAACTATAGCAGTCCCTTATGCAATTTGGTTTGATCGATGGCTGCAATCAATCCATTACATTACCATCAATCCTTGGAATTTTTGGTCTTCAAGATCAAACCTTCTTTATAAGTTACCGTGCCTCAATCCGTTTGTTGAAAACCCTGTACATGGTGACGAGTTTTATTTATTTATGCGAAGAACAATGTTCGCATCACCTTGCACTATGACACCGAGAATATTCATTGTGGAAACTAAGAAAAATCTGACAAATACACTATCTACTCAAGCAACGAATCCATGAGGAGAATACCTACCGAATTAGCTAAGCATGGCATAGGTTTTACTTTTGGGACACCTCCTACAATAGTGGGATATCCATGCGGGTAGGGTCTAATACTTTATGTTCCGTCTTCAGGTAATACTTTAGGGTATGATACTTGTATTCATTCATTTTACCCTTTTCGCTATTGTTGTCCAAATAATACATGCAAGTATGAAGCCCAAAGAACGGCGAGAGCATGAGATCATCCAATTAGCGCAGGAAGTAATCTCTCATCCTAAGACACACAAGTACCCATTTCTCAACCCATATGACCTGTTTGGACCTGAATTTGTTTGATTTTGGTATGAGGTCAAGATTGCTGGAAATTTCAATTAGTTTCACCAGAAATTGTTTATATTAAGAATAATGGTCTATATTAGTATTCAACACAAAATAGAATGATGGTCGTGGGATCGATTCTCATTCAGGTAAAAAAGCACATTATAGGTTTTTTTTCTAATGAGAAAAAGGCACGCTTTTCCTTATTTTGAATTTTAATGGGGAATTTTTTAATCACGAATGCATTCTTTTATTTGAATAAAGTATTCTTAGACAATTTCAATATTTCGAGAACTGCTTTTAAAATAAGGTAGATGTCTCTTTCCTTATAATTTTCTTCCCATGGCCTTCACTTCTCCTTCGACTGGATAACTTCCCATAGAGTTTTACTAGCTTTGTTGACTTAGAAACTACCTAAATGATTGCGCGGAATCAACCCATGGTCTGCCCTTACCGCCCAGTGATTCCCTCACCCTCTGGCCTAGAAACTGCTTAACCAATTGCACAGACTCGATCCATGGTCAATATTTTCCGGTTAGTTTTTCCCTCACCTTCATCATGCTTTTTCTTCAAATCTTGTAGACAGAAAATTCAAATGAAAAAAAAAAAATTTCCTTGTCTAATCCTATTAGATTCTTCCATTCCACCTAAAATTATAACTAATAATCATGTCCTTGCATAAATCTATAATTAATCAACAGTAAACAATCTGAACCATGTATGCTGCATGGTTTGAATTTCCTATTTGGACAATTCAAGGTTTGTTGTCCTGTCCTCTACCATGGGAAGAGTTTAAACAAAAATTTGAACCATGTATGCTACATGGTTTGACTTTTCTATTTGGACAGTTGAAGGTTTTTTGTCCTCTCCTCAACCATGGGAAGAGTCTAAACAATTTATTTGTAGAGACCTTCAAAATTGTTGGAGAATGATACACCAGAATAACTCTTTCACACTTGTTTGATCATTATGAGTTTAGGACAATTTTTTAGAAAAGACTCAAGAAATTCTTTGCCCTCTAATTTTTTATAAGCATGAATTTTTTTTTGAATGCATGATACTTTATTCCCATTGATTTTATATGATTTCTACTAGTTTTTGTCCTTTCTTGAAGTGCATCTTTGCATTATGAAGAATTTGGGTTGTTATCCTTTTTCCTACATGGGTTGGGTGGAAGCTCATCTGAGGACATGAATGCCAAAACATTATTTTTGTAATTTGGATCAATAGATAATCCTCTAAAAATTATTAAAGAAGATACATTTTGTGAGACAACATTACAATGATAAGGGATTGATAAACACTGTATGACTCATGTGGGTTCTTCTACTCGTCTAGAAGGGTATAAAATTGGGTTTTACTTTCAAGAAGGATTCCCAATAAATTTCCTAAGAATGAAAAATATGATGAATCTTGCATTTCTCTTCATTCATGTATAAAGCTATGTTTTCCTTTCAAGGAGGATTCCCAATCAATTTCTTAAGAATGAACAATCTAATGAATGTTTCATTTCTCCTCATTCATTAAAAGGACATAGCAGTGGGAGTAACCTAGAAAATATCAATACTAATCTACACACTGACACAATTATTAAAGAAGAATGTGTGACAACAAAAGCCCAATTAGAGAAAGCAAACATTCATTTTGATGTTAAGACATCATGTTTTTTATTTTTCTTATTGAATCTTATGTAATCATAAAATAAATAATATACCATCTAACGCCTTAATTTTCTCGATTTTATTATCCTAGTATTAAAGTTTATATTATATCATTTATCTTTTCGATGTACAATAATCCTTGAATGAGTCTTTAAAGTGTAAGATTGAACTGGGTTAATAGAATATTAGAGTCTTAGAGAAAAGACTTTCTACTTTCATGGTAGTTACATTAACCTTGATTTAGAGGGCGTGAAACCTGAGAAGTCAACATATTTTCTTCAGAATAATCAAACCCCCAGTTCAACATTTTTTTTGTATGTTTCTTCGTTTCTCTTGGGTGGCTCTCTAATAATTGACAATAGAGAACAAGGGAATACAAAAGGCCTTATAAGATATGTTCTCCAGGAACCCTGTTCTTGGATTGATGTAGCCAGATGCTTGATGCATACGATTGGTAGTGGATACACTTTTCTTGGTCAAAATAACATTACCTATACTAAGACACTGGGTGTAATTATTGCATTTTTCTCAAATGAGCTTTTAAACTGCGTACAAAAATTAAAAATTCCCTATCTCTCTCTTTCATATGCAGGGCATGATTAGTTTCACCAGATTCTAATCTAGACTAGTTAATAACTTTATTGCATCGTCATATGAATGCCCGACCAATTTGGGGGCTATAATAGTTTGCTACTCTTCCCCATCCCATGTTCTTGTGGAAACTAAGGCTCTGGGAAGGAATATGATGCATTATGTTCTTAATTGTGAGTTTCTTGTCCCAGGAGGGGTTTGTTGTGGTTCCCAGCATCAATGAGTTCAATGGGACAACATTGTCATGCTTAAGTCATAATATTTAGAAAGAAAGCCACTATTGCCTTGTACTTGTTTTATTATAGATGTATGTAAGTCCTCCATAAATTACACGAGATTAGGTGCAACTCATGCTTTCTTGTACTACTGGAATTTGCAAAGTATTTAAGATGTGTACTGCTGATTTTTTCCTAATTCTGATAGTACTAAATTTAAATTTGAACCTGAACTTTGTATCTATGGTGAAAATTGGAAAAAAGACATGGATTGTACATGTATCATGTTAAGTTTTTCTTTATTTCTTTAACTTTATCCCCTCATGATTAAACATGCTATTCTACGAGAAAATTCCTCTTCCTATGAAAGGGAGTTTCACTTTCTAACACTTGTAAGAGAAATTTTTTAACTTATATGACAGATTGACCAACACATGTAACTATTTTGAGAAAGATTCCCTTACACTTATGCATTTTTTTATTTGACTTACAACTTCTAGGTAAGGTGCATTCCCTTCAGAGAGATTCTTTGTACAAGTGGCACATTATTATTTTCATAAGGGCTCATTAATTTGGTGCTTTCATTGGCATAGGTTGGGCACTCCACTAGGTGAGGTTACCTGCGATATGGACTACTCCATTTAAGTCTATTATTAGCTAGTTATAAACCTCTTCCTATTATTTCTCTATAAATGAGTGGGGAATTTTGTAGGGTAAGTATGTAATGTCACAAACTAGATTTTTGCAGTAATCTTCACAATTACTATCGAGGCATTTTTTAGAAAAATGACATTTCCAATGATATTCTATTAATTATTATTGTGAGGACATTTCATCAAGCATATTGCACACAATTTAACATGAAACCCTCATTTGATAGTAAATACAAGCAACAACTAAACATTTTTATATTAACATGAATCTGAACATACATGAGAACATGTTAAGAGAATGACACAAATGGTTGACAATGACCTCTCCAATGAGTTCGTTGATGCGCAATGAGAAACATGGTTGACTTCTCCTTCAAGACTAGTTAGGGTGGAATCTTTCACCACCAAAGGCTACTGATTTTAATCAATTTGGGTGGGTGATTTCTCCACCAAATAAGGCCATGCTTTGGGTTATAAACCCTTAAGACAGCTTCAAGAACCAAATTAAACAATCCATTAGATATCTTGACATGCCTAAAGAATGATCTTGAGCTCCCTTTATAATCTTTGACTACCACAATACCATGCACAAGTATTCCTTGGATACCAATACCATGGTCAAGTATTCCATGGGTGCCAATACCATGGGTACCAATACCATGGGAAAGTAATCCATAGGCACCAATACCATGGGAAAGTAAACACATAATAATGTGACTTAAGTCCCCCCTTGTTCTTGTGACCATATTTTAATGTAATTAAATCATTTGTTTCCCCTAGAGTGATTGCTCAGAAAATGAACATGATAGTCTTCCCTCCGCGAGATTGCTTGTCCTCAAGCAATGCCATAACCGGCATATCAATACCCAGGTCCCAAATGTTCCAAGCCACTCTATACCAGTATATTATCCGACCATCAATAAATCCCTTGATACTTGTTCCAAATATACCACTATCATTGGGCCACAAGTGGATCCGTTGTAGCGTGAACCATCCCTAAGTATCACCATCCATTGTACTTATTTCCTCCATGATACGGAACATGTAAATGGTATGTAATTTATTTTTAGGAAATATGTTTTATAGTCTCTTCACTAAGCCTCCATGTTGTGGGCGGCTTACATATGCTGTCAAGGTCGCCTAGGAATTGCTCTTGGTGTCATCTGCATTTACTTGGAGGTTTCAAACCTAGGTCTCTGCATTAATACAAGTTGTATCACCTCATTGCTTAGTGCTAGACCACACAACCATAGACAATAAAAATAATGATATACCTCAACATTCTCTTTCCTGCATTCTAATTCACCATTCTGACACTATTCAACAATCTTGATCGTTGATTTATGTAGCTTGGGAGGAACTCCCACAACCTTAGCATACTGGGTTTGGAAAGAGTTGATCCACAGAAGGGATTTGTGGGCAGTGTATCCAATCAGTGGGTTTTGTGCCCAAACTTGTGGGCATGAAACCAGGTGAAGAAATAATTGTTTATTCATTAGTTGCATGAGGGCACCCTTAATGGAGCAAGGGGGACCTGAGAAAACCATGGAGTGTCATGATCAAATGAACGAAATCTATTTTCTAATGTTAGTTGGGGTTTCATGAAGCAAACTCAAGTTGGCTTAAGTTTATGTCATGACCTGTGGGGGCTAACGTTTACCCTCATAGAACACTATAAGAAGGAAGAGATGAAGCTCATTTGTACATACCACAAGAACACTTCATCATAAGGAGACTTCTTTTGTAACAAATTTAGACACCATTCCTGCTTGAGGTTAATATTGTAAATTTAAATAATGAATTCAACAGTGAACAAGTGAATGTTAGAAAAAATGGAGAATGGTCAGATAGAAACAATATAGTTTAATTTTCTAGCATGAATAAAGAAAACTCTTGTGGTTAAATCATCTCAGCATCTTTGAGGTAGTAGACAAGAAATCCACTTTGAATTTCAATAAGTAACAACCCTCAAATGTACAAGGAGGATGTAACGACCCTAAAATGTACCAGCAATGTTGTCTATTTCCAATTATATGCTTCCTTCTACATGTAAGATAGCAACAACTTCTTCAAATTATGGCCTCAAAGCTTCCTCTGTGAGCTTGTAAAAAAATGATTTTATTTTTCTTTCATCAAATGTACCATGCAGTGTTGACTCCTCTCTCCATTTACCCTTTTCCAGCCCTTTCAACCACCATGCTTTAAGAAACATGCTAAGCCATAAAGTAAAATTTAAAGCTACACCTAAAGAATTTCCATAATGTTCTCTCTTCTTATGCCACTAAATTCGACTGCTTTATATTTTTGAGATAGATTTCACATTCTTTTTTTATTTTGACCTTGTGAGATCTTACATAATTTATGTAACTCATGATTTTTCTAGTGTATCCATCATTGTGTATGAAAACTAATTATGGGTACTCCACAAAAATCACGAGTTACATAAACTATTGAAATTATTGAGTGTCATTTTTAGCTCACCACTCTTATTCAAATTCAAAATGGATTTCTTGTCTACTACTCCCTCAAAGATGTTGAGATGATTTAACCACAAGAGTTTGCTTCGGTCCTACCAGAAAATTCAACTATATTGTTTCTGTTTGACCATTCTCCCTTTTTTCTAACATTCATTTGTTCACTTTTGAGTTCACTATTTAACTTTAAAAGAGTACCTCAAGCTAGAGTGGTGACTGAAAGTGGACTTGGACATAAGGCAGTGACTCAGTTTTCAATGATCAAACTGAATTTCTACCAAAATATGTCCAAGACATGGCCATTCACCATAATTCTTGACCCTCATTTTTAACCTTCTTTATTTTTCCATGAACTTCTTTATCATAATAGTTGTAGGTGTTATAAATGGGAGAACCACTGAAACACACCACATAATATTTGAAACTCTTTTTCTTTAGAAAAGCGTCTAGATCTCATTCTACATCAGGGTTGTCGTGGTATCTTCCCTTTGGATCTGTAGTACCCTGTCCAAATGTACCCGTAATGCTGTCTCTTTCCAATTATATGTTGCCTTATCCATATAAGATAGAAGAAAATTCTTCAAATTATGGCCTCAAAGCTTCCTCTCTAAGCTTGTAAGAAAATTGATTTTTTCTTTCATTCATCAAATGTACCATGCATTGTTGATTCCTCTCTCCACTTACCCTTTGCCAACCCTTTCAACCACCATGATTTAAGAAATATGCGAAACCATTAAGTAAACTTTAAATCTACACCTAAATCATTGCCACAATGTTCTCTCTTCTTATGCCACTCAATTCAACAGCTTTATATTTTGGAAGCAATTTTCAAATTATTTTTTATGTTGACTTTGTGACATCTTACATAATTTATGTAACTCATGATTTTTCTAGAATACCCATAATTATGTATGAAAACTAAATATGGGTACTCGAGAAAAATATTGAGTGTCATTTTTAGCTCCCCACTCTTATTGAAATTCCAAATGGATTTCTTGTCTACTACAACCGAAAATATGTTGAGATGATTTAACCACAAGATTTTGCTTCAATCTTGCCAGAAAATTCAAGTATATTGTTTATATCTGACCATTCTCCCTTTTTTTCTAACATTCACATTTTCACTGCTAAGTTCACTATTTAACTTTACAAGAGTAACCTCAAGCTGGAGTGATGTCTGAATGTAGACCTGGACATAAGGCAGTGACTCATTTTTCAATGATCAAATTGAATTTCTACCTAAATATGTCAAGGACATGGCCATTCACCATAATTCTCGACCCTCATTTTTAGCCTTCTTTATTTTTCCATGAGCTTCTTTATCATAATAGTTGTATGTGTTATAAATGGGAGAACCACTGAAACACACCACATATGATTTGAGACTGTTTGTCTTGAGAAAAGCATCTAGATCTCATTCTACATCAGGGATGCCATGGTATCCTCCCTCTAGATCTGCAACACCCTCTACAAATGTACCATCATTGATGTCTCTTCCCAACTATATGTTGCTTTCTCCATATATGATAGCATCGTTTTCTTCAAATTATGGCCTCAAAGCTTCCTCCGTGAGCTTGTAAAAAATATTGATTTTTTTTTCATCAAATGTACTATGCAATGTTGACTCCTCTCTCCACTTACCCTTTTCCGGCCCTTTCAACCACCATGCTTTAAGAAATATGCTAAACCATGAAGTAAAATTTCAATCCACACCTAAAGCATTGCCACAATGTTCTCTCTTCTTATGCCACTGAATTTGGCTGATTTATATTTTGGAAGCATTTTTCATATTATCTTTTTAATTTGACCTTGTGACATCTTACATAATTTATGTAACTCATGATTTTTCTGGAGTACCCATAATTTTGTATCAAAACTATGGGTACAACAAAAAAATCATGAGTTACATAAATTATTGAAATTATTGAGTGTCATTTTTAGCTCCCCACTATTATTGAAATTCAAAATGGATTTCTTATCTACTCCCTTAGAGATGCTGATATGATTTAACCACAAGAGTTTGCTTTAGTCTTGCCAGAAAATCACCTTATTGTTTCTATCTGACCATTCTTCCTTTTTTCTAACATTCACTTGTTCACTGTTGAATTCATTATTTAACTTTACAAGAGTAACCTCAAGCTGGAGTGGTGTTTGAATGTGGGCTTGTACACAAGGGAGTGACTCATTTTTCAATAATCAAATTGAATTTCTACCAAAAGATGTCAAGGATAGGGCCATTCACCATAATTATCGACCCCCATTTTTAGCCTGCTTTATTTTTCCATGAAATTATTTATCATAATAGTTATAGGTGTTATAAATGGGAGAACCACTAGAACACACCAAATATGATTTGAAATAGTTTTTCTTGAGAAAAGTGTCTAGCTCTCATTCTACATCAGAGTTTCCGTGGTATCTTCCCTCTGGATCTGCACTATCCTCTCCAAATGTACCAGCAGTGGTGTATCTTTCCAATTATATGTTGCCTTCTCGATTTAAGATAGAAACAACTTCTTCAAGTTATGGCCTCAAAGCTTCCTCTCTGAGCTTGTAAAAAAAATGAATTTTTTTTTCTTTCATCCAATGTGCCATGCAATGTTGACTCCTCTCTCCACTTACCCTTTGCCAACCCTTTCAACCACCATGCTTTAAAAAATATGCTAAACCACTAAGTAAACTTTAAAGATAAACCTAAAGAATTGCCAAAATTTTCTCTCATCTTATGTCACTGAATTCAGCTAATTTATATTTTGGAAGCAATTTTCATATTATTTTTTTATTTTGACCTTGTGATATATTACATATTTTATGTAACCCATGGTTTCTTTGGAGTACCCTTAATTGTGTATGACAATTAGTTTCTATTCTATACTAATATATTGGACTTACGTTCTTCCCAAATTCAATGTGAGAGGTTTGGCAGTGTGATTGCATGTTTTTGATATTCCTCCATAAAGGTTTTGTCTCTGAATTTTCCACCTTCAAAATTAGAGTTCATGATCCACATCAATAAGATTGGTTTAGAAAGGAAGCTATAGAGGTACTTTATGATATCGATTATACATATGGGTATATGTTTGCTAACTAATTTATATGCCTATCATACCTATGGCATAGGACCCTTGAGATCCAAAGTAATGTTGTTTAGAGAGGTTTTTAATTTTCTCTATCGGATAGGATAGAAAATCGCCACATTTAGATCCTTTTATTCTGGTATTAAGGTTACTAAATCAAGGAGGCAAATTGCAGACCTTGAAGGAATGTTGCATAAAGAGATAGTTGAATTTGAGGTGATATTATAGATGTATATAAAGGATGTTTAGTATACTTTAGGTTGTCCAACATGATATTATGATAGAATAATATTTCTACTTAATGAATATTTCCATATTTTTTTTTATACAAATTGCTTAGTTGGAAATAATTTCTTCATAGAGTAATTCATTCTTTTAATGAAATTTGTCAAATTCAAACAAGGTTTGTTGCAAGAGGCCATCATAAGTGACGGGCAAGTTGGAAGATCTGTTGCTAATATTTCAAAGCAAAACTGTATAAGGTGTCTTCTTCCTTATGAATCCTATGAATAAGATTGTCATATTTGTGATTATTCATAACTGTGTCATATTTACTTACTGTTTTTTACTTTTTGGTATGCAAATCAGCCTTTTAAAGGTATATTTGTATGTTGTCACAACATATTTACATGTTTCAAAAGGTGACAAATCAATCTTTAGTGTAATTGCAGATTTTAGGTTTTATAATTATAGTTTATTTATAGGCTGTAAGTTTCAATTTTAATTGAGCATTCAACCAAACATATTTAGTATCTTCTACATAAATATTTGTGATTTAGTATAATCTCTTTTGCTTCATTAGAATTAAGTCCATTTTGTACTGTAAGATAATTGAACACATTGTTTTTTTTCAATGTTTTGTAGTCTTAAAGTGAACTAATTAATGTATTATTGTTTGATATTCACTGTTGAAAAGAGATAGTCCTACTGTGATAAGTTTCAATTTTTTTTATTTGTTGGTTGCTGTCATGTTTTGAGTGCGGACTTGTGAAATTCCAAATCGCATGTCACTTTATGTGAAGGGGATATGTCCTTTTGTTTTTAAGTTTATGGAATTTGGGTTTAGGAGCTTTGGTCATGTTGTTTAGATGAAATATTTTTTGAAAATAGTTTAGAATGGGGGAAATTGGGAACCTTTTTCTCGAACCAACTATTTAGATAGAATTTGTAGTGCATCTCTTAGTTTTAAAGTTTTGCTTTAAAAACTTTGGGCTATGGCCATTTAGATGAAATATTTTATGAGAATATACTATAAATCATGTGATTGGGATATTTTCCTAGCCCTCGCTATTTAGATACAATTTGTAATGTATTTTTCAATTTGCGTAGTTTCGGTTCAAGAGCTTTCAATTATGGATGTCTAGATGAAATATGTAGAAAAGAAAATAGAATTGAGATGAGGGGGAGTTCTTTCTAGTTCTGAATGTTTAGATAAACTTCATTATACACTTCTAAATTTGCAGAGATTGACTATGAAAACTTTTGGTCATAGTTGTATAGCTTAAGTATGTTATGAAAACAAAATAAAATTGTGGTTATTGGGAACTTTTTCTAGCCCTGACTATTGACAAAATTTGTTTCATATTTCCAAAATATGAAAAGACTGGGTTTAAGAGGTCTGGGCCATGGCTATTGAGATGATATGTGTTATACCTTTATATATGTCTAAGGATTGGGTTTAAGAGTGTTTTCTTGATAACAAAACAACCTTACATATTCAACAATGGATATAAGATAAGGTTTAATGAGATACCTCCAGGAACTGTTTTACCAAGAGCTCCTACCATGCTTCGATCATGATGCTATACTGCTTCCTAACATACAGCCAAAAAAAAACACTTAAAGGAGAAGATGCTCTCAATCATAGTAGAGATCGCTCGCTTCTTCTTTCTTGGATTTCTTTGCATCAGGTTCTTCCCTCATATCTGAGATATGGGTTTCTTCCCTTTTCCTCTTGTCCTTGTTAGATTTAGGACAATATCTTTTATAATGCCTAAGTTCATTACATCCTAAGCATCGTATTTTTTACATATTCCTTATTTTATTCTGAGGACCAAAATTTCTAAATCTTCCTTTCTCCCTGTATGTGGCTACAAAGGCTTGGTTCTCTTCACTTGGTCCTGTATCAGCTTTGGATTTTAGTCTTGTTTCCTCTATTTTACATAGAGACCATAAATAATGGAATGGTGTGGCTTCTTTCTTCCCGTATAAACTTGAAGTGAAGTTTCCCCATTCCTCTGGTAGAGAATTCAACACCACCGTAGTCATCTCAGTGTCAGGCATTACTTCTCCTAGTTCTTGCAGTTGATCTCTTATTTCATAAATCCTCATAAAGTATGGAGTGATTTCTTCTTCCTTTGACAATTTCATTTTATATATTTATTGTCTTAGAGAGATTTCGTCTCGTGCAGTACTCACACAGAATAGCCCTACCGGTTTCTCATATATTTCTTTAGAAAACTTTATTTTTGATATATAGTGAATGAGTGAGTCCTTAATGGATTCTATGAGAATCCTATGGGATCTGATTTCTCCCTTTATGTACATGGCATGAGTTGGAGCATCTTCTTTTGGTGGTTCAATTGTCGATCCATCTATGTACTCCATAACTTTGTCTTCAATTAAATTCAAATTTGTCCTCTTCTTCCATGCGCTAAAGTTTTATGACCAAACCAAATTGCTGTTTTTTTTCGCAATAAATCATCTTGATAGATTCAAGTAAGGTCATAGATACTTACATGAGTAGAGTGGCTTGCAGCTTCCTTGATGCACACGAAGGAGTTAGGAGCTTCTTTTAAGATAGAAATCTTCCCTCTAGGTGTTCTTGAATCCTTGATGGCAAATGATATATTCAAAAGATGATGTTCCTTTTCTAAAAATGTATTGAATGTAAATCTTTGATGTCAAAGATTATTTTCTTGAAAAGTTGATCCTTTGAATGAGATGAAGATCTTTCTCTAAAATATCTTGAGTGTCTTCCTTACAAACTAATTTGAATTTTCACCCAAACTTTTATTTTTTCTTCCTGGAGTGTCTCTTTGCCCTTGATTTTAGCACCTTTGCTCTGATTCCATGTTGATAATTTGTAGGGCTAGAGATTAATTCAAACTCTCTTCTTGATAATTACTTGTGGACTTACCTGGGTTACTTATGTATTCTCTTCTTTAGCTTATTTAATATCTCATCAATTCAATTATCAAAATACACAAGACACAAAAATTAGGCTCCTAGAGCCAGGGAAAAACCTCTCCATCTTGGAGAGGAAAACTCATGCGAAATTCTTCTTATATATCTTTAAATGAAAATTACCATAACCCAAACTTAGACCCTTGACCTATGAATGCCTCCAATACCTTGTATTTATTTCTTTGCTTGCCTTCAACACTGATCCTTCTCTTCTGCTCCAATTTGCATTGATCTGCACTAGTGCTAGAGAGATCGCTCTCTACTTCTTATTACTTAGTCAACATTTAGATACTTTTTCTATTTTCTTTAACCTTTCATATGATACAGGTTCTTTTCATAAGTTGGTGACATACAAATGATAAGCAATCCTTCTGTAATATTACCATAGATTTTACTTGAGATGATGTGCAATGATATCTATAACTTAACCCTGTACTTAATCTCTATAATATTTACTTATCTATATTTTATTTAACCCTCTGAAATATGCATCTATATGTCTCTTGAAATCCACATTTACATCACAGGGCAATTTGTAATTTCCTCCACAGGACAATCCGCAACCAACTTCAGATTATCACCCATCTACCTCAAATATATTTTCACTTCTTAACTATATTTTTTCATAGGTGAGTCCGCACTTTATCACATAAAGGATACACACTTTATCACAGAGACATACGACACTTCAGTTGCAGAGATGACTGAAAATCTAAGTGTGAATGAGCTGAAGGAAAGAGGTATACATAGAGACATATTCACTGTCTTGAGGCTGACCATACCTTTAGCTTGTAGGCCAACTCATCCAGTTGTTTGAAGGTTGACTTGACACATCTTGTTAGTTGATATTTCATCATAGATTGAGGGCTGATAATAGCCATTCTTCCACGATTCCTTGGAGTAGGTCTTGAAGAATTTCATTAGAATAGTTCCTTCACATATATATATATATCTATCTATATATATATATATATATATATATATATATATATATATATATATGACACTAAATTACATTTTTACATGGAAAAATCCTAGATAGACATCAAGAATAAGTCTATTTAACCTATAATAAAATATTACTCATGAAACCCATGAAGCAAGTACAAAATACATTTTATTTTATTTTTCTTCTTCTTTTCATAATTACATAGTCATTATGAAGACCGATCCTAGTTACACTTTTCAACAAAAGGAAATACACCAAGCGGACACATCACAACATGGGCCCAACAAGAAATCCCAGGCAATAGCTTATAGTTCCCTCCAGCCAGTGGCTTCTGCTCTAATTCTTTTCTACTATCAATTTCCATTGCCAGCCTACCTGCTGAATTCAATCCCAAGAAGTTAATCTATACCAATAATCAGTTGAAATATCGCTTGAATATTTTATAGACAGGTCTAACATTAAGCTATAGTCGTTTCCATAAATAGAGGCCTAAAATTCAACTATTTTTGTTGTAAGGATTTTGCAAAAAACAAAGAATATTTCCATGCCCATGTTTTTAGAAATTTATCAGGAAAGGCTAAGGGCTCAAATGTAACTCCATGTTGCTTAGCTATGTATGTTAAGCTACGTGTGATCTCACTATGGCCTAGTTGGTCTAGGCCAGTTTCACTTTGATTTAAAATCCTTGGTGGTAATGTTGAGTACACAAACAGTGCAGCCTCAACAACAAATCAAGCAGTCATAGAGTAATAATTTATCCATCATATTTATACATAGTTCAACCCTTTGAACATCAATTATTTTCATTCCACAATTACTTATAAAAAATGAAATAGAATCTCTACACCAAATTTGTCTATATCAGGAGAATTTTCCAAAAAAAATTAGGTATAAGAAGAATTGTAGGATAACGATCATCGACCAATGAATTGATACAGAGTAGAAATTTTTGTTGAATATTTTAAACCCTATTTCCATTTTGAGATAGATTCCTTTCTCAACAAATTCCTTTCTTTGAAAAATTGAATATTATGATTTATAATCTTGAAAATTCCTTTGTACTAGTTGGCTTGGTTGTATTAGTCCATTATTAGTCCCTAAAACTTTGTCCTATTCCATTACCTCTTTGCATCTAAGCATGACTTGAATAGGATTATTGTAGATGACATTTATAGATAAAGTAAATTACTTCTCCTCCGGTGGGCCTTGGAACTATGATAGATTTGTACAAGGATCACTTCATGCATACATAGGATTTGGATGCATGCTCTTGGGTTTTTCTTCACCATTTTAAGGTATTCCATGAGAGAAATAACAACATAATCAACCCCAACCTTGCTAGTACGATGTGTTTACCTTATCTAAAATTTCGGTTATCTGAAATTGCGGTTATAATGAAATTGTGGTTATAAGGAAAGACAGACTGGAATTGTGAGTTTTGGGAATTCTTCAAATCTGTTAAATTTGCCTATGATATTTAGTAGAGGAGAATCCCACGAGGCAGAATTTTTATCTCCATCCATGATAGCGTTTTCTAGTTTGGCTGAATTGGGTATATATTCTAATATAAGCAGAATACCAATTTTCTGTATCTATTGGAAGAGGCAACAACATTATGGAATTTTTTTTATGCTTCTTTCCTAGTTCTTGTTTGGATTTTCTTGATTTTGTGAGTTTCTTTTTCCATTTTGTTACTACATGAGGTCATCAAAACATGATTTATATTGTCTTTGAATATGCCCTTTGTAAGCTATGATCTGCATCTTATTTGGAAGCTTTTTTGAGTTCATTCAAATGGAAGTAATGGATCTTCAAAACTAAGTTGATTGTGGTTGTAGGAAAAATTCAATGTTGATACCAACCATTATTTATGCATATGGATGGAACTACCATTGAATCAAATCATTGTTACCACATATGGATATTGATCCTCAGTCTATGCATAAGGATCTTATTTTGAATCAACTTTGAACCGATTGGATACTGATTATTCCTCCCTTCCATGAGAATGGTGGTTGCGTAAGAGTCGTATTGTGTTGGGTGTTTGATTTGATTGTCATGTTTCAAATTGTAATATTGGGGGTTTGTTTTAACTGGCATGTTTCAAATATACCGTTGGTTGTGAATTTTCAATTGGATATGCATTGTTATGTAGGGTCGTCATCTGAGTATTTTTATGTGCTCATAAGGGAAAACAAATTTATTGGCTGCTAACAGAATGAGTTCTGCAATATGTTGCATTTATGGAATGATACTATTGTTGGTATCATTGTTCTTCTAGGCTTCTCTCAAAATTTTCTAGAAAAATATCGTTTGCAGGAACTGGAAATTATACAATGGGCATCTGAATAAATGTTGTTCTCTCAAAAGAAAAATAATTTATTAGGTGCTAGCGTATTGAGTTCTGCAATATGCTCCATATAGGTTTCAGTGATATTGTTTTTGGTGTTCTTTTTATTCTAGGCTCCTAGCACATCATTCCAGATAATATATGTTTGCATCTACTGGACAAAATTGTAAATGTATTTTTTTTCCATGTATTGGTGAATGAGCCTGAATGATTATTTGTAGCTTCATTGCTACGATATTGTTCAAAACCATACTCACGTACATCACAGTATTGTTGAATTATCATCGTATGTTTTCCCAGCTATGAGATTTCTCTAATAGCATTGATGTCTATCATCATCATGTGCTATTGTTAAAGGTTTTCATGGGATCATTTGTGTAGGAGGAGCTTAGTGATTTGGCATTAAATTTGCAAGAAATTTGGTCTATGGTCTTTTAACCTTGAGAACCAGATGGCATACAAAGATAATTTCGAGACAGGAAAAAGGGCTGACAGTAGAGATGGGAAGAAGCATATTTTAGAAAAAAGGTGTAGTCGGCGTAACAGATCAAAATCTAGTCATCCTAGTGGTAAAGGGGAAAAAGGTGCAGATGTTCACTCCTTCCAAGGGATTTCTCTTGTTGCAATACTTTGTACATCTATTGTTGCCTTGGGGCCTATAGAGTTTGGATTCTGTGTAAGTTATTTTTCTTATATCTTAGTTTTCTTCTCAACCTTTGTCTTGAATACCTTTCAGTCTTCAAAACAGGGAAGGGTTGATTAAATTTTTCACGATTCTGGCAAAGTAATGTTGTAACAGGTTGGATATTCATCACCTACTCAAAATGGGATGATTGATGACATTGGTTTAGCCTTGTCTCAAGTATGTTTTCACTGTTATATGATTTTTAAGGGAATGTATTGCAGTCAAAATTTTAGGATAAATACACAATGATCATACATCTCTTAAGAAATTCATGGACCTATTTAATATCTATTTTTGTGCATTTACTATTTTCCAACATAATCAATTCCATAACTTCTGAATGCTACCACAAAAATTTCAATTGTTTCCTACTGGGTTAAAGTGATTAATATTTCCCAACAGGACTACAGATAGGCCCATTATGGCCTAAAACAAGTTGAATTATGTGGTAGTTCTCTTTAATTGGATCCTCACCGAACGTGGGAGCCATGGTGGGTGCAAAAGTCAGTGGACATGTTGCTGATTATATTGGATGAAAAGGCGTATGTGCCCTTAATACTATATATATCAAGTTCCAACCATATCATTGCTCAAGAAGACTTGGATTTAACTGAATTACTATTTTTTTTTATTTATATTATCAATCTTTATTTCAAATAGATATCAGCTTGTTATGGGGAAAATACATGTACTACCCTCATTTTTGTGGTCTTAATAAGATTTAAATTTTCTTTTCCTACGGATTTCATCCTTTTGATTCAGTTTGGTAGGATTATTCTCTTCTATGTTTGTATGCAGGCATTATTAGTGGCTTCCATTCAAAATATTATTGGGTGGCTTGTCATTTTTTTTGCAAAGGAAAGTTAAAATACATTAGAGAAGGGCCTTGTCTAGAAATTAAATAGTTTCTGGTTCATTTGGATTCTAAATTGGAAGCCAATTTTTTATTTGATCCTGCCATTGTTGCAGGATTCTTTATTTTTATATTGGGGAAGATTGTTCATAGGGTTTGCAGTTGGGGTCATCTCATTTGTTGTAACTTGTAAGTAAGACCTTTCTCACAAGGTTGGGAAAGGGCTATTTCTCTTTGTTTTAAAACTACGGAAAGTGAAGTGAGTCATTGGGGTCAATGGAGAAAAATATAAAAAAATTGTGAGAAAATATTTTGGGTTTCTTATGCCTGAGGAAAGGACGGATAAAGGGCATTTTTTTCACGTGCCTTCCACTTTGCAAAAACAATCTTGTGTCTTTAAACTAGAAAAACCCCTATTTTCAATGTTTTCATGTGCCTTTAAGTTAATAGTGAGAAAGAAAAACCTTTCTTATATAGGTTAGAATAAAGTTGAGTCAATCCACTTTAGGAATGTGAGATAGACCGAAATACACACTAAAGTGAAATACGAGATCAAACAAATAAAGTAAAATAAATTCCATCTGACTTTATTCATGCCTAAATATAATACCTAATTGACCATTATTGAACAATGAACTAATATTTACTTTAATACCCTCCCTTAATGGTCTATCTACTAACTACACCAATCTTATCCCAAAATTCTACATATTTTTCAGGACCCAAACCCTTGGTGAGATGGTCTGTAGTTTGATACTCTATAGGACAATACTATAATTCGATAGACCCATATTCTACAAGCTATGTCATGAAGTGGTAATATAACTCAACATGTTCGGTATGCTCGTGAAAGACCAGATCCTTGGAAAGTTTCATCAAGCCTTGCTTCTCACATCACAGGGTTGTTGGCTATGTTTGTTGCATTTCAATGCATCCTCTTGAGACAAACTACCTAACATGCTTCTTTCACTACCCCTCAATATTATTTTTATGTTAAAAAAAGGTCTTGTGCATGATTTTTCTTGTTGTTCCATGTGATTGCACCTATTCCAAGGCTAACAACATATCCAGAAGTGGATTTTCTATTATCAAGAGAACCTTCCCAATCTGAATCTGTAAACCCACACAAGCTAGGGTCTTTGCTTCTGTTGTAGAAAATGCCAAAGTCAAGTGTCCCTTTCACATATCTCCACACTCAATTTGTTGTTGTCTAGTGCTCTACCTTTTGAATTATCATGAACTTGGAAATGAATCTCACAGCAAAACTCAAATCAGGTCTAGGGACTCTAAGATATATCAAGTTACCAACTGCTTTCCTGTACGTTGACTCATTAACTGCCTTAGAGTCAGTTTTGGTTGAAATTTTCAGACCCTTTCTCCATAGGTGTAGACAAGACTTTGTAATATGTCATTATAAACTTTTCCAACAAACTCGCATATTTTTTTTGTGAGAAAAAAATGTTGTTACCTATTTTCCAAACTTTTACAATCATATAGTTGTGTGGGAGGCCTAGAACTATCATGTCAAAAGCAAATTTCATATTGGATCTGATATGTTATTGAACTTGCCTCACTATGTATGATAATGATATCATATACATGTATGAACAGAAAGACGATATCATTACCAACTCTTTCCACATACATGTTTGAATCTGAAGCAATACACTGGAACCCCTATTCATCCAAATACTTATCAATCTTGATATAACGTACCCTAGGTTCCTATTTCAAACCATACAGAGCCTTCTTTAGTCTGTAGACTAGATGCTCCTTCCCTGAAACCTGAAAACAATATGGTTGATACATGTAGAACAATGGGCCTTCTAGCCTAATTGTGCTAGCGTGGCTAGAACAATTTAGATGGTGCTCATATTTGTTGTAGGAGCATAGGTATCCTCATATTCAATGCCCTATTGCTAATAAAACCCTTATGCAACCAACCATACTTTTTACTTGTCAAATGTACCATTTTCCTTGTACTTGATATTGTACATCCCTTTTTATCCAGTGGGTTTCTTCCCTAATGGAAGTGGTGTGAGATCACAAGTCTGATTTTTCATCATACTCTCATATTTCACTACCATTTCTCTTTCCCAATTGAGACCCCCTTGTGCTTCCTCAAACATCTTGACTCATATATTTCCTTAATATTGACCATGAGAGAAAAGTTGACTATGTTCTCTACTTTATATTTCCACTCAATAATCATCCCTTGATCATTTTTCTTATTCAAACATATATAATGGTGTTGTGCCATTACTTGGGTCTCTTCTTGTGATCTTCCTCATCCAAGTCAGTATTGCCACCATGACCTAGATCACCTATATCTAGATCATAAATTACTAGTCTAAGAGACTCATCATGCTCAAAATATTCCACCCCCCTTCAAGTCTAGCTACCTGAATCATGACACTTGAATCCTCAACCCCTTCCATCTTCTAAGTAATTCAAAACTTAGGAGAAGTTTGGAAAGGTCCAAACTCCTCATCAAAAACAACATCACTATTGAACCTTACCCTATCAGTGCCAATATCAATCAACCTAAACCCTTATAGTGTTGTTGTACCCTATAATCATTAGCTTTTCTCTTTGGATCTAATTTGGTTATCTTATTAGCTAGAATCCAAGTGTATGCAATAGAACCAAAAAATTTAAGATGTATTACTTTGGTCTTTCTTCCAAACCGTGTTTCTTTGTGACCTTCTACTTCATCACCATTGTGGGAGATCTATTCAATAGGTATACTATTGTGAACATTGCCTCATCTAAAAACCTATTTGGAATAGGCTTCCTCTGCAACATTCACCTAGCCATCTTTGTGATAGTACAATTTTGCCTCTCAACCACTACATTTTGTTGTGGAGTGTAAGGTGTAGTATATTGTATTTGAATCCCATGTTTAGGACAAAATTTATTGAAATATTTAAATATAATTCCCCACCAGTATCATATCTAAGAGAGGCAATATTAAAACCTAAATCTTTCTCTTTTAATTCTTTGACCTTCTGAAATTCATTAAAATCATCATATTTTAATTATAGAAAATATACCCACATTTTTCTACTGAAATAATCAACAAATGGAAGGAAGTACCTAGCACCAGTGGTTGATGTCGTGTTAATTGGTACACATATGTCTGCAAGTACCAACTGAAGGACTCTCTACACTCTCCAAGCTTGTCCTTCATCAAATGGTATTCGATGTAGCTTCCTTGCCTGGAAAGTTCTCCAAATTTTGTGAATCTTATATAGAATATTCGAAAGTCCATATACTAGTTTCTCCCATGCCAACTGATAGAAATAGGTCAATTTCAGGTGCCCACACCTATGATGCCATAGGTGTGCTAGTTTCGAAATAACAATTACCTTTAACTCAAAAATATTTACACTAAGATCAATATTCAAAAATCTTAAGACAGTGAAAGCTAAGAGATTCATCTAAAATGGATCATTATAATCTTGGACATAGAAAGAACTCATTGTTGCATAGTTTCCCAAAATGTCAAACAAGCCCAATTATATGTTGAACCTACCACTTAATTTGAGGTTCAAATCCTAAGCCATCAAATTCTCAAGTGCAAAGGTGAAATAAGAAAGGTACGAGTCACTATAGGAGATTAATGTTTCTTTTCAAATTTCTTCTTCCTTTAACTAGAGGGAATGATGAGATCCTAGGAGTTTAAACTTTAGTGTTTTCAAACCTTGGGCACATATGACATGAATCATATGAAATGTTTGTTTCCATTAAGCATGAGGGTAGAATGATTAAATTAAATGGTCTTTAACACAATCCCTCTATATTTTTCTCTTCAAATGTGAGGGCACCCACTCTCATAAAGGACATGTTGGATTCATTGCTAAGTCAGATGGCATAGAGGCTTTCTCTCACTAATGAAATTTCACTTGGCGTAAATCCTAAGTGCCTTTGTTCAATTCCTATGCCAATCTCAACAAGGTGGTCTCCAAATGCCTTTCCATTTTTTAATACCTACCCACTTCTCTTCACCCTAATTAAGGAATGGATCACATTATTAAATCATCCCCAAATCTACCCATCTACCTATATGACCCTATCCTTATTGACACAAGAAAAAAAATTGGTTAAACATATGTTGCAAGAACTCCATGATATCAATGCCATCATGCCTTCACAAAAAATCTATCAAATAAGATAATATAATGTTATTAATGTCCGAAAAACGACCATAGAATCATGTCAATGGGACTGAAGAGTACAAGTAGTATGAATATAATATGGGAGTGCAAGCACAACTCCTATAAAATGTCAAAAATAAAGAAATAAAACTACATAAATATAACATCAAAACATATGTAGGAAACAGTGATAAGAGACAGTGATAAAAAATAATAAATGGGTTTTTCCATGACTAGAAAGGTGGACAACTCAAGAACATGTCAAGAGAGAGAGAGAGAGTGAGAGAGAGAAATCACACAAGGAAAATAATTTCAAGGTATCATAAGTCTAATGGCCTAGGGTGAGATGGGTGAACTAGGCATCAACTTGCTATTGGAGTCCTCTAGAGCCATCAGGGGGACCAACTATATGATCCTAGGGGAAGGGGGTGTAAAAGAGAGGGAGACTCCTAACATCTGAGGTTGAAAGAAGGAAACTCTGAAAGGATCTCTGGTTGCTTCTCTAGAACTGGGAGTAATCTAATGAGAAAGAGTTTCTCTACTCTGGATTCATCTAGAACTAATTTCTCTATTTTAATGATCATTCTCACTCAAAAGAAAGATGGCTCCTTTTGTTTCCATATTACCTTTAAAATAGAATTTTTAATCCCTTGTATTTTCAAAATCATTAGCAAGCTTCAAGTACCACCTATATTTTTCAAAAATTGATCTCCACTTTGGTTCATCCTTCTAAAAATAATACAATTACCTTTTATATTCATCTCAACCTTTATGATTTCATAGTCATCCCATTGATCCTCACTAACACATCCGCCACCATGAAGAAAGTCTTGGTTGCAATACTCCATAATTGTGGTCTTGTTTAATTTCTTCAATGATATCCTTGTTTATAGAAAAACTTGGAGCTTGCTCCTTCACTCTATTGAACGTGTCCTCACACATTATAAATAACATAATTTCCATGTTAATCAATCCAAATGCTCCTACAACCAATCTAAGATAAAATACATAGGATGTATCATCTCAATCGATGGGGTTAAGGTGCATCAAAACTGAAATGTAAGTTATTCTAGATTGGCCCACCCAACAAACATCTCCAAGCTTGGAGGGATCACAAGATATTACTAATTAATAATGAATTTTTTGCCATTATTCAGAATGCATGACTATTCTTACATATATTCTTATATAGGATTCCTTCTCTTGGCCAGTTGAAGCCAAGGTAAAAGCACCATATCACTGTTCTAAATAATGTTGTGACTTCCATTCTCACCCTTCATAGCCCTAACCTCTCTCCTTTCCTCAATATGTGATGCTTTGGGAAGAAGGATTATATTTTTTATGACAGAAGAAATTCAATTCCAATTCCTTCAAACGTAAGAAGCTTAAAGTTATGAACACTAAAAAACTAGTTATGATAAACAAATGCTACTTATGTGACATGATTTGGCCAAATATGACACTATTTGATGGGACAAAAATTCATGGTGAAAAATGAAAATAACGATGTTTATAATTTCAACAATACTGTTAAACCTTCCAACTCATCATGGTGGAATGCATGACATGAGAATATCGTAATTTTGAATCAATGCAAGGATGCATTGAGTTAATGTGCATAAGTATATTGTCTAAGTGTGCAAGAAGTTGTAACCAAATAGGCATGCACTACCACTCCAGAAAATACTGAGAATAGAAAATAGTAAGTGTATAAACACCATAATAACATAAAGGTAGAAGAAACTATTCAAAATAACAAAATATGAAAATAAGAGTTGGGGGCACCTAAAAATCCAAGCTGGAATGCACCTACAATCTCTATACGCAGATATCTTAAGTTGGAGATATTGGGTAGGGACATCAAGATGTATGGGGAATCATTCACCCAGAAAATCTCTCAAGTGAATTTTAAGGTGAAAGATGAAACACTACTTTTCGGCATGAGCCTCCATAGGATTGAAATTAACCAATGATTGAATGGAACTTGTATTAAACTAATGTTGAGCAATTGTTTTCTATTTACACTTTGAAGAACCCAATTCAGAGGTTGTTGGAGGTTGTCCAGGTACATCACAAACGGAGGTAATATGTGAAAATAAGGAATGATGATCAATGCCATGGGGGGGAGAGGATTTCTTAGGAAGGAGGGTACTCTAGAAGGATTTATGGGAATGATGGAGAGCTTCGAAAAGCTCGCGTCTCCCTGTGGAAAGAAAAATTCCTCCCATCTAGGTTGTATTACTTTTTTAATATTAATAATTTTTTATTTGGAAGGACCATTGAATGGAAAAAAATAATACAAAATAAACTAAATCACATGTTTACCGATATTAGCCTTTAGGAAAATATAAGAAAATATAAATTGGACTAATGTATCAATCCATGTGAACATGATATCCATTCTCTCTCTCACACACTCCATGTGAAAACTTTGTCTCCTAAAGGACATGATTTGGGAAGTATATCAGTTGCCTCAAAAACCTAGGTTTGATTCAATTCTTCATGCAACATGATGCTAAGAAGTTGCGAAGTTGTCTCCTACTAATATGCTAAATTGTTTAGCACCAGTTCAACAATTATAGATGACTCTCATGGTGTTGAAATGTTATTCAATCTTACAAGTTGGCATACTTTCTTAGTCCCACAGTGCTATAAAACATTCCTCAACTATTAATCCTAAAGAAGCCCAATAATGGGTGAACATGGATAGGCCAACTTGAATTTTCTCACATGTCTTCCATCTCACTTTGACACTTATTTTGGAAACTCTTATACATTTACTATGTCAGTTTCCTAAGGCCTAAGATGAGAAAAATAAATAACAAGTGTGTGCAAGCAGCAATACACTTGAATAGATTAAACTCGGCCTAGTCTTATGATGGATGTACATTTTAAGGGCTTCTTCCCTAATTCAAAAACGTTGAATATATATAAACTAACTTTTTCATTTGTCCTACAATTCCAATAGTGCACGCGGCAAGCTTCTCTGTAAATCTCTTTTGTTGCATATGGTAGGCCTCTGAATAGACTAAGCTTGTACTAGCATAATGTAAACATGACCTGCAAGTCACCACTGTGTTTTGGCTTCTCAAGGCTACTGCATTATTGATTTACTAGTGAAATATCAACTAGTGAAGAAGTTTCAAGCTTTGGATAAGTTAGAGTATATATTATAATTTTGTCTTGCAGATTGGCCTCTTGACCAATTTTTTCTAGGAATGCCTGTTAGGAAAAAATAAGTTCTTTCCTAATAGGTTATGATCCTATTGAAAATACCAAGTTCACGAGAAAATTGGAAGCAAATATCTAATGCATGCATCATGCTACCACTACAAGCCATTGCAGCAAATAGAGACCGAGGTGAAAAAGGATCTACAACTACATTATAGACGTGTTACAGTGACAATACTTTCTTGAATGTCTATTCTCCAACATCAATAAAATTGCCACAAATGATCATAGTTTGTATTTAACTAAAAATAATATACATTCCAATAAGAAGTTGGCAATCATAGTTTTACCTTGTGGCAATGATTTTCCTTATAACCTGCTCTCATTTTCAGTAAAAAACTAGATTTCCTATATTGATGACGTTCCTACTCTAATATGACCAACTATCGGACAACTATCTCACTGTAATTCTAGATAAAATGCGAAGTGTACCCAAATAATAAAGAAATTGAAAATGATAGTAGATATCGCAGGGTAAGCAACAAAATAGGTATTATGCATGATATGCTATTCCATAATTCACTACCTTTTCCATATATAAAATAGTTTCTATGAAAATTTTGCTGCATATTAGTTCTTTATGTTGTTATTTATTGAGATTTTGGCACACACGGGGATTACAATCAACCTTTCCACAGGAGATACATATGGCTTATGCAATTGGCACACCATTTTTGTTACTATAACTAACATTTCCTGATAAGAAGTTACAGTTGAAACATTGGATTTACTTTTTTTGTCTTCCTAATTGTTATGTATGAAATATATAATACCATCTGTCCTTTTGGATTCATACATGACCAAATGAAAAAGGCTTTAACTGTTGCTAAATGAAAAAATGTGACAAGCTAGGATTGGATGGATTTTGTGAAAATTATAACGAAAAGTAAAAAAGTGAAGGCCTGCACCTCTAATGCAGTGATAGCACGATTTCCTATTGATAATCTTCTAGAGTTATTATTATTATTACTTGTTCATTTCTTTCTAATTGTTTCTACCTGGTCAATGTGTTTCTCAAGTTTTTCAGCTCTGAATGCTAAACACGTTGCTTGATTTCTTCCAGTGGAAACACCTCACATCTTAGCATAGGTCCAAGATATAGTTCTGGTACAATAGTGCAAATTGTGGAAGATTTGCTAAGTGCCTATTATAGTTCAATTTGGGCACCATTCCCAATGACCTGGTTAACTAGAAATCATCTCCAGATATGATGAATAGGGTCTATCATCCCCTATAATTTCATTTGCTACATGCCCTAGGACAAAGAACAAGAACAAATCATCTATGACTTCCATTTGCAAGGTTTCCAGGATTTGAAGTATATGTTATATCACTTATGATTTCACCAACGCAGTCTCTCAAGGGGATAAGTGCATTTCATATGCAGGTACCTCATTCAAAGGTGCTCTACAAAGCACTTCTCGACATTTAAGGGTGTGTTGGTCATTTGGGAGCGAAATTCTCATTGTTCTGGAATCTCCACTTGGTTAGTGCCTTCTAGAAGAGTGCATATGTGTCAAACTTCGAATCCATGTGTCCATTTGATGCCTCTGAGACTGGAAAGATTTCATGCCTATTATTAGAAAGTCATTAATTGTAAAACTACCTTCAACTCCTCTATAAATTGAGCACAGATCCTAGTGCTTGGTAAGGAAGAATTTGAGTAGAGAAATGCTGGTGGAATTTCAATTGAGCAGTTGATTTGTGTAACATGCTGTTGGAGAGATGTGCATTGTCACGAGGCTGGGATGCTGCTAGAGATGGTGACATCAAATCAATCACTGGGTTGTAACCTCCCCTTCTATCCATTAATAAAGATTGATGCTTACTTTCCCACATATGTATCTGTATAAGTTTCTGTCTTTCATATTATGAATTATTATCTGATGTATATGGTTCATGTTTCATTGATTTAACTGAATAACTTCAATAGACATTTTTATATTTCTATCTCTTTGTTATTTAGTGTTCATTCTTGCAGGAAATATTTTGGAGATTTAGTTCAGATTTGAAGCTACAACAAGAGCGACCGAAGGAGAATTGGAAGCACTTGGACTCCATGTAAGTTTCTTGATCTATTCTGTGTGTCTATTTACTGTTAGGAAAATTAGTTGCAAAGTATTTAACCTATTGTTCTAGATGAGCACAACATCCAGGGAAGAATTTTTCATCAGTAATCCATATTCCACATAAAAAATTGGCGACTCCACTGGGGAGTTTACCTTTCATCGTTGGTTTAGTTGCCTCTTTTTGTCTCTGTTTATTCACCCAGTAGCATTTACTCAGAAATATTAGGCTTTTTGAAATCAAATTTTGCATTAGAAGTGTGTTAAACAGTTGAGTTTTTTTCTCTGCTGCGCTCAACACACTGTTGAATAGGACACAGTGCTTTGCATAGCACTATCTCCCTCTTAGGGGTGTGTTGCAAGGCACTGTCTTCCCTTAGAGACTGTGTTTCCCCCTAGAGCCAACCAAATTCCATTGATTTTTTCATTGCATTTGATTTTAGTTTGATTACTTGTTGTGTTTTCAAGAGCCTGATGCCTCATATTGACCAGTAACTTTATCTACCTCTTCATCCTTTGAAAGAAAAGTTTGTTCAATGTTTATTTAAAGTGTTTTTATTTATCATTGAAGAATTAATTTCAAAGTATTTTCATTGCTACATTAGATCCATTTTCTTTTGAAAAGGAAATTGTCATTAAATTCTTCGTTTCCTGTAGGAGAAATTGTAGTTCTATTCTTCATTTTTCCTATAAATAGGAATTGTTTTTCAAATTCCTCATTTCTCAATGTAAAAGGCATTTGTTTTTATTGATTTTATGCACTTAGTTTCCTTTTCTGCATTTCCATTAAAGGGACTAAAAAGAAAAACCTTCATTTGCATGGAGTGGATTGTGTGTTTTGCATAGGAACAATTAGGAGAGCTGCAATTTAGTTTGTGCTCTTGGATTGTTTGCTCTCAAATTGATTGCTCTCAAAGTGAACATATTTCTTATCATTTTAGTTTGCATTTTAGGAATTTCCATTACATCATTCCAGTGAACCTTGAAAGGAAAATTGATAAACAAGATCAACTTAAAATTTACATCAATTTACCTCACAAAACATTGCAACCATAATGATAACATCTACAAGGTCTAGGCTAGAGACATCTTCCAGTGTCGTAAAACATATCAGCTATCATTAATTTTCTGCAATACATTCTGAGTGTGATACGTCACTCCACATACGTAAGTATATCATAGCTCGTCCATGTAATTTCCGGTATATCGGGCGGTGTTATAGTACGAAAAGTATAAAGGGGTGCTCTCACTGTGTGGTTTCACATTAGACAGCGCTAATACAGACTTGGGCCTCCACGTACCTTTGGGTATATTTGGGAGGACAAATTTAGGTTGCTATCCATCCATAATGAATTGAGTCAGCCGCCTTGTAAATTGTGATACATCGAACATAGCCTTCGGGGAGATTGCCTGCCTGTACTTCTTGGTTTTCTAAGAGGTATTATCCAGTTCACAGTTTCTTAGTAAACCTTTTTCCTAGCATTACCCTTTTATTTTGTTTATTTTTTTTTGGTTAAAATAAATTAGTCATCGTGGAAGAACAAAATAATTTTCCTTGTCATTCGCCTAGATTAGCATTGAAACCACCTTTACCACTAGAAGTTACTTTTGGACGGCAAAGGTGACATCAGTCTACCGAAACCAGTACTATCAGTACCTCTGGTGAAGCATCATCTTCCCATATCCCAGAGTTGGCACAAGTTGTTTCTACATATCCTGGCTCATCTACTGTTGTCAAGATGGAGTCCTCACAGCTACCCGTGGTCACGATCCATCCAATCAGTGAGACCATACCTCTTGAACCCAACGTTGTTCAACTGGAAGTTGATCTAGATCTTGTCTCCTTTTTGCCAATACATTTGAATCCTGAAGTCAAACTACCGGAAGTTATTCCTGAATTGGTCATCCCACATTCTATTGTAGCCAATGAGTCTCCCATATCACACAGTCAACCTCCTGAAATATACTTTGGGTCTCACGGCGAAATACTTCCATTGGTTTAATTTTGATTGAAGAAATCCCACAACACGAGACACCTGTAACTCCAACCCTTTTTGGGGAGGATTTTTACTTGTACGAGTATTTTCCTCAATCACCACCATCTGCTTTTTTTGATCCTGTTCCTATTCAAAATCCCATCAATCCAAAAGGGTATACATTTGTTCAAGTAACCATGCATGAACCAAAATCTTTGGTTGGACCATATGTTCCAATTACGTCAGTACCTACCCTCGCTACCCTGTTGATGTTTACAACTTCACCAGAATCATATTTTCATGGTGGCCATATGGTCCCATCAGTTTATAAATCTTTATCTAAATTTTTTTCTAGTGCATATTCAAACCCATGGACTTCACCAATGTCATCGTCCGGTACTCTAACTGGTAAACTTATAGTGAGTACTGAATGGATTGATACTTTATATACATCATCAGCGAAATATCAAGTTGGTCCTTCTGGGTCTATTCCATCCAGTACCATATCAACTGGACTCCCAGCATTTGGAGAGAAATATTTTCCATCTTATTATCCTCCTCATGTTGGGGGGAAACCTTTGGTCACCCACTATGATAGTACTCCGTCACTTTTTGGTCAGCCTAGTGTTGAAATGAATGTTTGTCAATTGTAGCCCACTCTTCCTATCCAACCACAAATGGTTGTACACTCGTATCAACCAGTTAAACCTGTTACACGCACATCATTCCCACTTGTTAATACATCGTTACCCCTATTAAAAAATAAAAATGTTGTACAACAACCTTTTCAGGTGGGTCCTTCAACTCAATACCCTCAAGTATTGGGCCCACAGACTCCAAATCCTTTTGTTAATTTACAACAATAACCTATACCTAGAATCATTTATTCACAAGTTGGTTTACCATTTTTTGGGATGTCACAACCACAACCAGGTTATACCTATCCTCAACCGAATCCAATTTATTCTAATTTGAGTTATAATATTGGTGGACAGACCCCTTGGCAGCCTCAGGCGCAAATACCTCAACCTTCATTTCAACAAGTACCATATCGAGGTTTTGGTCAAAATAATCCTCAAGAGTTTTCTTTTCAAAACAACCCATATCTAGGTTACTAGCAGGAGGTTCCTTATGCTGGTGCTCAAAGGCCTATTGCTCAATAAATTCCATCATACCCTGGCTATGCTCAACCTGACCTTAATCAAATGTTTCCCTTTGTTGCAACTTTAGAGTTATCATATTTAAATCGACTAACCACTAATCCAATCAACTATGCTCCTTGGTGGTCGGTGATACCTTAAAAATTACCCTGAGATATTCCTAAGTTCAATGGAAATCATGGGGAAGACCCATCGACTCATGTCATGAATTATCATTTATGGTGTTCATCAAACTCCGTAAATGATGATTATGTTCAACTACGTCTTTTCCAGCGTACGTTCACTATTTCGGCTACAAAATGGTATATTGAGTTACCTAGAGCTTCTTTTGATAATTTCACTTCCCTAGATACTATCTTTCTAACTCACTTATAGCTACCCATGTGATATGAAACTGGAACAGAACTCTTCATCAATTTCAAACAGACTAATGCTACTCACATTTCTAATTATATTTATGAGTGGCGTCGACGTCGTAGAATGGTTAAGACATTTGTTCTGGATCATCTCCTCATTGAGTGGTTCATTAAGTCCTTGTTACCATCTATAACTGAGGATGTGTCTAAGGGTGGCATTGTCACAGAAGAGCAGGTTATTTCTTGTGCCCAATATTTATACTTGATCTATACTCAGTATGGCATGCTCTATGAAAAAATTCCTAACGCGCGACGATCTAATTTTATTGTTCCTCCTCAATTAAAGGACTCTCATGCTGGAGACGGCTTGATTGGTACAGCAAGAAAACATCATACTACAACATCTGATCCTGCACCTTGTTCTGAAATTAATGTCATGTCAATTGATAAGGGAAAAAGTGACAAGCAACCTGGAAGTAAGAAAAAGGGGAAATATAAGAAAAATAAAACTTCTAACCCGCAGGAAATATCATCTGATCAATCGTCTAGACCTCGAAAACATCGTTATCCATGCATAATATGTAATTAGGAACACTTTGTACTAGATTTTCCTCACCATGCTGAATTCTATAAAATCATTAATACTTCACATGAGTCAGCTGTGTTGACAGATCTGTTTCCAAATCTAAACAAAAATTTGGCGGCTACGGATCCAGCTTCTAGTTCCCAAGTACTTATGTTATCCGTCACAAAACCTTCAATATATATTTTGGTGTCAATGCGTAATAAATATTATGGTATTCAAGCCACTGCTCAACCTACTACCTTGACTATGAATCCGTCTACAGAATCAGTACTGCCTACTGCTATTCCTGAATTGACGATTAAGAGACCAAAGGGAGTTGTTCACAAATCGACATATAATCCTCGAGAAGGAGCTTCTCAAAATTATAATATAGTTGAATATTTGGCTCAGTCCCCTTCAGCTATTTCTACTCTTAAGGTATTACAAAATTATCCCTCCCAAAAACAGGGTTTATTGTCGGCTATTGGTGGAATTGATCCAAATGATTCAACTCTTGTCGTCTTTAATCATACGGGCTATGTGCCGAAAATACCAGCAGAATTGGCATTATCCATACAAATAAATTTTCTCAATCACCTTGTTCATCACACTATTATTTATGAGGGAGAATCTACCTATATTATATCTCTAAGTTTTTGGAAGTCACTTGGCTCTCTGCGCTTATCTCAATCATCAACGATGTTGAAGGCTTTTGATGGACGTACATACAAACCTTGTGGTATTATCAATAACCTGCATGTTGAACAAGGGGGGAAAATAGTGAATGTTGATGTCGAGGTTGTTAATGGACCCCTTGACTATAATATTCTACTTGGAAGGCCATGGGTATATGCTATGACTACAATTGTTGCTACATATTTTAGAATGATCGCCTTTCCATATAAAGTTACAATTAGATTCATCAATCAGCTATCCTTCTTTGCCTCCGCTTCGCAGGCAACTAGAAGTGTTCCGTTTGTTCACACACCCCAACTAGCACTTCAGAACATTGGTGTAGGACTCTTAAAGGATTCCACACTCATGGGAACCTTTACATTACCACCGCCTGCGACATCAGTAGAAATTGCAAGTATAGAGACCTCCTACATGATCTCTTCCATTCCATCTGGCTTAGGGGAGAGTACAATGGATTCTGAAATTGTTACATTAGATGAGTTTCTGCTGCCCATCCCTATTGAGTTGGCATAGCAATCAATCTATTTTTCTTGGGTGGCGAATCCAAAATTGGTGTCACCAGTTGTTTGTGTTGACCATTCCTTAGATTTTGGAACTCCATCTGATCCTTTTTCCTCAACTTTCGACAGATGAGAAAATTTTGGAAGCCATGATGTCAGAAAGAGAGCCATGGGAATATTTTCATCATCGTTTTCATATTACTGATTATGAAGAAAATTATCTTAGTGAACTATATCACCCATCAATCAAAAATTTATTTTTGAATTATTTACCTATTAATACAATCGATTCTGAGCGAAATATGTCAAATATTGAAGAAACCATTTCTATTAATATTTCGACCAAACCTGGCATTGTAGAAAATATTCATGTGAGTGTGTCTTTTTCTCCATCAGAAATTGAAACATATTGCTCTCTATTTCATGAATTCTGTGATGTATTTGCTTGGTCTTATGAGGAAATTCCAGGCATAGATACTAGTATTGCTGAACACACTATTAATATGTATCCTGATGTCAAACCGGTGCATCAATGCCTTCGTCCTGTTCATCCAAAGAAGGCCACTACCATCAAAGCACAAGTTGAGAAACTTTTGCGTGCATGTTTCATTTACCATGTTCCGCTAACTGAGTAGGTTTCCAACATTGTTCTTGTCATGAATAAAAAAGGAACCATTAGAGTGTATGTCGATTATTGGGACGTCAGCATTGCTTGTCTAAAACACAACTATCCTACTCCATTTATCAACCATATTATTGACGATTGTGTTGGATGTGAAATTTTTTCGTTCATGGATTGATCATTCGGCTACAATCAAATCAATATCCACCCTGAGGATCAACATAAGACAACATTTATATGTCCCTGGGGCACATTCGCTTATAGGAAACTATCGTTTGGTTTAAATAATGTTGGGGAAACTATTCAGAGAGCAATGGATTATGCTTTCAATGACATCAAGCACATTGTTCAACCTTATCTAGATGATTTACCTGTGCATTCACGGAACTAGACTAATCACATGATGCATTTGAGAGCCATCTTCTTACGCTGCCAACACTACAAAATACTCCTCAATCCATATAAATTTGTGTTTTGTGTTTGTTCTAGTCATTTTCTTGGATTCGTAGTCTCTAACAAAGGAATTCGAATCGACCCATTGAAGGTCTAGGCTATTCTTGATTTTCTCGCGTCTTCAAATTTACTTCAGATATAGAAAATTCAAGGAAAGGCTAACTTCTGAAGAAGGTTCATTCCCAACTATGCCGAAATGGCTAAAGGATTTACTCGACTCTTGAATAAGGGGGTTCCCTTCCATTGGGACCAAGTTGTGCAAGCTTCTTTTGATGTTGTTAAGGATACTCTTGTCTAGGCGTCATTAATGTATCCCCCTAATTATCAGAATGGTTATTTCCTATATATCACCGCAGTTGAAACAACCATCACTATGGTATTGGTCCAAGTATAAAATGGGATAGAACATCCGATCTATTATTTGAGTCGTAATCTCAATGACATGGAAGTTAAGTATTCATACATAGAAAATCTTGCCTTGGCAGCTGTTCAAGCTGTCCAAAGATTTCACCACTATATCCTGTTTTGGAAGACCATTGTCATTTTGGACTACAACCCCATGAATTATATCTTATCACGTCAATTGTTGGAGGGGGAATATTCAAAATGGATTTTCATTTTGCAGGAATTTGATTTGGAATTCATCAAATCCAAGTCAAAGAAATCTTTAGTTTTGGCTGAGCTTCTCTGTGAACTTCCTTCTGATAGTACTGCTACTACATTAGAAACATCAATACCTAACGAGTCTCTGTTTCTGATTGGATCATATGATCCTTGGTATGGAGATTAGAACTTTTTTGTCGGATACCTATCACACTGAAGAATGACGTATTCAATACCATGCCAAAGATTATCTGATCGTCGGCGATACACTTTATTGTCGTGGTGTTGATACTATTTCAAGAAGGTGCCTCAGTCATGAGGAGGTTGAAAAGGTTTTAAATGATTGTCATGCTCGGGCTTGTGGTGGACATTTATCTGGATACGTTATCGCGCAAAAGATACTCCGTGCTAGTTACTTTTTTCCTACCATATTTCACGACTACATTCTTGCGGTCAAAAGTTATCATGCGTGCCAGATTTTTTATCATAAAATCCACAAACCGCCAATGCCAATGCATCCTATTATCTCTGTGGGACCATTTTCGAAATGGGGTATTGACTTCATGACCTGTAACCCTCGTTCGTCCGGGGGGCATGGATATATTATTGTCACAGTAGACTACTTTACCAAATGGGCCGAAGCGATGCCTACATTCAACAAAAAAGCATAGATAGCTGCATTATTTTTCTTTAATCATGTTATTTCATGGTTTTGGGTTCTGCAGACTATAGTTACAGATCATGGGAAGCATTTTCACAACCACATGATGGCTAAATTGATTGCCAAATTAGGATTTTCACATGATAATTCTACTCCTTATTATCCACTATGAAATGGACAATTTGAGGCTATCAACATAATTCTTAAACGTATGCTTCAATGAATGATAGGATTTCGTAAAAGAAAGTGGCATTGATCCTGTACTTGGCTTTGTGGGTGTACCTAACCTCAGTGATAAACGCAACTGGATTTACTCCCTTTCAATTGGTGTATGGTTTGGAAGCTATATTGCCAATCCAATGTGAAATACCAACGTTAAAACTCACAAATGACTTGTTACCTGACACCTCAGAAGAAGAAGTGCGTATTTTTAACCTCATCCATCTTGATGAAACACGTCGTGAAGCCCAATTGGCCAACGAAGCACATAAGATATGTATAAAGGTGTAATACAACAAAAATGTCCAGCCTCACATTTTCTCAGAGGGTGACTTGGTACTTCTTTATGATCAAGAAGCTGATGTAATAGGTACAGGGAAATTTGAGCCACTATGGCATGTCCCCTATATTGTCAAAAGAGTTCTTGCTAAGGGTGCCGATGAGTTGGTAGATTATGATGGAATTCCATTGGCGTAGCCCAGAAATGCGTTGTATCTTAAACGTTACTATTTTTAATCATGAGCGTAGTGATTTTTTGTATTATATTGTATATATATGCTGTTGATTTTCATTCATTGTCTTAGTTTTTTTTTTAGACTTTTCTTGATGTTAGTAATCCACTTTACATTTCATCGCAGATGTCTAAATATTTGGAACCATTTGTTGGATATGCTGATGGTACTAGTCATAGTATGTACAATCTATCCTCTGCAGCGTGGGTCGTTTTCGCTCTGAACGACAAGTTAGTGAGTTTTCAAGGGATTTTTATCGGTAGATCGACAAACAATATCGCTAAGTATAGCACATTGATCGAACTTCTCTCTGATGCCATTTCATTTGGTATTAACTGCATCATCATAAGGTTAGACTCACAACTTGTGGGATTACAACTTACTAGTGTTTATATTGTTATAAATCCAACACTGCATTGATTGTTCTTAAGAGTTTGACTTTTGGAAAGACACTTTGATTCTATTCAATATCAATACATTTCCAGAAATTTGAACACATTGACTGATTCTTTGGCTCATCAAGTTTTAGATAGAATTTTGCAACACATGTAAAGAAAACATTCACATCATTGAATAGGATTGCACAATAAACATAGGAAAAAACTAAAATCAAATAGATAGATAGTTATAGGTTTTAAAAAAAATTTGTACCCAAGACACATTGGTCATCTGACCTCAAAATGTATGCAACATGTCAAAAGTAAACTAGTGGTGCTCGTGGTAACATGCTATATATCTAGCTATCCTACACAGTAACCATATCTAGTGGTTAGGAACACCTATTGTGTGGCACTACAGTCACATGGGTAGCTCTTCGATCCAAAAATCCGAAATCCTGAAGGTCAACCCCTCTATGTGTTGCCGAAGCTTAGTCAGAGTCTCAGCCATATCAAGATCTTGAAGGACTACTTTTTCTGATAGCCCTCTCTGCTAGTTCATCTACTACACGCTCTGGCTCCTCCACCAGTTGAACTCGACCAACATCTACATTACATCAAAAATTTAGTTTAGCCTTGGGAAAACATGAAAAATACAAAAACATTGTATAAACAATAGAAAAATAAAAAACATCGTCAAAACATTCTTAGCTATTGCACCCCACTGAGCACCTTCCGGTAAAGTTAAATCTGAATCTCCTTTAAAATCAACGCCTGCATATGCATACTCATCGATGGTGACAATATGTCGCCTAAACTAGGCAAAGAACGCAGTCGAGAACACAATGGTTGATTGGCCTGCATGCCTACCCATTAGTTCTACCCATCGCTGCATCCTTGGATCTCTTGGATTAGATATATCTAGTGTCACATGTTGTGGCTCCATCAGCATGGAAAATTTTAGGGGCTAATATTCGCAGGTGGGCTAATTTTCCATGGTTTTTCCAAAAAAAAGATTCACCAATTTCCATTTTTTTATAAAAGTGATTTGCCCAAATTTTACAATATAAAATTATTTTACCTTAAAAATCGCCAAAATTATATACAAAATATATATAATATCATTATAAATTTGAAGAATTTTACAAATACATCAATAAACATTTTGAATTTTTCATATTAGGGACTAGTGAGATTCGCCAATTTTTTAAACTTCAAAATAATTTTCCATCCTTAAAATTTTCCTTGTCCATCAGCGGAATCCGCTCTATGGAAAATAAAATGAGGATCGAACCATAACTGAAATTTTTCTTCCTTTCTCCCTTTGCCTTGTTCAGTTGTTCTTTTATATAAGAAAGTACAACTTCAGACCAATTGAACACTGTTGGCTCCATGCACTCTAGCGTGTACTGCATATACGATCTATTCGCTACATGTAGTGTAACGGTGCCAGCAAGTTTTACGATCATGAAAATAATGGTTTTTAAAGACAAATCTCTAACATCCCAGATGTTTTTTTTTCCATATTTTCTTAGCTCTCCCCCTAGATAGCAACATTGCAAAACATAATCTCTCGCAGTATCTCCTCCAAGAATAGACCCTAAGAGCGAAGTAGGCAAGCCTCTCCTTGAAAAACCTATGTGAAAGTATGCATCCTCCATTGTTATAAGAACCAATTGGTTCTTAATGTGAAATTCCTCAATAGATGGATCCCATGCTTGAACTAGGAACTCCAAGAGTTCTATTTGTTGCCTCATCCTTGACAAACAGAAGTACTTTAACAAGCCACAATCTCTTAGGGCTCTTACTGTACCTGGATCAAATGACAATGAAAACCATCCACAGAAACGATAGCAATTAGCAGCTGAAGTTCGAGGGTAAAAAAAGGTTCAGAGCTCCAAAATGAAAATGGTAACTAGTGAATGGTAAAAATGAATAGTAAAGCTCTTTTTAATAGTCATTTAATTGTCTGAAAATCATATTTATTGCTATGACTATGGTTTTATTATATTTTTCATCATGAAACAGGTATTTTTAATCCATTTTATGTTGTTCTGAATAGGTTTTACAACTGATGAACATATTAGTCATACAGATTTATTTCAAAGAATGATTTAACCACAAAGCATACTTTTTATCCTTATATTTCAAGCTTTGTTAAAAATGAAAAAGGATTTGAAGCGCACTTTTATCTCTTTTTCGAGCTTTGATAACAATGAAAAAGGAACCCTTGGAGTCTTCTTTTAGCTCTTGTTAGACTCCAATAATGTGAAAATATTGTCGAGCACTTGTATTTTTGAGCTCGTAGAAGTAAATGAATTGATATCTACTCAGTATAAGTTTAACCCTTTTCCGGACTGAGATAGATTATTTACGAAAAATGAATACCTTGGTCGAACATGACTAAAGAGGTTCTCTCAAATATTATTTTACACTTTTTCGGATCTGAGCGACAACTTTACGAAAAATTACTTATGGAGTTTTCGTTCGTTCTGTTTTTCAAACTCTCTAAATATGAAAAAGGATCGGGCTATCACTGTCGTTAGGCTTGTTAAAACATAAAATAGCGACATAATTTTTTATCATGGCAAGAATAAAGTTTCATTCATAACTAGACTCATTAAATTATTAAATAGCGATACTTTATTTTCCCAAAGGGTTGAATTATAGATCAAGCATATGATATCCTCCTCAAGCTTGTTAAAAAATAAAGAGGTACTGGTCGAAAAATAACAGGGGAAAATTTGGGAAAGTGAGAAGAACATTTTACGGTAGTAGGTTGCTCTTGAACATGACACTTCACTCCATCACCTTGACTGTTTGGGCTAGGTAATATTCTTGACGGTTCATTCATACCTATGGTTCATCATACCTTCACTTCGGTTTTGGGTCAATGCTTCCAACTCATCTCAATGTCACGAATATGTTCAAGAGAAGTCATCCAGTGAATACTCATAAAATTTCATTCTCATGACAGTCATCCCTGAACATTGCTATATGAAGTCATACCTTTGTCTTTGAAATCAGTAACTCCCGTTTCACAATAAGGTGGCTTCCTGTCAATGACAAATCATTATCCAAGAAGTTCACTTAGAAAAATCATATTCTAATACCATGAGTCTTGTTACAGCATCGACAAGATCCTTGCTTCCGGACTTTTGACCGAAATATTTTATTTGGCATTCGACATCAAATCATCTATTCACGCCTTACGAAATGTACTGCAGTACCTTAAGGGCCATTGACATCAATGGTGGTTCTCTCGCGTTTTTAAACAACTCACATTATTAGCTGTTAATGAAACGATGTCTTACCATGTTCGACTACAAATCATATATTCGCATGGCTAGACTTGTACCCGAATGATTGAGTGAACAAGATAAGAAGACCCCGAATCCAGTTTCAGCCATACAGGCTGCGATCTTAGGATTGTTGTACACATCATCTGTATGGTGACCTTACATACAGAATGTCATCCAAACATGGGCCGATATCTGTAGGCATGTCTGTATTGGGCAATATTCCAATGCAGATGACTTTTTGCACTATGTACATGTTATTACATAGTTTATGTGTTGAGCATGGGAATGCCTTCCCTCATAAATTTATGATCAAGAGGACATATCATGATGTAATGTATTGTAATATTTATGCAGGTCGCCACAATGCTTCATCTCCAGCCCATCACGGTGTAAATAATTTCAATCAAAATATTGTTATTATTATTCTGACTTCATGCTTTAGGGGGACCTGTTATATGTCAATTTGGGCACCATTCCCAATGAACTGGTTAACTAGACATCATTTCCACAACCGATAAATAGGGTCTATCATCCCCTATCATTTCAATTGCTACATGACCTAAGACAAAGAGCACGAACAAATCATCTATGACTTCCATTTGCAAGGTTTCCAAGATTTGAAGTATATGTTATATCACCTATGATCTCACCAACGCAGTCTCTAAAGAGGTTAAGTGTGTTGCATATGTAGATACCTCCATTCAAAGGTGCTCTGTAAAGCACTCCATGACATTTAAGGGTGCGTTGGTCATTTGGGAGCAAAATTTTCATTCTTCCGGAATCTCCACTTAACCAGTGACTTCTAGAAGAGTGCATATGTGTCAAAATTTGAATCCATGTGTCCATTTGATACCTCTGAGACTAGAAACATTTCTTTCATATTATTAGAAATTCATTGATTGTAAAACTACCTTCAGATCCTCTATAAATTGAGCACAGATCCTAGTGCTTGGTAAGGAAGAATTTAAGTAGAGAAATGCTGGTGGAATTTCAATTGAGGAGTTGATTTATGTAACATGTTGTTGGAGATATGTGCATTGTGATGAGGCTGGGATGCTGCTGGAGATGGTGACATCAAATCAATCACTGGGTTGTAACCTCCCCTTCTATTCATTAATAAATATTGCTGCTTACTTTCCCACATATGTATCTGTATAAGTTTCTGTATTTCATATTATGAATTCTTATCTGATGTATATGGTTCATGTTTCATTGATTTAACTGAATAAATTGAATAGAGATATGTATATTGTCATCTCTTTCCTTTTTAGTGTTCATTCTTGTAGGAAATATTTTGGCAATATAGCTCGGATTTGAAGCTACAACAAGAGCGAAAAAAGAATAATTGGAAGTGCTTCGACTCCAAGTAAGTTTCTTGATTTGTTCTGTGTGTCTATTGATTGTTAGTAAAATTAGTTGCAAAGTCTCTAACCTGTTGTTCTAGATGAGCACCACATCTAGGGAAGAATTTTTTATCCGTAATCCATAATTTTGCATAACAGTGCCTACTACTGAAAGCCTTGCCAGTCTGACCGAAGTGCTATTTGGCCACAACTAGAAGGTTAGTGCATTGGTAAAAATATAATGTTTTGTGTGTTGATGCTGTACACAAAGCACCTTTTTGCAAGCCATTTTCCCATCATGTGCAAGAGATGTTTGCATCTGTTGGATGCACATATCATTCTCTTTTCCCAATAAAATGATCTTTTAGTGTTGCATGAGCTTCTAGCCTATTTAGACAAAGGAACTATCTAGAACTTTGTCACTCTTGGTTCGTAGTTATCCTATGAGTTTAATCTGATTGCAAGACTTTTTCCTTCACATTCCTTCTCAATTTTTCTAACATAACCTCAAAGCTAATTTTGGGGTTGTTCCCTAGATATATCTTAGGGTTTGGACCAACCCCCTGATCTGTTGGCAAAATTTCTATACCTCCAGCAGGTATATCACTTATCATAGGAATTTTTGTTTCTCCAAAATTCCGTTACTCTCGCAAAAGGGTGCATTCTAATTTAAGATTCTTTCACCCACAACTCAACATGTTGTGTGCAACATGGTGCCTTTTGGGTGATTTTGACAGCTTCTACAAACTAGTTATTAGACAATGTTTCTAACCTCTTAGAAAGGAGTTACTTTGTGGTGGCTTCCTCTCTGAAAATTGTTGGTACTGATTGTTCATTAGTATATTGAAAAATTCATCATTGGGGATTAATTTTTCAATTTTATCAAGTGTCTCTTGTTTCATATTCAACACAAGATGGACTTTGCATGCACTCAGTTCATTGGAGAAAGGCTTTCTGGCTTGCCTTGGAAATTGAAAGCAAGTTACAAAAGCGATCCCTAAAGATGGAGTATCATTGACAATAATTCAAGCTCATCTCAGTGGATGTTTTCTAATATTTATTCTTCTGTTCCTTCCCCTTCTCATCTTCATTTTTTTACAAGGCATGACAAAGATGCCCATAAGTAAAAATTTTGGCCCAAAATAAATGTAATGATAGTGTAAATGTTATGAGAATATTGTTATTATCACTAATGGTCTGCCCATTCTAATGAGGGATGTCTTAAGCAAAGAGTTCTCAACACATATTTCAGTAGTTGAGAAAAAGGCTGAAGAAGGTTAAAATGCTTATAGTCAACAATCCCAGTTACAGAGGTGGTTGTTGTGGACTTCCCAATCCATGGTAGGAATTCCTCTGCAACTAAGTACGGTAATTCTAACAATTAAAAAAAAATGGAAAAACAATTCTAAGCCCACAATTAGTCTTAATCATCATTGACTACTTCACTTTAGACAAGGATGCTTTGTTTGTGCAAAATTGTTGCATTATAGTTAATGGTAGTGATAAAAATCTTATTTCAGAAGGCCATGTGAATTTTCTTAATTTTCCTTCAAAATTTCAAACTTGGTCTAAAATTTTAGGGTTGGATGAAGGATAAGGAACCAATGCAAGCTATGAAGATCTTTCAATTTACTTTTTCTATTGACCACTCTTTGACAGTATTAAGTATGATGGCACTCTTGTTGACTGTTGTGGTCTTATTCCTTGGAAGATTTTATCCACATGATTGCCATGCAAGCTATTATACATGGTCTTGAAACTTCCCTATTTTTATAGAGAAGTTAGCATCATGCTAGTGATTAATTTGAAACTGTATTTTAGTGGAAAAATTCACTGTTTTTTGGTGTAATAATTCATAATTTATTTTCATATTTTTTTGCAAGTGTACTAGTGACGATGAAAAATGTGTGGGTTACTTCAGAGGGTTCTCAGTTCTTTGTAGATAGACTTTTCATCAGTTTCTTTGAATATTTCTCTAGTGCTTTACCTTCAGATGTTATCCCCTACAAAATTTCTCTTGAGGTCCATGTTCTTATGTTTTTTGATGGTTTATGTGGAAAATTTTTCCTGAGGTTCTGTAAGGTAAATCCAAATGCAAAAAATAATGTTTTACATATTGATATTTGTTCTGTTAGAGTCCTATAATAATAGGATTCATAATTTTGAATTGACTATGATTGGTCTTGTAATATGTACATACTTTGCTTTCTGTAAAATTGTTTTCCCATTTTAAAAATAAAAAATGTAAAGAGGGTAAAAGTCCTAAAAGAAAAATCAAAGGACTGAAAGAAAAAAGACAAAAAAGAATATAAAAATGAACCCCATCGAAAAGAGATAAAATAGGTCATGAAAGTGATGCAAATTTAAATGCCACTACTTTTTATTGTATTTTGCAAAACAAGATTGTGTGTAGCTTGTCAAAAATGCCGTAGTCTATGAAGGACAAACTGCTTAATCTTGACCTTCATGCTGATAGATAGAGAATAAATATCTAGCCAAACTATTTAATCTTGGAAGATGAATAGTTAGGTAG
Organism: Pinus albicaulis; assembly: GCA_034641835.2. Classification (NCBI taxonomy): domain Eukaryota; kingdom Viridiplantae; phylum Streptophyta; class Pinopsida; order Pinales; family Pinaceae; genus Pinus; species Pinus albicaulis. The sequence goes on along the minus strand of CM076575.1, from coordinate 919,365,953 downwards.
AGAATAATAAAGAGCTCAACAGTTTAATCTGAGCCCTTGGAAGTGATAAGGTTAGAATTAGATAATTTGCTATTAAAAGAAAAATGAATAAAGGTTTGCAAGCTCAAATGCATTAAAAGAAAGGAATAAAAAAATGTTAGAGTAGTTGATGGGTAGGTAAAAGTAGTTTTCACATGGCATGGATAGCAGAAAATGGTCATCTCATACTTATCAATTTCCCTCTGAAATCATTTTCCCTTGTAAAAATACCCCCTCCCCTTCATTTTAACCCTTTCCCCATTACTTCATTCTTTTTCCCTTACAAATAATCCTTTTTCCTTAGTTTAAAACACATTTACCTTTGGACAGGTAAAACCCCTTTACTAGTTTCCCTTTTCATTTAAAAATACACCAAAAACCCCTAAAAATACCTTTATCATAAGTCTAAATGGTTAAATTTTAATATTGGGCCCCACTATGAAAATCCCTCCCCAATATTAAATTTTAACACTATCCTTAGTGTATTTTATCTCCCACATTATATTTCATTATTAACATTTAAGTTTATGTATTAATTCCCTTAAATACACGTAAACCCTGTATATATTAATTCCTCACTTATATACATTTCCCAACCCATTATTTTTATATAACCTAAAGTTTAAATTCTCCACATTTTGATATATATTTGGGCCCACTTATTATTTCCCTGCCAATTATAAACCCCGACCTCTTATAATATCAAACCAATGCATATATCACACATAACCTGCATTGAATTTAAACCTGGGTCCCACCTCTCTAATTCCTCACAAATCCATCGAATTCGCCCAACCGACAGATCTATAACTATCAGATCCAACGACTGATGAGCCTTTTCGCATATCTAATAGCCCGATCTTTAACAAACCCGACACCTTGCGAAATGCGCGGTTTTCAAAGTCTCACTCCCTCCAACATGTCATGATTTGATTGCGTTGCATCCTCAGGAAATATACCGCCTGATCCCTTTAGCTCATGCAAAAACCCTTCAGTTGTATTATGGCCCGTTGTGAAAACCACTGCCATTTGAATTAACCTCGCGCATTCAGTGAATCACTGATTGGTTAAAAACCAATATAGGCGCCCTTTGCAACCTTTTTCACCATATTTCTGTTACACTTTTGTGCAAAGAAAGACTTCCAACTTATTTTTGAGCAACCAGATCACTCTGCCGACCTTATTTCAAGCCCTTTTCACCAGAATTGAAGACCATTTGCTACTACAAGACACCGCACAACCAGTCCGAAGCCTTATAAAGACTAGAAGAGCTTCAGAGAACCTTTGCTACCTCAGAAACCTTCTGCAAACTACAAATTTTCATTTTCTCTAGGTATTACTCGGTGCTTAGGCCAATACTTACAACAGTAAAGTAATTGAATCATTAAGCCAATTTAGGAGCCTCTGCAAACCTAAAGAGATCCCGTAGCTTCCCAAATCCTTTTTTCTGCAAACCCTGGACCTATTTTCACAGGATTCCCAAGGCCTAAGACTGTTTATGGTCACAGAGAGTACAATTCGATCAGTTTAAACCTTTGCATACCATAGAAAAACCCATATTGCCTCTTAAACCCTTCTACACATTGTAAAAATCTTTCACAGAATTCCTAAGAGGCCAGGGTCTATTTATTGAATCAAAAGAGTAATCAATTGATAAATAAACAATGGCTTCCAAAGGTATTTTAACTATAAATCCTCTGTAACCTCCAGTTGTAGAGGTGGAACAAACTCCATTAGCAGATAAAGACTTTAAAATTAGTGATCCTGTCACTAAATTTAACCTTCTTGAGCTCTACTGGTGGAGCGATGACAAATCCATTGACCAAGCTAATGGAGTTTTCATTTGGGAGTCTAATTTGCCAAAGTACGTTGTCCCACAGACTTTCCAATGCCCAGAAGTAATAAGACTTTGTCAATCTTGTTATTTCCCTGATCAAAGAGCCATAATAACCCCTGGAAAAGAAATTTTTTTCACTATCATAGCAGAGTCAATTAATCAAATGTTGTAGATCCAACCTAGAATAGATTAAAATACTTTGTCTATTGAGGCCCTTACACATTTATAACTGAATCTGGACTTCCCCAAGAGGTTCCAGATATTTTAGACATTCATCCCTTCTTCTGTTGAAACTCCCAAAACCAATCCTCCTTATCTAGCAACCATTTTCTCTAAGAGAACCAGACATATCATCTCCATGTTGTCTTCTACTCTGGGTTATTTCATAGATGAGCATGTTGATGCTTTAGTATTAGGTTTCTTGTCTACTTTCACACCTGGTTAGCCTCCTACTACTGTTTTTAATTTTTCCCAGTACATTGCTGATACTATGAATGAAAAACTTGTTAAAATGGATGAAGAAAGTGTTTTCAAGTATTCATGTGTCTCATTCCACATGTTTTTATACTTTCATTCAGGGAAACTTGCCTTCAAACTTCAAAAGATGGATGTTCAAGGTAACCCACATTCAGTTATATTTTGGACTACAATTATCAGAAAAGACTCCACACTGTACGCCTATACATAATTCATTGATTCTTTCATTCATCCTATGGTCAACATGCGAACATCAGCAGTCAACCAAGAATCAGTGAGGAAATTGAGAAAGTTCTACAATTATCAGAGCACATTAGGACTAGATATTGGTACCTATATCAAAACCACACAGAGATTAGGGTATATGGATCAAATATTCTTCCATATAAGCTGCCCAAATACCTCCCAATGAGGTTATTTTCCCTTGAATAAATTATGAAACTCCTTAGTTTAGATGCAATAAATTTCTTGGCAGCCAAAAAGAGGACACAATTTAAAATAAAAAGACAGATTGGCCCTTTTATTTGCAACAGAAGAGATGCAGGTCAACATGCAGAAAAGTTTTTGCAGGAGTTTAAATTCAATCAGAGTTTTCAGTGGTACTATGATCCTTTAGGAGTGATAAGAAAATTGAGAGTTAAATGTAAATTAACTCCTTAGCTACATGAGAAAAAACCAGACACAGAGAAGTAATCCAATCATTCTGAATGGTTGGAGAACACTTTGACATAGGTTGAGAAGCAAGGTGATACTTGTCAAATCTTGCAGACTCCATCCCAAGAAGATAGGAATTCAAAAATAATCAGAGAATAAGGATCATACACTGTAGAGACTACCACTAAAACTAAATTTAAATTGATGTACAAGAAGAAGCCAAAATTAAATCGTGTAAATGAGGAAGTGGAAACAATTGAAGTAATTGATATTGATGTAGTGGTGAAAGATAATGGACCACTTGTAGTTTCTCAAAAACACACCAACCTTCAAATTCAAACACTCAAATGATTCAGAAACAACACAGTGTTGAAGTCTCCTCATCCAGCAAGCCAGCAGAAAAAGAGATGGAAATCATGCCGAAATACAAAGAGATAAAGATCAGAAATCAAGCCTTAAAGGCTGATACATACACACAGTACTCGAAGTAGTCACCCAGTGACCAAAGCAGATTGATTTCTACATTTGACTACAATACTACAGCCAAAATTAAAGCATCCCAAAACATCAGCATATTATAAAAAGACATCATATGAAGTTGAAGAAGAGGATCTTCATCCAATTGACCAGATAGAATTTCACAAGAAAGGTGGTGAAATGATTTATTCAACCATGAAAAACAAAGCCATGGGTGTACAAAAGCTGCAAAAAAATCTTGGGAACATCAGAGATCAGCTCAATTTAGAAAAGGCACCCTCATAGGCTAAGGATAACAAAATCAAATCACTAGAAGATTTGGTTATTGAAGTACGATATGATCCTAATAATGTCAAAGTTGCAAATGAACTGATAAAAAATAAGAATGTAGACATTGCTGCATTAAAGAAGCAACTAAAACTAGCTCCTACTGAACATCCTTGGGCAACGGAAGTGTTACAGGATGCAAATAATAATGATGAGGTGATGAATCTCATTCTTCAATTGACTACCCAAATAAAGAAAATGGAAAATGAAATGGACAAGTTGGTCTAGGAGAAAAAGTCCAGAGCAGAAGATGTCCCCATCATTGTCATTCCTGTATTCACTACTGCTATCCCTTCCACATTAGCATAATGATTCGCCCCTACATTCCCAATGTCTACAACACTTCTTGTCACCTCAGCAACTACTTCGGCAATAGAGTAATCTACATCAACAACACAACCAACTGATGAAGCAAGTAAATTAGTTAAAGAAATGCAGGACATATCTATTCAGACAAATGAAATCAACAGACTTCAAGAAAAACTGAAAATTCTGGAGGATGAGAAGAAAATTGCTCAGATTATGCACAAGCATGAAGAACAGAAAGCAGACAAATTAACATCGAAATTGAAGAAATTAGAGAAAGATCTAACACTGAAAGAACCAATGGCACAAGCCAAACAACAGCTATGGGCCAAATCATTGAATCTGTCAATGATATTTGGCCATAAATTCAGGTTATTTATGAACAAAAATATCTAATCAAAGCAACAAGAGAAGCCATCCAGAAGATAAAAGAAGAACTTGGTAAGAAGCTTGAAGAGGCTAATAAAATCATCAAATTCCTCAATTCCAAGAATAATCAAGAACTAGAAGAGATTGGAATTAGTGATAGAATAGATACCATTCTTGAAGTCAGGAAGGTTATTTCAAAAAGGAATTTAATGATTCAACTTGAGGAAAAATGTCAGAACATGGAGCTTGGCATAACAAGATCTATAATGAAGTTTGATATCCTGAGACGGAAAGGCTTGCCAAATCCACCAGTTATACATGAAAAATTAATGAAACAAGAAGATTATGATAAGAAAATGAGAGAAGTGGCTAAGGATCAAGCTAACCTTCCTTCTTCACAAGGAATTCCAATAGGGATATTTCTCTACAAGAATTTTGAAAATATTTTTTACCTGCAACATGAGGTAAAACACCTATTTGTCAACAAGCCTACATTTTCAAAATATATAGAGGAAGATGAAATATTCAGAAGGATGGTGAAGATCAAATTACCAAATACAAAAGACTTGGAAAAGTTGATTGATTTAATATGAAGAAAAAATAGTAAATAGAGTAGTCAAAAGGTTAAAAATAGTAGTGACAGTTTCGAGTGAAAGCAGAGACAGTTAAAGTGTATCAAAGTTAAAGTGTATCAGGTGAAAGTCAAAGTTAAAGTCAAATCAGAGATGATAAATCAGAGTGAAAGATTGCCAGTGTAAAGGACACTTCACTGACTAACAAGCAACCTTTGTTGAGCAAAAAACAAAGAGACAAATCAACAAAAAATCAAAGACAACAAACAACAAATTCAATAAAAGCAGGGACAGGTTGCATTAGTTAGATAATTGTCTCAATCTTCTTGCATGAAGATATTTATTTTTCCATGAATAATTCCTAAATTTGTTTTACGATATTTTGTAAGATTTTTTGTATAAATACTTCACATTTCGAAGTATTGAGTGTGGATGAACTGTTGAACATTTCTATAGTTGTACCATCTAGAACCTGAGGGTGATTGTACCAATTTCAAGTCAGTAGACTGGATTAAAGAAATAAAGAGATTATATTACAGGATTCATGTGTTGGGACACTACAGTGAAGTACTTTCTATTTGTTCAATTGTTTCTTTCTGAAGTTTTCACAAATACTTGTATGCTTTTCTAAATCTAAATGTATAACAAGAATGTTATTTCAGAATATGTTTAAAAGCACTCTATCTTGAACTGTTATGTCATTTTCAGGTTTTCTACTGATATCCAGATTGGGGAATTTTTAATTGATCCATAGTTTCGATTGACCTTTGTCTTTGCACTCATTATTCAGATTTGAGAACCCTTAATTGCTCTCTTACCCTGATTGAAACCATTTTCACCATCAGCCTAAAGATCTGAAGTTACTCAACAATCTTGCCCTGTGAATACTTCCCTTTAGAACCTTGATCCTGCTTTTGTTGCTTGATATTTTGACTCCATTAGCCCAATGGTAAGCAGAACTACATCTATCCATCTGAGTAAGTGATTCCACCACCAAACCAAATCCAAAATCAAAATCCCAAGTAATCCTACATAACTAGAGTAAAATTAACTAAAATTAACAAAGAGAAATCATATAGAGAGAGCCCTCTCGGAGCATTAGGAAGGCTAGATCCTAAGGCTTAAAAGTAGGTTTTTGGTTACCTCTAATATTCTTTAAACCAAAATATAAACAACCCTTGAGAATTATTGGAGTGATAACATGTTCAAGAGATTGTTGTGTGACACTTGAATTTCATAAATCTAGATTTTTGTTTCATTATCTATATCAATATATAGGAACATGCCATGGATTTTTCATATTTCTCAAACTGTGGAGTTGTTCTCTTATTGCATGTTCTTTTATATTGTTATGTTGTGATTCAAATTTCTCGTTGTGCTTTCTAGTTATTCTCCTACGTAGTACATGCTTTATTTGATTATATCAAAATTCTTACCAATACGATAACATTGATTGTTGTATGTGGACATTTCTGTTTACAAATATGGTCCATTACGAAGATGTGCACTTTGTACAGATTTGGGTGGGATAGTAAGAATTTTTTTTTAATATCCAAAGGTGATAAAAAACAAGTACATTCAATTGAGAAGTAATATAAATATGAGTGCTTGTTATGAATTAATACTGGTAAAGTACACTCTTAGAAATTAGAATAAACAATATACTTATTAGCATTGGAAAGTTGAACCATGCAAGTTTATTTTAAAAATTAGACCTTTTCCATCTATTCCATTATTTCCATTAGATAATGATTATTTGGGATGTGGCAAGGTTGTTGTTATAGCCTCCATACATTAATATGTGCATATTATGGACTTCAAATTTCAATATAGTGTCACCAACCTTAACACAAGTTCATACCCTATTTCACTATAAATATCACTCCAAATTTTATTTCTCATCTTATGTTATTATCTAATTTCCTTAGTGATGTAAACAACTTCATCGAAGTCAATAGATGTTAGGAGTTTCATTAGTTAGATCCTGTACATTTCAGCAATTCAACATTTGTGGTTGACATTAATTGTCTTCCTTCCATTCCTATATTACTATTATTAGCATGGTGGAGTTGGTTAGTGTTGTTATTTTTAGTGAAATTCAAGGAAGCACTACAAAAAAAGTCCCCAATTCAAGGATTTCAGGAAGACATAAATTCTACATAGCAGGGACTGCAAAAAGTGACATCTATAGTTTTGGAGTGGTGATTTTGGATCTGGTGACTGGAAGACAACCAATATATCAAGAAATTGGAGAGGATGAAGATCTTGTGAAGTGGGTGTGTAATAAAATAGAGAAAAATAGTGGATTTCTTGAAATGTTGTATTTTGAGTTTGTGGACTCCTTCAAGGAGGAAATGACCATGGTTCTAAAATTAGGACTTCGTTGCATAAGCGCCCTGCCCATCAACTTGCCAACAATGAAGAGAGTCATACATTTGATGAAGGAAGCCAATACCGAGAACAAGGCCAAGGAAACTGCCAAGGATGAAAAATAGTCTCTTCACTAGTACGTGGAATCCACAATTTGCATTGTATAGGCATGATGGTAATTGTATTTGGCCTAGAATTTTCTTCTTTACATGGCCTCCATATTTACGTCCACTTTGTAGCTTCTAATTTTGTTTAGGTTTGTTCATCGATAACCTTTTGAATCTAACCTAATACTAATACCCAAAATAGAAGCTTGCATCTGTAAATATTTTGGCATCATTCCCCATAATAATCCAATGGTTAGAGGGTGCATTTATCTACCCAGTCGCGGGCCATTGTGTTTTTGTGTTTTTAATAAATCTACTGTCCAAGTTAATAAATGTGGTGGTTGGCTAAGACATATAATTTTCTCCCTATTAAACACTATTGGCTTGAGGGGTCCTGAGCCAGGTTTGGCATCAAGGTTTGCCAACAAACCCCTATACTATTGGCCCTTTCGGCAATGACCTGGTGCGCAGGCCAAGGTCTCATCCGAAATAGTATGGGAGGGAATTGGAACCAGGTTTCCACACCCTATGAGAGAGAGAAATTTAATTGAAGGGGGTCCTTTCAGATCGATCAGATCGATATCCTATACCGAGACCCGTCAACGGAATACTTCTAGCAGAACTTAAAAATCATGCAATAGTGAAGCAACAACATTAAAATCTAACTAGATCTATGCATTTACCATCATATATATTATCACATCTACGTGCACTTCAACAATAATTAGTATACAGTGAACAGATATAAATAACATAGTGCGCAACCAGTAATCACAACACAGAACGCTTCAGTATTTAGAAAAGGATCTTCTTATTCATTACCATTTAGATCCATCTTACAGAATCTATCTAATAACCCACGCACATAGCCAGTGGGTCCACACACAACAGGACTCAGGGTCTCCACGCACACAGCCAACAAGAGCCTTTACCCAGATAATTGACCAAAAATCTGCAAGTTCGTCTTTAGATTTTTTATCTCTTGTTTCTTACTTCTAGACTCGACATATCCACCTATTAAGCCTACACTATCCTATGGTCCACAAACCATGGTTTGTGGACCCTATGTCTACCTTTTTGACCCACCCCAAACCCCCTTCTCTAGACTAACTATTACAAAATATTACGAAAGTAGACAAAATTGAGGCTAGGAAACCCTGTTCCAATAGTCCCCCAACACGATATTGCGACTCATCCTAAGTCACAGTGTCGGTGGGGTCCTATTCTGTCCTTGAGTTGTTCCATCGCGACAGTGAGTGGGGGCAACACGCAAAGGCTCTGTACGACGATATTCTATGCGATATCCACCCATTTTTGTGAGGTTGGTCGTTCCTTGGTAGCGGTGACACTGTCTAGAGTTTGGTTCAATTTTCTCACCGCCTCATATAATTCCTATGAAATATTAAAGGCTTTGTCCGACCAAGGTGTTAGATGGTCGCTGAGTACCCATTTCTTGCACCGGAGCCCTACAATTTCACTGTGAAGCACGTGGGTGGTTCTAAGATGGGCTAATCGCTGGGATGGAACAAGGGTGGGCATCGTAGCTTTCAGCTGCTCAAAGTATTATTCCTTCTGAGTTAACTCCTAGTTGATTTCGCGGAGGAGAGGGTCATGTTGTACTTGGGACCATAATTCCATAGCCTTCTAAGGTAGAGTGATGCCCTCTCTGATATGTGTCGTGATAGTGGTCGTGGCTTCTGTAACCAATGTGGCTCACTCGGCGCATAATTCTGGAGGGGTCTGATGTTGGAGGTTGGCCTGCAACGATGTGAGCTGAAGTTCAAACTCAGCCTTGAAAACGTGCACCTTAGTCTGGGACGCCTTCAAGGCAGTGACCAATCCTTCGACCTTGGCTTGTGGATCAGAAAAGGTGGGAATGACTTCGGGCATGTCTTCGCAGAGCCTGTTGATCAGCTATTCTAAGGCAGCTTGTTGCACGATGGTGGCAACGTGCGTGGCAATGGTTTGGGTGACTTTGGAAGCTTGAGTCATAATAATTTTCTCAGCCTTGTTGAGGTACTGCTGGGCACAGAGCTTGCGGTGCTGTATTTCACTAGTGATGGCAGTCGATAACTTCTACATTTTTGCACCAGCTAGTCGACCTACATCAAGGTCGATAGATGAGCAGGCTTGAAATTGGGTGCACAATTCAGTGGGTTCTATGATAAAAGTAGCATCGGGGAGATGGAATATTTCGCTATCTGTGACAGTTGCCAAGGATATGATGGGGACCGACTAGCCCACAAGATTCTGCCTCGCTTGAGCCACACTCACTTGATTCTGCCTTGCTTGATCCACACTCAGTTGAAGGCTATCCGCTTTGAGCTAGAGGGCCTGCAGCTCTTCTTGCAAAACTTCTACAACGACCTTGTGCTATTCTTTCCAAGTAATCCATCAATCAGTAGATGTCGTGGTGACAGCATCAGAAATCTGGTCAAGGTCATCCTCCATGAGGGTAACCTCCGTGTTGGTGCCTGTCTTACTGGCCTTATTCTTCTTTCTAGCCCCCTGAGGCAACCCATGGGGCCACTTGATACTATGCAAGATGGATGTACCTGCGTCGTCAACATCGTTTATGTTTTGATCTAGAGGGGAGTCTGGTTTTGGCTACACGGTAGTGCTTCTAGGGGTCTCCTACGACGTGAAAGCTGGAATGACCGACTCCGTTGTTGGGCCGAGCGGAACGGTCAGTTTTTACACTGCGTTGTGGTCATATGTGCCTGTTGCATCTAGGTCAGTTGGCGAGGCTGCAACCTTCCACGCCAACGGCCAAGTGGAAATTACCTCCTCAATTTCAGCCTCAGTAGTCATGTATGGGAGATCATGCCAAGTGTGATCTTTTCGAGCCCTAATTTTCACATTGTGCATAGTTAATTGAAATGATATGATATGCTTATACTTGCCATAGACTGTTTGGGATAGGCGTGGTTGGGAATCAATGGCCACAAAGGTAGCCCCATCGTAGAGTACCTAGAAGGACCTATTTTTCTAAACCCGCTTGGGTTCCATTGATTCCAACAGGTTGGGAAACCGTGCCCCCTCACACATGCCAAGCTCAAGAGGGGGAAACATTGCTTCTTCTGGGGTCTCCCAAGCAATTAAAACAATTAGTAGGATTAGCCACGAGTAGTAGAAAGATTTTCCCTACTCCTGGGCCTCACGCACATTGTCGATAAATTCTTCAACTAGGTATTGGGATCAATTATAGTAGACTCCCTTTTCACACTGGCTGGTGATTTGAATTACATGAGTAGGGGCAGTCGCTGCCTGGCATTTCTTCATCAATTTGCAGGAAAGAAGTAGAGTGCCCATCCGCATCCCTGGGTCATTGATGGTATCAATCAAGAAGCCCTGCTTGTTGCGTGCGACATTGTACTTGTCCCAGATAGCTTCAACAGTATGGTGCTTGTATTTCTTGCCCATTCCATCCCTAGGCTTGGGCCCATTCATAGGGAGGCCTATTATGTGGTGAATGAGAGCAGCATCAATCAGTATGCAGCCTTAGAGCCATAAGCATCCATCATGGAAGAGTACTAGCAGTTGGTGAACAAAGAGGTTGGTTATGTTGTAGCGACCAAAATGGGAGAGTTGTAGCAAGTTCAAGATGCCTGCATCAGCTAATCCCTTGACCCAAACCATTGGCTTGACTTTGAGCACATCATGTTTGACAACCTGTTCCAGGTAGAGGTGTGGAGATAATGAAGGGAAAGCGTCGAGGTTCCCCTGGTCATGGTCGTCAAACTTTATGTGGGGGAGGTGGCCGAACATATCTCCCAGCTAGGGAACTTCTTATGGCACTAGAGGCATATGAAGATAGGAGCGGACGACATCCACGTTGGGCATATGCACTGCTATTCATCGCAAAAAAATGTAAGGGGGTAACCAAGTCAGTGGAGTCACCTGCATGACTTCTGTGCCAAGCGCCATCTAGTTCAGGGGTGGGGAATGTGATCGCTTCTTAGGAACTTTCCATGGGGAGTGCCGAATTCGAGGGGAAGTACGAGTCTTCCCACCATCCCATTTTTTATGTTTTACCTTTCCTCTTCCTTTCTGGTGTGCTGAAATTGAGACGATTTATTTTGTTGTAGGGGTTACCGCTCAGACCTCATCATATCCTATTCCTTGAATGTCATCTTAGGTGGAGGCGCATTTGGGCTGGTAGCGATCATCCTTACGTGGAAGATGAACTCAATGTTTCTACTGTCGGATGGCGACGCTTTCTCAGTCATGCAGATAACAGGTAGATAGATGAAATGGTATATACCAGAGCGGTTAGGGTGGACAATATTAAGAAGTAATTGACACCCGTAAAAAAAACAGTCCTCATCTTGTAACTTCCGCGAGGGATAAATGGCTGGGGATCCTTAATTTCCTTTCATAATTATGAGAACGGTCAGAAGTCCTCGTAAATCACCATATTAATTGGCAGTTACCCACTTCATAAAATGTGAAGTGTTGTTTTCCATGCTCCCGCTCCATCCCAACAGCTAGTTTTTTCCACTGCACATAACACCTAAGCCTGGCTCGCACCCACCCGTACTCCCAGTCCTATGCGTCACCACTGCACATCCATTCTTGCACACCATCCCTGTGCATCCATTCCTACGCACCATCCCTACACATAGTGTCTATGATACAGCTACTCCTACCATATAGTCATTTGATCGGCACCGAGGAGTCCCGATAGGGATTTAGTCGACTCCCATTAACATATCCTGGGAGGGAATCACTGCGTAGTGTAGCCAATCTGACCACTCTACTATTGGTAATTTCCTTTACCACATACGGGCCTAACCAATGCTATCGGAACTTCCCTGGGTGTTTCGCGAACTGGCTATCATACAGTAGGACCAATGCTCCCTCCGAAAAGTGCTTCTGCCGAATATGTCGATCATGCCATGCTTTCTCCTGCGCCTTCTGAACTTGTTTTTGGAATTGGGCGATGAACCAGTCTTCTTCTAAAGCTACCAGTTGCGCTAGGCGTTCCTCCATAATGTTTGGATCTGCCATATTTGTGAAGGCCAAGATGCGCAAGCTAGGAACAATGTATTCCATAGGCATAATAGCTTCCTTTCCGTAGACCATGCGGAAGGGTTTTTTTCCCGTGAGCTTCTCACACTTAGTTCTATAGGCTCAGAGTACAGAGGGGATGCATACGTCCCAATCGCTCCATTGTGCATTACAAACCTTGGTGAGTGCATGTTCCAATTTTTTTTTTAATGTTTCTATGGTTCCATTCGCCTGTGGATGATATGGGGTACTTTTGGCATGGTGGATCTGTAATTCCTTAGCCAGAGCCTTAATTTTTTCATTAATGAAATGTGTCCCTTTCTCACTCATCAAGACCCTTGGACACCCAAACTTGGTTAAGATATTTTCAAAAAGGAAGTGCGTTGTCATGTCCGCAGTGCAGTCCTTGACAGCTTTATCTTTTGCCCACCTGGTAATGTAATTTGTGGCCATAATGATATATCAAGCACCTTTTTTCTTACTAAAGGGGTTAATGGGGCCTATAAATTCGATGGCCCACTTGTCAAATGCATGCAGGGCCATCTGTGGTTGCAAGGGCATCTCATCTCGGCGTGAGGGTTTCCTAGTCCATTAGCATGTGTCGCAGGCCTGACAATAAGTATGAGCATCTGTATGTAGTGTGGGCCACCGAAGCCCATCCTAGAGTATCTTTTGCGCAGTGGATTTACCTGTGTAATGTTCCCCCACAACTCCTTCGTGGGCTTCGGCTAGGATAGCCAGTCTTTCATGTTCAAGGACATACCTTTGTAGTACCTTGTCCACCTCCATCTTGTAGGGATTTCGTGCAATGATAATGAAGTTGGCTATGCGGGCAACCAATTCCTTCTTCTGGGACACCGAATAATCATCGAGGGCTTTACCTTTAGTCGAGAAGTGGACAATATCGGCAAAGTTCTCATCAATCACCTTGATAGCAAACAGTTGCGCTTCAGGCAAGCCATCATCCAAGTTAGTGGGTTCTTCCCCATTCTTGATTCTGGACAAATGATCTGGCCTGGCGTTCAACCTTCCTGGCTTCACAATAATTTCAAAATCATACTCCTGAAAAAGTAACAACAGCCGACATATTCCCCCCCCCCCCCCCAACATAGGTTTGTTAACTAGGTATTTTAAGGCCGAATGATTTGTGAACATCTTGAAGTGCCCTTCGAGTAAATATTGCCTATATTTTTGTAGGGCATATACCATTTCCATCCCCTCCTGCCCCGTGGTAGAATAGTTACGCTCTGCTCTTAACAGGTTCCTGCTAGCAAAGGCCACCGGGTGATCTATATCCCCCTCTTCAGGTTGTGCCAAGAAAACACCCAAGGTGATCCCTGATGCATCTACGTGGACATGGAGGATATTTTCCCAATCGGGGAATATCAGGATAGGTGTAGTCACCATATTTTCTTTTAGCAGCTCGAAGCTCTTCTAGCATTCGTCATCCCAGAAGAAAGACACATCTTTTTTTAACAACTTTTCTATCAGAGCGGTGATCAAGGCGTATCCCTGTATGAAATTTCTGTAGTAAACAGTGTGGCCGAGGATGGAGCGCAGCTATTTCTCCATGGTTGGAACTACCAAGTTGATGATAATCTCAATCTTGACCGGGTCAAGCATCAGCCCCCACTGACATACCACGTGTCCTAATAGAATTATGAATGGGACACAAAAGATACATTTCTTGATGTTTAGCAAGATTTGGTGTTTCCTGCAGGTGTCCAACATCATGTACAGATTCGATACATGGTTCTTTACTAATCTGAGTACCTTGTAGTCATCAAAATAGAATTGCAGTAAATTTTGTATAAATTCCTTGAACACAGCTACAAAAACATGTGGAAAGATTGCAGGGGCATTCTTTAATGCAAAGGGCATGAAAGTATACTGAAAGGAGCCCCACTCCATCGCTAAAGTTGTCTTGATGCGATATTTAGGTGCAATACGTATCTGATGATACCATGAGAACCCATCAGTAAACGATTAAGCCTCCTGACCCCCTATGTTGTCTAGGATTTCATTGGATAACAGTGTGGGCAAGGGATCATGGACATAGGTGTCATTTAACTTACATAGGTCAATGCAGATCCTTATTTCTCCTTTAGTCTTCTTCTCTTGGACTACCATGGGGCTCACCTAATCTGAATGTTCTACTGGTTCAAAGATACATGAAGCCACCATTTTGTCAATTTCCTCCTTAAATTTTTTCTTGTATTTTGGGTTTAGGTGATAGGGTCGTTGTTCAACTTGTCGTGGATCTGGCTTCAACGTAATCCTCATGAGTCCCATATCTCTTATGATTCCTTTAAGCTTAGATAACTTGGTTGAGAATAGGTCTTGATATTCAGTTAGGAACTCAACGACCTTTCCCACCATGCCATCATCCCAGTAATCCCCAATCTTGGCCATCTTGGGTTGTTCTTCGGAGCCAATATTGATTTCTTTTAGTTTCAGAGGTTTGGTGACATCGACTGTTTGTAGTAATGGACCTATAACAACCCGTTCCCCTTCTGATTCTTCGATCATAATATTCCGGGGATCTTCATTGCTTTCTTTTATTGACATATTTCTACAGTTTATGATATCTTGCAGTTTCACATCCCAAGTTGGAACAATACATTCTTGCTCAGGGCAGGCCTCACCGAAGGCCATAGCATCTATATCCTGTAAGGCTTCATCAAGTTACTCGGTACATCTTTTCAGTCCAAACTTACTTACGAAGTCTTCAGCCATCATACTTCAATGCTTGGTGCATTGATGTAGTTCTGCATCCAAGCACCAGGAAGTGGGGATTAGTCCCAATGTGTGAACAAATCTATGGACCCATTCATTCCTTATGTCCTCAATCCATACTTCTAGCCAGCAAGTTATGTGCCTGCGCTGATATCCTTGCCCCAAGAAGAGTTATATTGGTGGATCAGCTGGTACATGGAATCGACAGGTCAAAATCCTTCAGCATTATCCCGAGTCCTGGAAAGTTTCTTTATGAGTTTCCCACCAACGCATAGGGGTTGTGCGCATGGCCATGTTTAGGGCCCAAAATCGCTATTCCTTAGGAATGATTGCCTCAATTTATGCAAGGAAATTTTCAACATTATCATAGCCATCAAAGTGGCATAGTTCTCTTACGTCTGAGGAAATACATTAGAAGCTCTTCGTGATTTTAAAACATCTTAGCGCAAACACGTCATGCATTCAGTTTTGATAGTTTTTGATCTCTTCGTGTGATTCAA
Source organism: Pinus albicaulis (assembly GCA_034641835.2). Taxonomy (NCBI): domain Eukaryota; kingdom Viridiplantae; phylum Streptophyta; class Pinopsida; order Pinales; family Pinaceae; genus Pinus; species Pinus albicaulis. The sequence goes on along the minus strand of CM076575.1, from coordinate 919,350,193 downwards.
ACAAGCACTCACTATCTCTTTCCCAACATAGCATGCCATCAGCTATGGGGTTGATCCAGTTGTCATTCTGGGCAGTCAGTTTTTATATGTGATCGACATCTTCTTCTTCTCGTACCAATTCAGTATACTATTCTCCTTCTGCTGGGTCCAACGAGACTATTACCCTTGTGCCTTCGCTCTCAAATATCATGCTTCTTCTCTTTAGACTAATGATACTACCCATGTCAATCGCCCATCCAGACCCAATGGCACAGGGTAAGGGTCTGCATCATCTACTATCTGGATTACCTCAAAATCTGTGTAGACCTTAACACCTACAATATCGACCACTACCTTCGTTAGCCTTCCCAATGGGATAATCTTCTGCTGATTAGCCATTCGTAGCTGAATAGTCAACCATTCCATGTTAGGGTCTCGCATTCATTGTCAGGTCTGCTTAGGTAGGACATTAGCATCCGAGCCTAAGTCAAGGATAACTTGGTCCATTTCATACTCCCAAATCTGTGCAGTCATGCACATTTCTCGTCCCATTAGTTTTTTATTTTTGTATATCTTATTCAAATTTTTTACCTCGGGTTGTGGAGAAATTCTTTCTGCGCAGTTGTCTATTAGGGCTTGGAGATTTTTGACAGCCTTCTCGTTGCACAACAGCTTCATACATGCATAGAAGAAGGGTTTAACTACTTCGTCTAATTGCGGATCTACCGCCCCTTTTGCGAAGGTGTCTCGGTTTAGTCACTTCCTTTTGTGCTTCGATGAAGGTTTCTTTTTCACTTTTTAGGTCTAAGCCTTCCACTTTGTGCTCAACCTTCCGGATTAATGATTCGGTTTCGACCTTTTCCTCGCTCCTCCTGTGGAAATGCTGCTATGCGTGATTACATTGATACATGGCCCATCGTCCCGTGGTTCCACCTTAACTCTTTGTACATTCTACATAGATGTCTGTTGTTTTTATTGCATTTTCGTTATTAGCACCGAGAAGTCTTCAATGACATGATCGAACTGCTGGCAATATCTTTAAGACTGGAATTTTGGGTTCAAAAATCTCACACGAAATGTCCCATATCTCCACAGTTGTAATAGATCATCTGTTCGTGCCCTCAACCAGCACTCCCCCCTCTTCCTCCTCCCCTTCCTCGTGTGGGGGATTCCCCCCATCCCGAAGGAGACTGTGGTGATGAGGGGTCGAGTTGTACTCTGTATCAATTGGCCCTATCTACCATAAGGTCAAGGGTTCAGAAGTTTTGCTCATCATGACCTACAGATGAATAGAATCTGCACCAATGTTGTTTCAGTTTCAGTACATAAGCACCCAATCGCAGGAATCAATCCGTGTTGTTTCTTCCTGCCACCCGATAACCAGCACACCATAGCATAGGACTATTGCGGCCACCTGTTTTCCTGGGTCGCAAAGGGCTTCGACCCCCAGCCTGCATGTAATCTGATAAGAGTGGACATTGATCCTTACTGTGACCTGGTCTCTTACAACATATACACCAAACGTCTGGGCTAGCTTCCTTACTGCGGTCATTTTGCAAGCTCTGAATTTCTAAGTGCATTGCCTCCAACTGGTTCTGGATTTGGATAGCTGCGAATTGTGTGTCTTCCCTTGGCGCAACTTCCAACTTCATCGATATTTCCAGCGCTTCCTCTTGAGAGCCAATCTTTTGTTGTCCCATGGGCCCACACAAGTGTGGTAGTAGAATAGCGATGAACCACTCTTTGTGCTGCTTATCTTTGTAGATAAATCCCCCATCACTGATAATATTCTTTAGCCATTGGTTCGCCTCCTAGACGGATTCTGTAGGTCCTTGCTTGAAGTCCTTTAATTCGACTACACATAGGCGTATGACTTAGGCTTTCAAAATTGTTGCTTTAGGGAATTCTTGATATCATTTGTGGATTCATTTGCATGTTGACCAATGTATCCCATCATACAATCCATTACCCTTCCTTCGAAAGCTATGGATAGCTGCGCTCATTTCATAACATCATTGTTCATGTTTTGTGCAGTCCATACAGATTCGGCTACAGACTAGAATCGATCCATGTCCTCGTCCCTTATGCCCTTGAAAGTAGGAAACTTCATGTGCGTAGCCATGTCATCCTCTGCTGATGGTGAGGGAGGTGTAGGAGATTTTTTACCCTTGTAGGGATTTGATGCAGGTCTGGTCGGGGGGCTGGTTTCCCCTTGTGCAGCCTTTTCTTGGTTATGATCAGATGACTCCCTTAAGGTATTGTATACTGATATATCTCCTTCTTGATTAACCTGGTAGTATTTACCACTTCATGTTGTGCTCCCACTCTGATTGGAGGTAATTCACTCGGTGTGGCCACACAAGACACCTTTTTCACTCAATAACATCTTAATCAACAATGGCAGGATTTTTAGGAACTTAGCTATAAATTGTATGAAAAACCTCCGTTCTACTTCTGAATATGACACAAAATGATCAACAACAAATTTCATCACGAATCCGCCCAATATACTATCAACCCAATGATCCACAGTCTTGGTAATATTATAATAAGTTTTTTATAATTTCCAGACCAAATCGGGAGTCTATGTGACCTAATCGTCCTTCCAACAAGTCTGAAATTCCTTCAATCGAGCTAACCACTTGCAACTTGGGTGCAAAGGATACAAAGAATATTTCGTGCACTTCTGTAAACATATACCTATTTTTCCACTCTTCTATGGACAACTTCTCACTCCTATTTTCTTTTAGGGAAAATTCCTGAATTTTTTTTCGAACCAATATTATAACTCAGGTTTTAATGGTTGTCAATGGCCCCGTCTAATTACCCGATCTCTCCCTTCAAAATTCTCCTGGTCCCGGTAATGGAACCATTTTTTGGCTTGAGGGGTCCTGACCTAGGTTTGGCTTCAAGGTCTTCCAACAAACCCCTATACTATTGGCCCTTTCGGAAATAACCTACTGCACAGGCCAAGGTCTCATGTGAAGTAGTATGGGAGGGTGCTGAAACTAGGTTTCTGTACCATGAGAGAGAGAAAGTTAATTGAAGGGAGTCCTTTCGGATCGATCAGACTGATATCCTATACCTAGACCCCTCAATGGCATACTTCTAGCAAAACTTATAAATCATGCAATTGCGAAGCAAAAACATTCAAATCTAACCAAATCTATGCATTTACCATCATATATATTATCGCATCCACATGCACTTCAACAACCATCAATATACAGTGAACATATATAAATAACACAGTGCGCAGCCAATAATCACAACACAGAATGTTTCAGTATTCAGAAAAGGGTCTTATTATTCATTACCATTCACATCCAACTTACAGACTCTATCTACTAACCCGCGCACACAACCAGCGGGGTATGCACATAGTATGCACATAGCAGGACTCAGGGTCTCTGCACACACAGGCAGCAGGAGCCCTTACCCAGACAATCGACCAAAAATCCACAAATTTGTCTCTAGCTTTTTTATCTCTATTTTCTTACTTCTAGACTCAACATATCCACCTATTTATATCATGGTAGCTTGCACTATCCTATGGTCCGAAAACCGTGGTTTTCAAACCCTAGGTCTATCCTTTTGACCCATTACAATTCATTGGGGGTTTTGACCCACCCCAAACCTCCTGCGCTAGGCTAACTATTACAAAATATTACAAAACTTGACAAAATTGAGGTTAGGAGACCCTATTCCAACAAACACCGTGAGGAAAGCAGAAATTGGTATCATTGTCATCATCATATATGATAGCATATTATTATTTATCTCCTCTTTCTCTACTCTGCTTGGGCACAAACATTTAATTTTAAACTAGAACATTGAAGCTTTCAATATAATATAGGTGTAAATCAAGATGATTTTAGTTGTTTGTGCCTCAGATTCTCATTATCCTGTTGACATAAATGGTTATTTTGTAGAATTTTAATGATGGCCTCTGGCCATTTTAAAATAATATTGTAACATGAAAATGTTCATTTCTAAAATTTAAATGCTTTTAAACATTCCTTGGATTAAATCCCAATCAGTATGTATTTAACCATTCTTTGTATTAAATCATGACATGACAGGACAACAAAATTGTAACAGGAAAATCATGTTCCTTCCTGAAATTATAAACATATTTAATCATTAGTAGTTTTGGTAAATATTAAGTATTTAATCATGAATAGTTTTGGTAAATATTAGGTATCATAGAGGAAATTAATCAATTGAGTTATTGTCCTTTTATTATGTATATTGAACATATTATTTCTAGCAACTTTTGAACTTCCTAGATCTTCTATTCCTTTGGTGTATATTTTCACCTTTAGGGGCAATTTCTAGTTTAAAGTCTAATTCTTTAAAGGGTGCTAGCTCAATGGAAGAGCACCTGCTTTACAAGCAGGAGGTTGGTGGTTCGATTCCATCGTGCCTTGATATTCATAGGGAATGGCGGTGATAAGTTTTTAGTGACATACGCTCTTTCGACCATCACAAATGAGCTTATGGTGACATTTTTCGACCCTCGCCAAAATATGAAATAGTGATGGTCAACGAACGCTACCATATATATGCATCAATAGTAACAACCATGAAAGATATGTCACCATAAATCGTTGTTGTTGATATGAAATGGTGAGGGTCATTGTTTGTCATTATAGTCATTATTCATGACGAACCTTTATGTCACCAATGAGCTTATCATGACATTTTTTTGACCTTGAGAAAATATGAAATGGTGACGGTCAATGAACGTCGCCATATATATGCACCAATAGTGACGGCCATGAAAGGTCCATAAAAAAAAAATCATTGTTGTTCATATGAAATGGTGACGGTTACTATCCATCATTATAATCAATATTCATGACGGACCTTGAATGTCACCACAACACATACTTTTGGTGATGCCACCTTTGGTGACGTTCAGGTTTTTGGTGACATAGGCTATTGTCCGTCACCATTACTCATATGAAATGGTGACGATCACTATCCGTAATTATAAATCATTATTGGTGATGAACATTGAATGTCACTACAACACCTATACTTTCGGTTATCCCACCTTTGCTAACGTTCAGTTTTAGGTGACAAAGGCTCTTTTGACCCTCACCAATGAGATTATGGTGACATTTTTCACCACCCACCAATGTCTTTTTTTCTTGTAGTATATCTTGAACACATAGAAAATAACTAGACTTCCTATTCTTGTGTGCATGCCTGCAAGAAATGTTGCAATTGACATAGGAAATATGTCTATTGTAGAGGTTGTCAACTCTTTATTGTTGCAGCTAAAGAGGATTCTACCTCATCTAAAACAACCAGTAACCAATAAGTACTTGATTATGATAGTACACTTCTCTTCATTGGGTTTACATTTTGTGATTCAATTAGGATAATTATTTCCATCAAAATGATTAGGTTTCCTCTTTGCAACTGTTCAAATTATCTCTGTTTTTTCCTCTTTACAGATATGATTGCTGTTGTCAAACTTGGGTGAAGACATAGATACTCTTGCATGTTATAGCCATGATACTATGGGAAAGCCTCTTGACATTTATCAATGCATGCATATTCCTGTTGATAATTTATTTCTTGAAACTGAATCTACAAGCACAAATTTCCCAAGCATGTTTCATGGCACTTTTTCCATAGCCATACTAGTTGCTGTTGAATGAATAAGATGAATTTGTAGCTTTTGGTTCTAAGTGGTACGATTCTAGGGTTTTTTTTCACATAATGTCGCGGTTGTAGTGGCATGGGAAAAATCAATGTGCACATCTTCGGACATTAGTAGTGGCAATAAATGATTTCACAAATGGACAATCCGCTATATAGAAAAAGGCTTCAACACCAAGGAGATGGATTTATCACTTTCTCGACAAAAGGACAGATGGATGTAGTATGTGGGAACCTTTTCTCATGTGCACTGTACTACGTTGTTGTCGTTCTGCATCTTTTGGAAGAAAAAAATATTTTGAAGTTGTTTCATTCTGTAACCAGGGAGCAACTCATAACTAAGTAAATCCCTTTGCAAATATCAAGAATGTGGATATGAAGATATACACAATATACCATCAAATAGGCATGATTTGTAGGCCTAGAAAAGATTTTGTAAATATTATGCTTGGAAATTTTCAGAATCATGCATTTGTCCAACATCTTGGAGCCCTTAATATATGTCAATTTCCTAATATCTACCAATGAAGTTATCCTATCCAAATACACCTTCTACTTGGAAGACACGTCCTTATGAAAATTTTCTTATAACAACGCATCTAGAACTATTCAATGCAACAGACATACAATACATATTTTTTGTATAGAGCTATCTGAATCCTTTAAATCCCAACTTGTGAGGAAACAACTCTTAAAACTTCATAAGTGTATAATCTTCAATTTTCCTTGTGTTTTAACATAAATGGATTAATATTTACCTCTTACTTTCATCAAAACTTACCAAATGATATATTTTCTTAGTGATTCAACATAGTTATTTGATACTCATATAGTGGTTTATGCGCGATACAATATAGTAGACTCTTTAGGTATGTTCACATTAGAGGCTTGCTACATGTTGCAAAGTCAAACGATCGCTCTTAGTTACATGACATTGATACATCAATTTTACTTGGATTCTCTAGCTCTTCTTGAATTGAGTACAACACAATGATACCATCAATGCAAAAGACATTTCAATTGTTCACACAAGATGCAACTCTTTCATTTGTAACAACTGCCATGTAGATTTTCCTCACATTTTGGATGTCACATTGTCACATGATTGCCAATGTAATGCCAAACTATTATATTGCTTGCACTGCAATGCATATATACCCCTCTCTTAGAGAAAGGGTTACCTACTTAACTTGATTAATTCACTTCCTCCACTTTTACCTTATGCTTCTTTCTACTGCCTCAAAATGCCTATAAGGGATTTGATCACCCTAGAGACTTCCCATATTTTGATAGCATACCTAGGTGCCACATACAGTCCTCTACTTTACCATTTCCATTCCATTCCCCCTCACCAACTATTTCTTGATACCTTCTACATCCACATCACTGCCTCAACGATACTCTACATTCCTGTCCACTTCTCTCAGCGTGTCTTTTCTCCCTCCTAATCTAAATGCTAGTTTTAATTTAGTGACGAGAATAGAAAATACCCAATCTTATCTTCTTTTGGACTTTGAATAACCAACCCATTACTCAGACTAGGCCATAGACTTTATAGTGTGCTTGATTAAATTATTTTTTTTTTCTTTGGAATTCACACATGGACCACGCAAAAAAACCATGTTAGCAAGTTTGAAAAGTGTGGGGAGGGGCATAAGGTTCATGGCCTCACGTGGGCCTCACATAACGTGAAATTTGACCTCGTGGTTGTCGAAACCTTGGCCGACATTCAAAGGACACATGCATGTTGTTTGTGGTCTTATGGAAGATTGTCAAAACTGAATGTTAGGAAGGTAGAGTGTGGAAAACATAGGTCTCATGAGTCAAACCAATTTGTTACGAGATGAATTAAATCCTGTTTCAATCAATTTGTCCTAACAAATTCTAGGACCTAGAATAAATCATGTTTCAATCAACTTTTCAGACGAAATTCAAGGGCCAAAGATTAGAAAAAGGAACCGTCCTTTAAATTTTCTGTGGTGTTACAACATAACCATGGTTGAGCCTAACTATGGCATTAGGATTTAATAGTATGGAATCAACATCTTTGGCTCTAATATTTTACTAGGTTATCCTAATATTTTGGTTGTTCAATATATATGTTATATTTGGATACAAGTCAAATACATTTTATGTATTCAAAATCTCGAATGAAAGTGATATATAACATGTAATGTGATATTAAATTATGAGAAAAATAATAATTTATTTTAATTTATAAATGTTTTATTTCTATAAAATATTATTTAAATTCTCCAATAAAAAGTTAAGACCTCTCACCTTGTGTACTATGTTGTGGTTCTTTGCCAAAAAAAATTATTGGTGCATGTTCTCTCTACATATTTCCTTTTCACTTTGCAGTTGTACATATATTTAATTGATTTCCCTTTTTAACTTAAGCATTTATTTTATGTGAAGGGTCTTTATGAAATAAAGGGTCTCTTTTAGTAGTGTTAAGTAACTAGCATAGATCTATCTTAAGTATGGATGTAATATGAATCAAGAAGGATCAAATTTAACATTTTAACAATGAAAAATTAAAATTTTCATGATATTCACATAAATTTTTTTAAATGATAATAATGTATATATTTGACATTAAAATATTTTACATAACATGTACATAGAGACATTTTATAACGAAAATTAAAATAGTTTTTTATTATTAATATATTTTAAATATATGTAAATATTAATTTGTATTAAAATATTTTATTAATAAGCAAATTATAAGATTTAAACATCTTATAGCTACACAGTATTGGATAGATGGTGATCGGGTGCTCTGTTAAGGCATTCCTTGATGTGAAGTCATAAGTTCAATTCCCTTCCCTGATTGGGGTGATATATTGGACATCACTTTAAAACATAATTTTTAACTTTTATTTTTATTTTAAAGGGAAATGGATGGATGGACAAACTTACACATCCTGTCATACTGGGTAGTACAATAAACCTATAAACCTCTACATTCAACTAATTACACTAATTTATTTGTAAACCTCGTCATGTCACTATACAAGTTACAATCATATCATAATGTTAAAAAAATTTCTAAATTAATTTCTTACCTAATATTGTTGAGATCATAACTCACATGTCTATCTTTTTACAAAGTCACAATCATATCCTAATATTAAAGTCTTATAAATTAATTTCCTGGTCATATGTATTAGAACACGATTGAAAAATAAACATTACAATTTTATTATAATTATTTGTTTGAATGTAATTTTTTATAAAATAAATAAATAAATATTACTATAGTTTTAATATTTTTTATTATTTAACTATAAAAATGATAATATTGATTTTTTTTTTTTCACAATTATTATAGTATTTGAGTTATTTGAAGTGTCTATAATAAAATTATTAGATATTTTTTTTTCTTTACAATTATTTAATTTGTATAATTTTTTTTCCTTTACAAATATTTAATTTGTATAATTTTGTTTTGTCCTTTGTAATTTGTATTCATTAAAATTAAAAACAAATTTAATTATTGTCTTTTTATATTTTATTTTTAATTATAATTTTATAATTTTAATCAAATTTATATAAAAATAATTAATGTAAGGTTATATTTTTCTCTCCAATAATGTTAATGTTACTCATCTATGAAAGTATTTAAAAATTATACGAACACTCAATGACAGAATGGTCCACGAGAATTGGGATTAAAAGTAATAAGCTAAACTTGAATCAACCTCCATTTTTCACAATTTAATTACGTGCACTCCGTGCATTGTTCTCTATATCTTTCTGATCGGGCTCTTCTCCATATGCATTGTCATTTGTTTACATAAACATAGAGTTCTGCATCATAGTTTTATGCATAGGATTAGTATAAAAGTTGATTTGATTCTCATTTTCAATATAGAAGGTATAAAATAAAATTGTTATTTAATATAAAGTATTTTACTAAAAAATAATTATAAATGTAGATAATTTTCTTTTTATCCTAGTTATAATAACTTCTGCTATTAATTAATTTTTGCAGAAGAAGTAGGTATTTTGCAACAACGTTGAATATTATATTTTTTTCAACAATGATGTATTTTAATTTTGTATATACAAAATTGGTAGAATTTGATGTAAATTTTTTTTTTGAGAAATTTTACAAAAAGTTAGCACCTCAATATATTTAATTCCTTTCTACGCTCAAGATATCTCAATTAAGATGAATTTAATATAATTTTCAATAATATTATTTATATTTATATAAATTTTCAATTTTAATAAAACATTAATAATATGTATATATGAATGAGATTACCTTTTTTTTGTAAAGTAGTCCAAGCTCATCATAGATTACATAAGGCTTGACCCGTGGCTTAAGAAAATGTAAACCAAGGGCATCTAAGCCAACAGAATCACCCATGGCCTGGGCCACACCAGCTCTTAACATGGTTGGATTTTTCCTAAAGAATTTCTAACCAATGGCATTAACATCACAGAGTGACTTAATAGTACACCATCATCTATTCTACACCCCGTGGGTGTATGTATGAACATGCCATTTCTAAATTCACACACACACACACACACACACACACACACACACACACACACACACACACACACACACACACACACACAATTTAAATATAAAATTTTGAAATATAATAATTATGAATATGAATTCTTTTAATTTGTTTGGTAAAATGGATATATATATATATATATATATATATCACGTTTTAATATGTTTATTAATTATATATTCTCAAATATCATGATTATAAATATGAATCATTATTATCTGAATTCATGCTTTTATTATGAATGTTGACAGATCTTTTGGTAAAATTCACATCAAAAACATTTTGTTGATATGTTTCAAACCATCTCGTGGGGTCCATCATCACGACAAGTTGAAGAATCAGATCTTGACATCAAATTAAATAGATGTTGAGAAATATTTTTTAGCCATTAGAATTAACAATTAGTTTTGACTAAAGAAATAATATTTTAATATAAAGAAAGTAGCCATTAGAATATAATTGTCAATATTGAATTAAGAAAGATATTTAATCAAAGGGAAAATTCTAATGTAATAAACTATAAATCAACAAAGAAATAGAAATATCTAAAATTAAATAAAAATAATAATTTGGTCAAACTTAGATAATCAAAATAATAAAACTAATGAATCTAAAATACTAAATAAAAACAATAATAATAAATAAATAAATCACATGAAATAAAGGAACAACTTAAATACTAATTATTCAAAAGGGAATAAAAGGAATAATAGTAATAAAAGGGATTAAAAATAAAAATAAAAATAAAATAAAGAAAATTATTAAAGAAAAACTTAAGAAGACACGGCATGGATCTAACACCTGCTAATTTTCCAACCATCGTCTTTATTCAAATTGCATGGCCTCCTTTCAATTTCCATGGCTTCCCTAAATTTAGGTGATTAAAATAATGATTTTTGCAATGACCCTCGCCTCTTCAATGAAGATATGATGTTTTGTCTTTTCCACATGTTTTTCCAAATCGGAGAGTGGGTCCTTCGATGTTTGATGTTGGTTTCATGCTCATGAATCCTCTGGTTTATTCAACTTACATTTCACCAATGTATGGAGTCCCATAGGAAGATGGGATGACGTAAACACCTTTCCCATTTTCATGGTCCACAAGGTCCTTCCCTAATCTTAGGGATATTTTAATTGTGTTTAGGGGTCTAAATATCAAGGGAACCTTATTATTCTTCAGGATCTTTGCAATGTTGTCTGTGGTCCCCTAGATAAATGGAAGATGCACCCCTGAAAACTTATGCTTTGGTTCTTTTTTAATCCTACGACCTTTTTTAGCTTTAAGGAAGTCTATAAGACACTATTTCCTATTATATACATTATTATTAAAAACATTAATGATACAGGTTCTCTCATCTTTGAAGTGGTTTTCAATAGAAACTCGTAATTCCTGAGTGGCTAAGGTGTTGAGAACACCTCGATTTTGAGCAGGAAAATGATGTGATTTAGTATGAAGATATTGGTCAGTGTGAGTTGTCTTCCGAAATACCTAGTGGGAGAAATGACCATAGTATATCTTTGAAATAAGGACATCAAGGAAAGGAAGGCTACCATCGATTTCACACTCCATAGTAAAGTTTATGGAACTATATTTATTGTTAATATGTTGGGAAAAAAGTTCCAAATTTTCCCAACCATTAGACCATATGATGCAAGTGTTATCCATAAAAATTTTCCAAATATTAGGTTTGAATAGAGCTAAGGCCAAGGCCTTATATTCAAAGTCCTCCATGAAAAAAATATCCACTACGGGGGTAAGGGGGAACCCATGGAAACACCATAATTTTGTTCATAAAATTCCCCTTCAAATTTGAAGAAAGTAGAGGTAAGATAGATTTCAACTAATTTAGTTGTATTTGGATCTGTAATGTGTTATATCACTTAAAAGGTATCTTTAATGTGGATATTAGTGTACAATGAGACCACATCGAAACTCAATATATTATCACTGAGATCCAGCCTTATACCCTCTAACTTGTTGAAAATGAATATGAATATTTGACAATGGATTATGTATGACCAACAAGATGCTTTAGCTTATTGGCTATATACTTTGCTAGAAGATAGTTCCACCCTCCTATGGTGTTGATAATTCATCTAAGGGGAGCCCCTTCCTTATGTATTTTAGGAAGAAAATAAATCCTTGGAGTGAGAGGGATATACTCGATAAGATTATGCATAAAGGAGCTAACAGTGTTACTAGACTTTATGGCTAGAGAAAAAATTTAGGGAATATTCCTTAAGGGATTATTATTAAGTTTCCTGTAGCTCCCTCTATTACAAAGGCGATGTAATATTTTTCTCTGGTAATCCTTCTTTTCTAAGATAATTGCAACTCCACCCTTGTCAGCGTTAAGAACAATGATATCCTTGTTATTGTTCAAAGTTTTGAGAGCATCAAACTTAGGTTTGTTAATATTGTTCTTAGGGAGATTTGGCATTCTCATGATAAAATCATAGTCTTGTCTTATGATATCCTTAGTAATGTCTGGAAAGTCCCTTATCCCAAATTCAATGTCATAGATAATCTCTTTCACTGGGATTTTTCTAGGAGCAAGGGAAAAATTTAATCGTTTCTTTAAAAGACTATAAATATGAGTGTCGAAAGAAAAAATGGAAATGTTTACAACTCTATTATTAAAAGAAGAGAAAGAAACTTTATCATTATTGATAATATTTCAATTAGAATTAATAGAAAATAAATGATTATTATTATTGTTATTATTATCAAAATTATTATTGCTATTATTTTTATTATTAATATTTTAAAATAGATTATTATTATTATTATTATTATTATTAGTATTTTCCCCAAGGAAAAATTGTAACTTTCATTATATAAAATAGTAAAAATTACATGTTGTAGATGCATAAAAGCATATGCAAAATTGGTTTTTTATTCCCTCAACAAACATTTGAGTGAAACAACCATATAAAATTTTGTCAAAAAAAGTTGTTAATAGTATGTACTAGAGAAGCACAACTGTACAAAATATGTCCCTGTCCATGTGTAAAACAAAAATATGAACTACTAACATCATCATAGATCACAACCAATATTAGTAACTATAGAAAAAAATAGAGATGTAATATAAATAAACATGAGAGTTAGTTTTTTGAGGGTCCATGAATGGAGGATGATAATATTGGTAACATGATTCCCCATTGTGTTCATTGATCATCCATGTCCCGCAAATATGTTGCACACCAACCTTGGATAACTAATTGGAAAGAGTGTTCCTTTCCCTATAAATGTGGTGACAAGTGATAATGTCAAATTGTGAATTAATCATGATAAATTCTTCCCGTAGTGACATGAGTGTGCATGTGACATGTGGAATTAAGATTGAACCAATCAATAAAAATGCGGGAATATCCATACACGTAGTTTTCGGCATCCCTGTTCTAGTGCAATCATTATTATTAACATTTTTGTTGTTATTATTGTAATGATCCATGATCCATGATATTATATTTATTATTATAAAATGAGGAGCCCAAATTGGTGGAATGTTTGGGGCCTGACAAGAAATTGTTCACTAAAGGATTAGCGATGCATTTATTGTCAAGATTAACCTCAAAGGGTCGATGGGACTAGAAGGTGGAAACTCCAATTGACTTAGAGATATCATCCGAATGGTTTGAAAAGCTATAACTTGTATAATAATGGGATGGCAGTTGGAGGAAATTGGTCAATGGAAGATGGGGGAGGATGTAAAGTGCAGCTGGAGATGGAATATAGTGAAACATAGACACTACCAAGAGGAATTTTGGTTGAGGTTTGACTGAATATGGGGGAAGAATGGTTGGAGGAAAGCGAGAGCAGGAGATTCAGAGCAGTGCTCGAAATCGAACATTTATTGGAAGGACGACCGAAGGAGAGAAAAATGTCCTAAGATTAAAAAAGAAATGAAGGATCAATTATTAATGGTGCATCTTCTGTTTATCTAGGGGAGTACGGACAAGATTGCAAGGATCTTGAAGAAGCATAAGGTTCAATATTAACAACTATATTCTAACAACTACTTTCTTTACATTAAAATATTATTTATTAGTAAATATTATTTATTAATAAATATTATTTCTTTATTCAAAACTAATTGTTATATTGTAACGACTAAAGACATGTCTCTACATATATTCATTTTGATGCCAATATATGATTCTTCATCTTGTCCTAACGATAAACCACACTACATGGTTCAAAACATGTCGACAAATTGTTTCTGATGTGATTTTTACCAAAAGATATCTCAACATTCATGAATCATTATTATTTAAATTTTTACCTTATATTAGATTATATAGAAACAAAAACATTGTAACTCTTTACTAACAATTGTATTTGAAAAGAATTAATTACCCACATATTCATATAATATTATTTTTAAGAGCACTAAGTGATATATATATATATATATATATATATATATATATAATCAAAGTTGTAAAATAAAAAAGGACTAAGCTAGTGCTAAAATTCCATCATATATGTCAAAAAAAAATTCATAGTGATGCTGTTTTGGTTTGTGTTTTTTTTGTTCTCATAAGTTATTTTTAGGTTTAAAAAAATTTATGAATATAAAATGCTATTAATTTGGAGTTTATAATATAATTACTAATAGTGTTCAATAAACACCATATTTTTACATAGTTCAAATGTCCTAAGTATTTTTTATACAAATATATCAAAGGTCGGTACACTACTCTATTATATCGTTAACTCTTTCAAAAACAAAAAACCAAGCATTTCATTCAATGCAACCACTTAAGACAATATATTAGTCTAAGAATTTTTTTTTTACATGTTAGTTTCTCATAACCCATCATGAAAAAATGACTCCCCATGCTATTTAAATAAATATTATGAACCAATTTGATGTTAAACTAGAATAAATATAGATACTGTTATCGATGAGAATGTCAATTTTCAAATCACTATATGTTTAGAACATATCATAACCATTGGATTATATAATTTCAAATGCATGATAATGCATAATAAGGATACACACTAAATAAACAAACTCCAACTAAAGTGATGAAAAATAGAGTGGAACTGCAACAATAAAAAATCAACCTTATTAAACTATTTGCAAACTCAAACAAGGCAATGTAAACAAGGCCATTTCACACAATCCCCCCTAAGCAGAAAATTCTTTTAATTCAACAATCCTTGGGTGTGTAAAATATTTTATAAATGGTCACTTATATAACTATAGGTGGCCAACAATCTCCTCCACTATTTCCACAATGTCGCCATAAATTTCTCCTATGATATCTCTATTATCTCCTCAAATCCTTCCAGGAAACTCTCAATAAATCTTGATCCCTATTTTCACTCATTCATCCTCATCTCTCATAGACTTCCAAAATTCGTCTACATCTCATCATATTACTTATTTATTAGTAATTATTAATTTAGTAACTGAATATTCATGATATTCTCTTCATCTTTTTTATTTTACCTCTATCTTTAATCTTCTTCATTATTTTTTCCTCAATCTTCTTCTTGCACCTACAAATCACAAACACCGTTGAAGTCCATATAAAAGAATTACCATCTAGTGGAATACATGGGTCGCCAACCATTGTATCTATATATTCTCTAGGAAATTATTTTTCATACAAGGTCAATAAATTTTGCTTCCACCACAAGACTTCATACTTGTATCTTTTATTCCACGTGCATCATCATCATCATTCATCATCTTGGATTTTCTCTAGATTACCCGCAACCATGCACACAATTCTTATGCATCATAAGGGAACATTAATCCACTTTTATATTAACAACACTTAAGAACAAATATGGATAGGATTGAAGGGAAACACACTTCACGTGAAGGAACATTAATCCAATTTTATCTTAACTTAACTCCTAAGTGTCTAAATACATAACATGCCCCCTTAAAAATAAAATTTGATAGGATTGAAGGAATTATAAAAGTGACACAATAAGAGAACAAATGAGGAACCAATGTACATCGCCTCTTAATAACAATATCCTAAACTCCTAACATAGATAACATTTTAGGAAAATTTACTTCTATAAGAGGCTTTTTGAAAATATTAGTAACTTTATCATCTGTAAGGAAAAAGAGTGCTCGCAAAACATTATCTTGAATAAGTTTTCATATGAAGTGCATCTATAGCCTAATGTGTTTGTTACACTAAATATGCTAAACTGAATATTTGGTTAACATGATGGCCCTTTGATTTTGAAAAGAAGATGTGGTCAAATGATACTATTGGAATTGAAACGTTGAATGGATTCATCAAAGTGACATTCCTTCTTGAGTTGCATTAATTGCTACTCAATTATTTTCATCTATTGAAGAAAGTGCAAGAGGTTATTTCTTCTTACAAACCTAACTGATATATCCATACCCAAGTTAGGAAACATGAATTATAGTATAAATTCAATCACCAGGGCCACCATCCTAATCATAATTAGTGAAAGACATGACAAAAGGACTCTATATTGAACTATAATGTATACCAAACTAAAATATACCATGGATATATCAAAATACTATTTTTTATTATTATTTGCAATGGATCTCATGAGATGTTTGCATATATGATAAAAAGTGATATAATTTAGGTATAGTATAGGTGGCAACGAGTTTTAATCCATATTGGGAGGGAGATGGGGTTGGTTTAAAATATTTCATGTGAAAGCGACAAAGAAGGTCACATATATAATTAGACTGTAAAATGGAAATTATTTCCTTCATTTGGAATACTTGGAGGCCAAAGGAAATCATGTAAAGATCCTACATATGTCATTTCAAATTTCAAGTTACTAGTAATGAGAATAAGATCATCAACATAAAGAATAAGTATTATGAGATAATTACCTAGTTTATTTTTAAAGTATGGGTGACATAAGTTTTAAAATAAATATAACCTTGTTTTAGGCCTCTTGATGATGAAATTTAAAGATGATTGTATCATGTTCATTTTAGGCATATGCTTTTCATATAGATATCTAGTCTGGTGATCTTGATTATTCTTCATTGAAAATATGCACATTTGTTGTCACATATGATCAAGCATGAAACCTTTAATAATAGAGTGACATAGATAAAAAAAAATTAAGTAACCAAAGAATTTGATGAAAAAAATAATATAAAAGCCTTTCAAACAGGACAAGAGTGATACCCATATCATTAACATTTTTCTACTCGGTTATCAAAGTCCCTAATAGTAAATCAAACTTCTATGAAATTACATGTCTTTTACCTTTGTGGTGGTAGCATTAGTGTGTTCTCATTATGTAGGTGTTCCTTGACTAGGTTGTAATTTTTCACATGTTACATAAATTTCCTTAATATATGGAAAGGTCTTCTTTACGCCCAATGGAAGTGATCATAAAATCCCATTGGTGCTAGATGATGTAGACACAACAAATATTGAAGACCTATTTTAGTGAAAGCTCAATTATTGTCATAGTATTTCAAGTTCTAAATTTAGATTCCTAATTATACCCACACATTTCATGCGATCTATTTTAGTGATTTCCTCAACATAATTTTTCTTGTTAAACTAGGAACAATATTTAGGGTTGTAATACCCTGAGAATTATGGCACTCGATATTTCGGTTGAAAGAAGGATGGCCTCTTCCTTAGAAAAACATTCATTTTCACCCATTATGAACTTACTAAATGTTATTGTAGTTTCTAATAAACTCACAATGAAATTATGTTAATGAGGGAGTTCCACTTTGAATAACTTCATCTAAAAGTCTGCAATATCAAAATATACAACTTATGAAATATTGTAGATGAATCAAGAAAAAAAATAACTAATTAGAAAAATACGTTATTTGGGTTTATCTCAGGTGGTTGGGATGAATGATTATTATCGTCCCCACCTAAGTGAAATTCCCACAAATGACGTGATGAACTCATATTGAGCATATCATTGTAATGGAATTCAACATTTTTTTTGAATGACCTTGAGCTGTAAAGAATATCTTACGCTTTCCTACAAGCTTAAGCATGCAACACTTTGAATCATGGAAAACAAATACACTCCAAAATAAATAAATGAAAAATGATAATGATCAATAAATCAACCTTTATCTCTTCACTAAGATGAACACATTACTAATCAAAAATCCACAAATAGGCTATAATATTGAATTTGAATGAAAACATTTGATGAACTTGTGTTATCCCATCAATCAAGACCCCTACCTCTCCATCCTTCCCTACCATGTCCACCTTATCCTCAAATATTACCACCATTTCCTTACACCTCTCTTTCTTCCTACTCCACCTCCATATTTTTTCTTCCCTATAATCCTTTCCTCTCCCACATCCCCTTTCATCCTCACCCCTCCTAGCCTCCCTCTTTGCATTTTCTTCCCCCTCCCCCATCTCTTCTTTCTTGCATCCTCCTCCTCTCATATCCCTTCTTATCCTCACTTCCAACAGCCCACTTTCCAAATTACCATCATCCTTACCCCTTCCCCCATCCCTTTCTCATTGACCTTCACTATGTCGATTCTTTAATCTCTTCCATAACCCTTCACTCCTTACCTCCACTAACTCCTCCTCCCCCTCATCATCCTAAACCCTCATCTTCAATAACACATCCAACCCCTACTCCTCTCCTACCTATTTTCCTCCCATCCCTCCCCTAACATCTTCCTTCTTTCTCTTCCATATTAACTTTATTTCCTCCTCCCCTCTGTCTAGTGTCTCTCCCTTCCATCGATTATTCCCCTTCCCCCTCCTTTCTACATTGTCCCCCCAGCGTCTAATTTCCTCCTTGTCCCTAAATATATTGTCCTCTACACTTCCCCCTTTACCATGAAACTACTTCTACCTCCATTTGCACACTCACTTCCTAGCCTATCACAATTTTTCCTTGCCTACCCATGGTCACTCCCCCACTTCCTTATCTCTCCATATAACTTCATCCACACACTCTGCTCCTATCATCTTCTAACTCCTCCTTTACTTTGTCACTCTCACTCCCCCTCCTCTCCTCCCTACCTACCCTTCTGCCTTCATTGCCATAGTCCCCTACAAGCCTCTCACATTTCCTCCTTTCTTCTTCACCCTCCCCCTTTCCTCCCCCTATAATCTCACCCTACTTACCTACTTAACCATATCCTTGAGCCAAACTACCCCCTCCTTTCATATTTCATGCCTCACCCTCTCCCTCCTCACCCCTCCTTATCTCTCCCACTTAACCTTCTCCTTCCCTCTCCACATCTAGTCCTTGCTCTTTGCCTCCTATTCCCCCTCTTCCTTTCCACATCTCTTGCAACCACCTCATTTCCTCTCCCATTTCCTCCTCAGATTTTCCATCCCACTCCTATCCTCATCACCCTTTCTCATCTTTCTCACTCCTTCACCTTCACTCCTCTAGATTCATTGCACGTTTTTTTTGTTCCCTCCCTAATGCTACTCTACCAACCTCCATTTAATACTCCTCACCCTCATCCTACTCCCCACCCTCCTAATTTCCTACCCTACCTACCTTGTCCTTCAACCGCATGACGCTCTTTATTACCCCTCTTTATTGCACCTCTCTTTCCTCCCTCTTTACTTACTCACCCCTCCTTCAACCTCCCTCCTTTCCTATTCCACTTCTCTTATCCTCACCCTTCCTTTAATCCTCCCTCACCCATGCCACCTCTCTTACATCCTCCTCCTTTCCTCTCCCATATCTTCCCCACCTCCTTCACCTCATCCTCCTATCCTTATTTTCCCTTACCCTCTACCTCACTCCACCTTGATTGCATATTTTGATTCCTCCCCTCCTCCCAACCTCCACTGACTCATCCACCTACCCCCTTCTTATCCTTCCAAATTTTCACCTCTTCATCCCACTTCTCCTTCCTCTTCTTCTCATCCATTTCATCTTAGGCTACCCTACTTCTTTGTATTCATATATATATATATATATATATATATATATATATATATATATATATATATATATATATATATAATTTTATATAAATAAAACAGATACATATATAATTTTTATTATAATAAATACACATTACCCTATAAAATTCTTAATAATAAAGATATAATATAATATAATATTAAATCAAAATACACTGCATGTATTAATAAAATTATGAATTCATTCTCATATATATATTCATTCATATAATCATTACTCAAAATTAATAAATTAAATATATATTATAATAAATGGCCCATAATCATTTTTAATAAGATATATTACAACAAAATGCGTTGTTAGAATCTATCTTGTTAATTAAAAACTTTCAAATAATATTATATTAACAAAATATTAATAAATAAATAAATATATATACATATAAAATTAAATTTAACAAAATAATTTATTTATTTAATTATTAATTTATAAAACGAAAAATGATAATAAAAACTCGTTCCAAACACATTTTCCTATAAAAAGCTATGAAAACAAAAAACGACGAGCTTTTCCCTTACAAAAAAGTTTACTCACTTGAGAATGTAAGTTACCAACACAAAAAAATGGAACTATTTCCATGCCAAGTGATATTCTGATGTCTTTATCTACATGAGAGAGTCACACATATGTGTTTCTGCTAATTTTGTTTCTCACAAATTATGCCTTATATCAACATAGAACTATAGATGAGTTGCACAAATTAGTCGTATTCTAGTTCAAGCAAACAAAAAAGATGCTAGTTCGAAATATTCAATAAACAAAAACATGTGAAATGAAATGTCAAATTTACAATTGAGACACATTAATACCGATTTAACAAGTACTATTATAATATTTTTTGGTCTTTTAGGAAAACATATCCAACATCTAAAATGGCATGCAAACATATCCAACTTCTAAAATTGCACTAGTTAAAGTAGGTTAAAGTCGAAACTCTCTTCAAGAGAATTTTATACATTGATATCTAAAGACATTTGGAGTTTAGATGTAGAATCTTTGAGGTAGGAATTCTAAGTATTATTAAAATTTATTGATTCGTAAACTGTTGTGGATATTCCATGGGACATTTCATCACAACAGATCTGATAATAATATATTAAAATACTGATTCTTTTTACACTATTACAATTTTGTTAAAATTCTAGATTTGTAGGTTTAACTTTAATTAGTGAGCACATGCAAATGGAAATTATCCAAAAAATAGAGAATGACAAATAAGCTCACACACACATAATACTCAAGATATGCTCTGGGAAACCCTTTCAGGAGAAAACCCAACTGGAAGATGAGGTCGTTTCACTTTGTTTCTTTATTTGGAAAATAACACTACATGTACAAAGAAGTAATGTTTGTGGCTCACGGGATGCTATAGTGCACATATCCTCTTTCTGTTTCTACCTCCTATCTCTCTTGGCTACCTTTTCTCAGCTATGGAACAAAATTATCTTGAAAAAATGGGATGTCTCTTCATCCTAGTGGCCTGGTTATAACACAGCCTGGAAGCCTACTAGTGGTTAAGTTTGACTACATCAACTCTCAATGAGAGTTACAACATATACTCTTATAGAGTAATTTCTAACCCATTTTCCATGAATAAAGGGGTTGATGTAGCATCATCCTGAAGTATGAGTGTAAAAAAAGGAAGGTCAAATTCTGAGTGACATAAATTTTGCATACGGACTCTGATTGACGTGCTTCTTGCGTCGTTGGAAATATATTTGTGTGTAGAATAACTTGAAAAGGTTTTAAAATACATTAATAATGATTTACACCCAAAAAAAATTCTTTTGATGCCTCAGAACACTCCTATAAGGTTTCAAACCTCGTTTTTCCAAACAAGGTCCCGGCTGTAAAAAGTATCTTGTGAGCTTATTTCTCCACTATTCCACTCTGAATGCATCAATACAGATGAAAAAATATATAATGATCTAATACATATCACTTATTTTTCAAAATGTATGGTGATAAGGTTGAGATAACCGCATTACATTGATATAATCTACTTGAATAGTAGGATATGTCAAGGGGAGTTTCCTATATCGTGCAAGAGGTGAATTCATCTTATCTAAACAATGTTATTTTTTTGAGAGATTTTAAGCTAGATATTGCTCAAATTGCAGTTATAAACTAGATGACTAAACACAGTAAATGTGTAGCCCGTAAGGAGGTCATATTATAAAAAAATAAGTTTTATACAAATAGCAAATGTCTCTTCAAAATATTCAATTATAATTGGGGGATTCATGTTTCATTTACTTGGAGATAATACTTACATTATAAGTTTAGAGTTGGTTTGGGGTTTTTTTGAGAGAATATCTCAACCTCCTTATCCATGTTTGGAATCTATTGGATCTCAATCCAACTATATATTTGTATCATATTTGTGAATAAATTAGGTGAATTTTTATTTTTTGTGCATTCCGATATACCAACAGAGCCTAGGTGGGCTAACTCCCTCATAGGAGGGCCAAGGCATAGAGATAGTAAGCTAAAGTGCTTCACTTGCTATATAGTGTGTATATATGTCCATCATTCACGTGCTCGTTATTGTTTTGATGCTTTCTCTTGTTTTTCCAAAGGCTACGCATTTACAGATCCACGCTATCCAACAGATGGGAGTCATGCCATGTGAGATTTGCTTGTAGGAGAAGAAATTTCCTGATCCTAAAGTGCAATAGGATTTGCAAATATTTCCATTCACTATCGATGAAAGACCTGGAGAGGGTGTGTGTATTCACACGTGGAATCTTGGAAATAGTGATGTGTTTAATGCTACTTTGATTCTAGTTGTGTTTTTGTCAAATTGCAAAGACAAATTTGAAAACAAAAACTGTTGATTGTTGTATTGGGTACTATTTTATTTCACATATATCCAAAGAGAATTTTTTGATGCTACTTACATTTCAGGACTAAATCCCCTCTACTTGATGCATGAGACCACAACCACTAACCTTGATTACGACATTTACGAGACTAATTTTCTATGAAATTATTTGTTGAATGTTGTGTTTGTTCATATCGACCATGCCAGTATACATGTGTGTGTCATTGAATTTAAAAATGGTCAGTGGCTAGAAGTTCCAGTCAAGGCCATATCAAGAATATGTGACATATATATGAACTATAATTTGTTGTTTTATTTATTGATTTTTTTATGTTAATTTTGACATGTAAGGATTAAGGGAGGGAATTGGAGATAATGCTTACATGATAAGTTTTGAGTTGGTTTGGGATTTTCTTGAGGGAGTATTTCAAATGCTTTATCCATGTTTGTAATCAGTTGGATCTCAATAAAACTATATATTTGTGAATCAATTGGATGAAAAAATATTTTTGGGTTTTTGGTGTACATTTTGATTCCTCATTTCTCCATACAACCAAGTTGGACATTTTATAAGAATTAACTACAATCTGAAGAATTATGTCTCAACTTGACTCATGTTCCAAGAAATTAAATGATGGGATGTTAGATTTTTGTGGATGGTATACTACTTCTTTATACCCCACTCACTTCTGGGTGGCTTACTTCATTGCCAAATTTGGTTCTATGCTTAAATTTAGAACTACTAAAGATCAATGCAGAAGAAACCAAGAAGAAATATTTGTTTTTGGTTCAAAACTCATTCAAGTTGGAGAAGGAAATTTTTTGGATCATTTTGGAAGGGCTAGACAACTTGATTTGGTAGGGTTATACAAATAGATATAATTATTTCATTTTTTTAGTCAGATTTCCTTCCCTATTATGTACTATGGGTTTAATAATGGCTTATTTCTTTCTACGAACAAATATTAAGAGTCCTCAGAATTTTGATAGAATGGTCCAATTTTGGGGGGGAGACTTTTGATAGAAACTTACTTTGAAAATTATCCTACACTATAATATTCCCAATTTTCCATCAGTTAATTGGAATATTAGAGTTCTTACTTTTCTTAATTAATTAAGTAAATAAGAGGGTGGAGGGACCCATAAACCCCATAGATGAATAAAATCCGCCTTTGATGTGTGTATGTGGATAACTTAGAAGTAGATCTGCATTATGGAGTACTAGGGCAACTTCTTAATGAAGGAAGAGTGGAGATCATGCATCATTAGTGAGAAGATCATGGAGATAATGGAGAAAGTCAAATGAGATCATGGTGCAATAAAAGTAAGATCATAGAGCACTAATGATGAAATAGTGGAGGAAGTGGTGCATCTAATGCACACATGATGGATAGAGTGGGAATTAAATGTAGAGATGATGGAGAACATGGAGAGACAACGTAATCTTCATGGAGGCTAGTGGCCACATGTGGAGTGCAGTTATGAGGTGGGCCAAAGCTATGGAAGGCTCAAAAAGCATAAAAGGAAGATGAAGGAAGAAATGGAAGGGAGGTTTTTAGGTTTTTATTATTGATCTTTTTAGATTTGGATTTGTCATTTGAAATTTCTATGCATGATTTAGTTTTTTAGCTAATTTTGCAGTGCTCTTTAGCACACGAGTGTTTCGAAGCAGAAATCCCACCCTTACCCATGGGGGACTTCGAGTACCTACTCTGGGAAGGTTTATTTGAGCTGTCATACATCATCAGGCATTGATGCCACATTCAACCCCTCTCTACAACACATTCATTCTTAGGAATTACACATTCCTACATGAAGGTTTGAGAGAAGGAGGTAGTTCTTGGCATTTCAGCTAAGAAACGAGTTGAGGATTCATCCTTTCACCTTGTGCTTCAAGATCAGTCTTCCAAGAGCAGCATATTCATATCTGGAATTTAGACCAACATTTCGTACCTCCATGCAGTAGTAGTTCCCCAAGAAATTGCGCAGTCCAGTCTTGTAGATCTATTGGAAGAGGGAAGTTTCTAGTATTTCAGCTAGATATCCTGTGAGGGATCTTACCCTCACATTTCTCAACTTATTCCCACCATCATTGAATTTATTGTAGCATCTAGAATCTAGCTATAGTTACAGACTCCTTGACAGTGCAGTTTAGTCCAACAGTTGTTTAGTTGCAGTTGCAACTTTATCAGAGGAAGGAGGAGCTAGATCTTGAGCTTATAGCTTGAGGATCTAGTGAAGAGATCAACCCTTCAATCATTGAGCTGATTTTATATCATTGTAGCCATCTATTATTCAGTTCATGCTTCAGATCTGCATACCCAACAGTCATATGTTGCAAGCCCTAAGAGGGTGATTTTCCAAGATTGTCAGATTTCGAAATCCTTTCTCGGTTATCTTAGGTATTCATCATAGAGCCCAGATCTGAAATCTCAGCATCATATTAGCTCTAAAACTTTCAGATCTACACTTATATTTTCAGTCGGTAGTTGCAGTCCCGAAATTTGCAGTAGGGATAGTGTAGTATTACCTCTAGTAGTCCAACAGTTACGTAGTCCATCTTGTGGGAGGACTTCAGGGTCATTCTAGCCTACTTGTTTGGCTTGAGTGTCTCATATTTTGAGCATTGTTTTACTTTCATTTCACCTCCTATATAATAAAATGGCTCAGTTATTATGTACATTTTTATGGTGTATTTAGATTATGTGTACATTTATGCAGTTTCCAGCTATTGTTTTTTTGTATTACTGCATTCTCCCTTTTGGGATATTATGGTGGTATCAAAGCATGATCTTTGGCTCATCTTGTGGGAAATACATCTTATGACATCAAAAGAAGAAGCAAAAAGAAGCCTTATCTACAATGGCGGAGGGATTAAGTTTTTCCACTCTTCTCTTTAAATTTATGTAATATCTCTCCAAGGAGGTCAAACAAATGAAGAGAGAAAGGCAAAAGGAGATTCCAAGAATATTTCAGAGTGAGGAAGCTCCAAGAAATTCCTATCAGAAGCAGAAACAACCAACAAGGCAAAGAGCTCCACAACATTCTACTAGATCCACTTTCTTTGAGAAGGAAGGTGAATGGTGTGAATATGGAGGAGACTTGGGGTATGAGACCCTAAGCATATAATGAACACATGATGGAGAGAGTGGGAATTAAATGCAGAGATGATGGAGAACATGGAGAGACAACGTAATATTCATGGAGGCTAGTGGTCACATGTGCAACATAGTTATGAGGTGGGCCAAGGCTATGGAAGGCTCACAAAGCATAAAAGGAAGATGAAGGAAGCAATAGAAGGGGAGTTTTTAGATTTTTATTATTGATGTAATATTTCCAAATGGGGAAGAAACAATATATGAACACAATAATGGAAAGAACAGTGAATAAATCAACACATTATAATATGAGACAAATGTACAACCACCTCATTAAACATATCAGCAAATAATAGGCACAAGATCTTGAGGAGCAAGTCACTCGAGCAATACAAAACAAGCCTCTACAAGCAAAATATGCCATCACATGAGAAATAGTTTCCATACAAATTCCCTTGAGATAATACAGTGCATTTTTAGGGCATAAATTGCTGCATAAATATATATCAATGTATATCTGCTAATATATAGCTAAAATAAGTCTAGGAGTGAAGATCTAGACTCCTAGACACCTTTCCTAGATAACTTGGAAAGGGTTCTGGAAATGCACCCAAATAAAAATGGTGATCTATAGCCCTAGGATTGAAGAGTCACTGCAAACTAAAGTTCATGAAAATAGAAGGCTGAAATAATATAGATCTAATTTAGATATCCTCTGGGGTCTCCTCCAATGAAATGCTTAACCCTTCACTTACAGGAAAACACTCTAAAAGAGCCAATAGATCCTCCTCTGAAATTTCCTTCCAAAATAATGCAATTCCCAGCTGAAACTACACTACAAATGATGGGGATAAGTTGGCCTAGTGCCAAATATCTGAAATGTGCTCAGAATATCTCCTTGTTGATCTCCCAAGAGAAGGAATCTTTCCTTCTATGAAAAACTAGCTCAGAAAATGGGTTTCTCAACCCTCCACTGCAACACCCTACAACACAACACAATATTCTACAGAAACTGCACTGTAGCTGAAGAATGAAGCTTGGCCAGAATGTTGAATATTTGGAATGATATATCATGACTCTCCCAAGAGCTACTCAATGGGAAGAGGTGGGATTCCTAACCGGGAACACCCCGTGCTAAACAACACCAACAATCTAGCTAAATAGCTAAAGAGAGCAAAATTCTAAACAAACATATAAAAATAATAATCATAAGCTAACCTCATATGGTTTCCATCCTCTTACTTATAAACAATGTGAGCCTTCTCACCTTGGGTCCCACTCATTAGTGTTTCCATCATCACACAGTCAATCTCCCTCCAAAACTGTGTTGTCCCATCATTAAAGTCACTCCTCCATAACAACGTTGTTTGATTTGGTCAAAGTTGACCTATTCAACCTTCTCCAACCCATTTTCACACATAAGGGTCTTCAATCCATATTTTATACAACTATCTAAACTAATCAACATTCATACTAGCTGTCTTTATTGATGACTCACTCCCTCCATCCAGTTCTGTTGACTTGGTCAAACTTGACCTTGTCCACATGGATTAACCCTTGTTCACACACAAGGGTGCTTTATCCAGCTATGAATATGATCCCTTTTGAGATTAAGAGGGATTTTATGCCTACTAAAAATATTTATGGACCTCCCCACCCATTTATTCATCTAACTACATGTTAAGAGCAAATTTAATATTCCAATTAGTTGCATGCTAATTTAGGAATATTATAGTCCACCCTCTAAAATGTTGCTAATCCTCAAGCAACTATAAGGATAGAACTGAAGAGCCTCCTCTCCTCCTTCTACAACATCCTCATATGATAAACTCCTCCAAGGAACAATATGTTGTCTCATCAATACATCTCCAAGTTTCCCCTCCCAAGTATGTAAGTTAGCATTTGGTGACCATCCCAAATAACTATCATCATGTAAAATTAAAACACCCATGGAGGAAAAAATTTGTTGTCTAGAGGCCTTCTTGAGGCATGGAATCTGAGATATGTTGGGAAATATCATCCCCATGTGAATCTCCCATCCCCAAGCTATCATCCATACAAAATGAGCCACCCTCCAAAAGGGTAACTCATGAAAATTCTCCTCCACCTTTGGCTCCTGCAATATAGGTGGGTTGCATAACTGAACATGGTAGACAAAATGGCCTACCCCACACTGTCTCTCTCCCCACTTATGATAAGTGTAGAGTAGTTGCAAATTTTGGGATGCAATAATGTTGTCATCAAGAGGCAAGAAGAATACTGGATCTTCAAGGATCCTCTCTCTAGAGTCATGAATCATGCTGGCCCAAACCATCCCATACAAAGTTAATAGTACATCATCACCATATGGTATCCAAATTAGAAAAATTCTGAAGGTTATGTTCAATTTTGGATGATACTAATGGTTTCTCCAGTGGATATAGCACCGTTTTACCAACTGTTGTCTTAGAACATCAAGTGGAAAGTGGTCCTCCAACAAGTTACTAGCTGTGCATGTTTTCTCATCTACTCTGAGGTAGTAAATAGCATTATGTATTAGCTGAGCATAATAATAATAACAAAACACTTTCCTAAGGTCATGCAAAGAAGGATTATCTCCATCATAAATGTTGGTCCTAGAATGACCATGAAACCCAGAAATAGTCTTGCCCTCTTGTGGAGCAATGCATTGTACATAGATGGTGAGAAGATGCAAATATTTTATGAAATGATCAATAAGTACAGAAATACATTTATTACCATGCATAGTGAGTAGGCTAAAAGTGAGGTCCATAGATGAGCCCTGCCATGAAAATCTTCTCATAAGGATCTGAAAAATGAAGGGATGCATACTCCCCTTGGAACACTCCATCAATACATACGTACTCCCAAGTGACAACGTTGTTGGCCTTAGTGATAATGCTCTTGCTACTCCATGAATCCATTATTTGACATGCCATATGCCAAATTCATCCACCATCATGATGCTATGTGTGGGAGTCTCCTTCCTATGTGGAAGTACCTCCTGATCCTCCAATGCTAAAGGGTAGCCTCTTTGCACTTTTCTTGTGCCATCCCTTTCTCCTGAGATATCATGCCAAGTATGGGAGAAATTATTCCCACACTCTACTAAGTGTAACCATAGCAAAAATAGATCTTGTTTCCCCCTCACACTTCCATCATACAAATCATGAGGTGAAGATATGATGATTGACATGAAGAATGTCATATCAATACAATGCACCCAAACTCCCTACTGCAATATGATGTAAGTGCCCTGCCAAGTTTCCTCCACCAACATACCCTTTGAAGAAGGATATGTCACATGATGGCCAAACTCTTCTAAGAGTAGCCAATGGAACCATGCCTCTTGCTTCCCTGTGTCATAGATGTGTAGGTGACTCACCAACCTCTTGCTTACCATCCACACCCTTTCATCAAAATGTGGGTGTCTCCGACCATGTTCCATCTTGGTATGCCTCCAATGTAGAACAACATCCTCCCACATTAGATTTATACCCTTGCATTTCATAGAAAGTTGAAATAAAACCTCTTGGAGATCTCCTAGTGAAGACCCCTCACAAATGACCATATTGAATCCATAAGGATCCAAGTCTGTTGAAGGAAATATCTCCTCATAAGGCTGTACAATGCTCATCCAAAAAGATCCATCACAATGTTGAAAGATAAGATGCCTTTCATCAATAATTTTCTCATCCAATGTCACACAAGTGTAATGGTCATTAGGATTCTCTAGTAATAGTTGGGCCCCAAACTCATCACTGTAGCTCAATGACAGCACTGTTGATCTCCATAATGGTGTTTTTTCTGTCTCATGCTCATGCTCAATGCTGAACATATAGTTCTTCATTGGATTGTTTAGGACAATTCTCATCCTATCCTCCAAAAACCCACACCCCAACCCCAGGAATTGTGTGCATCTCCATAATGAATAGTCAGGAGGATTTTTTATCCTCTCCTTGAACAACTCAAGGCTGCATAGTGCAGTGAAATTTTGCTGCTCCAAATTAGCAATATGTTTTGACCCTTGGTCATGCAATGGCATTTTTCCACAACCCTCCATAATATGTGCTGAAATAACAGAAAGTGGAAACTTATGCATACCTTGGTGAAGCTTGGGAACATCTTGTATTGCTACAAGCATTCCTTCCTCCAATGTGATGGCTCCCCCAACTACTGATGATGATGGATGCTCTTCCATAGTTGTATCAGCGCTGGTACAAGTCTACTCAAGCGGTGGTGAAGGCTTCTTCTCATTTGATTTATTCTTGTCAAAAGTCTTGATCAACCTTTGAGTAAAATCTGTAAATGTGGTCACTCTTGCATGAGTCAAGTGGTTGAACCATTAAATGTTTTCTTTACCCTCCAGGTGCAGCGGTGCAATCCCAACATGTTCTTTCTCTAGCATTGGATGTAGTAGGAAGAATGCATCTAGCTTCATTCCCCAAGCCCTTGCTGTACATGTGGATGACCCATCAAAAGTAGACAATAGAAATCTATTGCCCTTTATTTTCCTCTTGCTACAAGGTCTCCTTTCTTCTACAAGCTGAATGAATTGTGGGAGAGTTAGAGTTTCCTTGAAAGCTCTAGGTTGAGACTTATATT
The DNA here is from genome assembly GCA_034641835.2 of Pinus albicaulis. Classification (NCBI taxonomy): domain Eukaryota; kingdom Viridiplantae; phylum Streptophyta; class Pinopsida; order Pinales; family Pinaceae; genus Pinus; species Pinus albicaulis. The sequence goes on along the minus strand of CM076575.1, from coordinate 919,319,536 downwards.
CTTCTAGGTATCCACTTATGATCTCATGTTCCAAGTGCCCTCCATCTCCATGCCTCTTATCTTCTTCCTCAAAAGGAAAGGGAATAGTGTATTTCTTTGGAGCTCTCTGCAACACTGGTTCTTTCTTTTGATAATAGGAAGTACATGGACCTTCCTCTTCTTGAAACCCTCTAGAGGTCTCATTGTATCTCTCCTCTTTCATCTTCTTAACCTCCTTGGAGAGGTTCTTCATAGATCTGAAAAATGATGAGACAAAGCTCATTCTCTCCATCATTCTGATCTCTTTCTCCTTCTCTTCTTCTTCTTATAGCATATTGGCTGAAACTCATAGGTTGAGCCAAGATTATGCTCTGATACCACTGTAATATTCCCAAATGGGGAAGAAACAATATATGAAAAAAACAATGGAAAGAACAGTGAATAAATCAACACATTATATTATGATACAAATGTACAGCCACCTTATTAAACATATTAACAAATAATAGGCACAAGATCTTTAGGATCAAGTCACTCAAGCAATACAAAACAAGCCTCTATAAGAAAAATATGCCATCACATGAGAAATAGCTGCCATACAAATACCCTTGAGCTAAGACAGCAAAGTTTTAGGGCATAAATTACTAAATAAAGAGATATAAATGTAGATCTACTGATATATAGCTCAAATAAGGCTAGGAGTGAAGATCTAGACTCCTAGACACCTTTCCTAGATAACCCGGAAAGGGTTTACAGAAATGCACCCAAATGAAAATGGTGATCTATAGCCCTAGGATTGAAGAGTCACTGCAAATTGAAGCTCATGAAAATATAAGGTTGAAATAATATATATCTGATGTAGATCTCCTCTAGGGTCTCCTCCAATGAAAGGTTAAACCCTTCACCTACAGGAAAACACTCTAAAAGAGCCAATAGATCCTCCTCTGAAACTACCTCCCAAAATAACACAATTCCCAGTTGAAACTACAATGTAAATGATGGGGATAAGTTGGTCTAGTGCCAAAGATCTGAAATGTGCTCAGAATCCCTCCTTGTTGATCTCCCAAGAGAAGGAATCCTTCCGCCAAAGATCTAAAATGTGCTCAGAATCCCTCCTTATTGATCTCCCAAGAGAAGGAATCCTTCCTCCTATGAAAAACTAGCTCAGAAAGTGGGTTTCTCAACCCTCCATTGCAACACCCTACAACACAACAAAATATTCTGCAGAAAATGCATTGTAGGTGAAGACTGAAGCCTGGCTAGAATGTCGGATATGTCGAATGATAGATCAGGACTATCCTAAGAGCTAATCAATGGGAAGAGATGGGATTCCCAATTGGGAACATCCTGTGCTAAACAACACCAGCAATCTTAGCTAAACAGGTAAAGAGAGAAAAAGTCTAAACATATATATCAAAATAATAATCATAAGCTAACCTCATATGGCTACCATCCTCTTCCTTATAAACAATGTGAACCTTCTCACCTTGGGTCCCACTCATTAGGGTTTCCATCATCACACAATCAATCTCCCTCCAAAACTTTGCTATCCCATCATTAAAGCCACTCCTCCATAACAACACTGTTTGATTTGGTCAAAGTTGACCTATGCAACCTGCTCTAGCCCATTTTCACACCTAAGGGTCTTCAATCCATATTTTATATAACTATCTAAACTAATCTACATTCATACTCGCTATCTCTATTGATGATTCACTCCCTCCATCCAGCTCTATTGACTTGGTCAAACTTGACCTTGTCCACATACATTAACCCTTGTTCACACATGAGGGTGCTTTATCCAGCTATGAATATGATCCCTTTTCACATTAAGAGGGATTTTATGCGTACTAGAAATATTTAAGGGCCTCCCTACCCATTTATTCATCTAACTACATGTTAAGAGAAAATCTAATATTCTAATTAGCTGCATGCTAATTTAGGAATATTACAATTGATCTGTTTAGATCCGGATTTGTCAATTGACATTTCTATGCATGCTTTAGCTATTTAACTATGTCTGTAGTGTTGTCTATTATAAAATTATATATTATAGAGAAATGCAACACATAAAATATGCGGAAAACACAAGCACACAAAACACATAAAACCAGAGAGACACAGAAATACGTTGTTCACCCAGTTTGGGCTACGTCTACCCCGAAAAACTAGTCCTTCTTTTCAATTATCGAGAAAAATGAAGAGACAGAAGCTTCAACAAAACCACTATAATATCCTTTGTTCTCTCTCATAGTCTCCTGATATGTTTCTCACTATGAGAATACACATACAATACACAACCGCAATACAATACCCTCATACAAGTGAGGGGTTGCCTTCTAGGGAAGAAAACCCTAAACTAAACATAACTTCTACCATCAGATCATTTGCCTAACGAACGACCTAGATTGACTAGAAATTACTATACTTTTACAAGGCAATATTACATCTATTTTTAGCTTTGGGGGTGCTGCCCCCGAAACCCCCCACCAGGGGGGGGCTCCATAAAGTCACAACCACCCCACCTGGACCCCCCAGGTAGCATTGCTGCCCCATTAATGTACATGGGTCCAACACTGTGATACAAAATAAACAAGATAATTAGGCTCCACACCCAACAATCTCCCACTTGGAGGCTGACTGTAGCAACTCCACCGCTGCTTCATTTGCTAGACAACGACTCCACTTTGGACTTGGTTGTTTCTCATCTTCATTATCATACTTGAAGACCAATTGAAACTAAGCATATTCTTAGTTTCTCCCTGGTTACAAATTTTATTAGCATATCTGTAGGATTCTGACTAGTGTGTATCTTTTCTAGCTTCAATTGTCCATCTTCCAACACTGACCGTATGAAATGGTACTTGTGTTGTATGTGTTTAGTCCTGGAATGAAATGCTGAGTAATTTGCAAGATGAATGACACTTTGGCTATCACTGTATAACATTCCCATATCATGCTTATTACCCAATTCATCCATAAACCTTTGTAACCAAATCATTTCCTTACTAGCCTCTGTAATAGCAACATACTCTGTTTCCTTTGTTGAAAGTGAAACAACACTTTGGATTTTTGAAACCCAACTAACAGTTGTTCCACCTACAATAAATACATACCCTGTAGTGCTCCTCCTGTTATCTCTGTCACCTGCCATATCTGCATCAACATATCCCTGTAGAGCAATACTTGAACCACCACAACATAATTCTTGATTTGTGGTACCTCTCGAATATCTAAGAATCCATTTCACTGCCATCCAATGTTCTTTTCCTGGATTGTTCATGTACTTGCTTACAACTCCCACTGCATGTGCAATATCAAGCCTTGTGCAAACCATTGCATACATTAAGCTTCCAACTGTTGATGCATATGGAACTTTAGACATATAATCCCTTTCTTCTTGGGTCTTGGGGCACATCTCCTTACTAATTTTGAAATGTCTAGCAAAAGGTGTACTAAGTGGTTTTGCATTATGCATATTAAATATTTTCAACACCTTTTGTATGTACTCATTCTGAGACAGTGTTAATTTGCGATTTTTCCTATCTCTAGTTATTCTCATACCAAGGATTTGTTTTGCAGCTCCCAAATCCTTCATTGCAAATGAATTTGCCAATTTTCTTTTGAGCACATTTATTTCCTGCATGTTAGACCCTACAACAAGCATGTCATCTACATACAATAACAGTATAATATAGCTTCCATCATTTTTATTTTTCAGATAGACATAATGATGAGAGTGACATCTAGTATAACCTTGTTCAAATATAAACTTGTCAAATTTTAGATACCATTGCCTTGGAGCCTGTTTTAAGCCATACAAGCTCTTCTTTAGCTTGAAAACTAATTTTTCCTTCCCTTTTACCTCATATCCTTCTAGTTGCTTCATATAGATCTCTTCCTCCAAATCTCCATGGAGAAATGTTGTCTTTACATCTAATTGTTCAAGATGCAAATCTTCCGCTGCTACAAGACTTAAAATAGTTCTAATTGAAGTCATCTTAACAACAAGAGAAAATATTTCATCAAAATCAATACCTTTATTTTGTGCAAACCCCTTCACCACAAGTCTAGCTTTGTACCTATGTTTTCCTCCATCTTCCTCCTTCAACCTGTAAACCCATTTATTTTGAAATGTTTTTTTACCTGCAAGAAACCTGACTAAATCCAAAGTCTGGTTATGTATTAAGGAGTCCATCTCTTCCTCCACAACTAACTCCCACTTCTTCCTGGTTTCAACTTGCATTGTTTTTTCATAACATTTAGGTTCACTAGAATCAATCAACAATAAATAATATAATGAAGAAGAGTATCATTCAGGGGGTCTACTTATACTGGTAGATCTTCTGACACCACTTTCAGGTGTTTGAGGTGCCTATTGCCATTGTGGTGGTTGCTGTTGTTGTGGCTGTTGATTATTGTTATTTTTAGGCACCTTTAATTTTTCTGTGATCTGATTAAGAAATGTGTATTCTTTGTTTTTTTTTTCCTGTTTCTTTTCCTGCAACTGATTCTTATATAAGACCTTTTCATTGAATATTACATCTCTGCTCCTAATGATTTTTTGATTTTTGTAACCATATAAGGGATAACCAAAATCATTAACACCATATCCAATAAAGGTAAATTTCTTTTATTTTGCCTCAAGATTTGTTCTGTTTTCTTTATTAATATGGACAAAGGCCTCACAGCTAAAAGGCTTTAAAAAAGAGTAGTTTACCTTTTTACCTGTCCATGCTTCCTCTGGAATACCACCAACCAAGGAACTTGAAGGCCCTCTATTTATTAGACAAACAACATTATCTACAGCATCTGTCCAAAATTGTAAAGGAAATCTTGCATGCAATCTCATGAACCTTGCATGCTCCATGATTGTTCTGTTCATCCTTTATGACACACCATTTTCTTGTGGTGTTCTTGGAACTATCTTCTCTCTGCGGATTCCATGCTCTGAACAATACCTATCAAACTCTTTGCTGCAATATTCATCTCCATTTTCTGATCCGAGACACTTCAAATTATTTCCTGTCTCAATCTCAACCAAAGCTTTCCATTTCTTGAAAGTATCAAATACATCAAATTTATTCTGAATACAATAAATCCAAGATTTCTAGTTGCATCATCAATAAAAGTAACATAATAACAAGAGCTACCGAGAGATGATACCTGAGCAGGTCCCCATACATCTGTATGCACAAGCTCTAATTTTTTTCTCTTCTTTTCTTTCCCAACTCAGAGAAATCTGACTCTCTTCTGATTTCCATAACTACAATTCTCATAGAAATCCAAATCAACATTATTCAAACCCAACAACAAATTTCTTGAGTGAATAATCTTCATCCCCTTCTCACTCATGTGTCCAAGCCTATGATGCCATAATGTTGCATCTGCTCCTTTGGAAGTTAAAACATTAATAGAGTTAGAAATACCATTGCATAAATACAAAGTACCATCCTTTTCGCCTTTTTCTATTACCAGGGCTCCTTTGGTGACCTTCCAAGTTTTATTTGTGAAAGTTATCACACAACCTTCACCGCCTAATTTCCCTGTTGAAATCAAATTTTTCTTCAGATCTGGAACATGCCTTACCTCCTTTAATAGCCATTGGTTTCCATTCTGTTGTTTTATAAGAACTTTACCCAATCCAACAATTTTACAAGGTTTATCATCACCCAAATTAACTTGTCCAAAATATCCTTCAACATAGTCATGAAAGTATTTCTTAGCAAGTGTGACATGGAATGAGGCCCCTGAATCTACCACCCAGGAATTAGTAACATTTTCGAAAGAAAGAATCAAAGCATATTGTAACACATCACCTCTCACATTTGGTTCATGATTGTTTTCTTGCTATGTGTCTCCTTATTTTCCCTTCCGAGATCTATAGTCTTTCTTCAGGTGTCCTTTCTTTCCTTATTTCCAGCACACTATCCCTGATCTGGACTTGGATTTTCCTTTCCTTGATTTACTGTGATATCCTAAGATCTTTCCTCTTTCCATTTTTATTCCCCTAGACTCTGCACTCAAAGCATTACTCGATGTCTCATAGCAGCCTTTCCATCGCATTTCCTCACTAAGGATAACATCGACAACATCATAAAACTTTAAAGTACTAGATCCAAAGACATAGTTACTAATGGCCATAACTAAACCATTCCAGGTTTCTGGAAATGAGCACAAAAATAAAAGAGCCATAAATTCATCATCAAATTTTATCCTACAGAACTTAATTGACTGGTAACTATATTAAAATCATTTAAATGGTCTGCAACAGATCCACCTTCTAACATCCTCATATTAAACAAACGTTTCATAAGAAATACCTTGTTTGAGGCCGAGGGTTTTTCATATATTTTGGCCAATGCCATAGTCAAACCCTCTGTTGTTGTTTCCTTCGAAATATTGAAGGATACTAACGCCGCGAGGCACAACCGTACTGTTCCAAGTGCCTTTCTATCGAGAATCACCCCTTTTTTGTCTGTCATAGTTGTCGACTTCTCTGTTTTTCCGCTCAATGGTAGGTACAGATATTTCTGATAAAAATAATCTTCCATTTGTATCTTCCACAGTGGGAATTTTTGGCCATTAAAGTTCTTGACCCGAAATTTACCATCTTCTGCCATTACTCCCACTCAAACCAAGAACCCTTCTTTCCTATGAGTTTATGAGCCAAATAGACCTTCAGCTTTGATACCAGTTGTTATAAAACTATATATTATATAGCAATGAAACACATAAAATATGCAAAAAAAAACAAGCACATGAAACACATAAAACCAGAGAGATAGAGATATGCATGGTTCACCTAGTTTGGGCTATGTCCACCCTGAATAACCAGTCCTTCCTTTCAATTATCCAGCAAAATGAAGAGAAAAAACCCACAGTAGATCCGTTGTAATATCCTTCTTTCTCTCTCACAGTCTCCCTATCCATTTCTCGCTCTGAGAATATAGATACAATACAAAGCCACAATAAAATACCCTCATACAAGCAAGGCGTTGGCTTCTAGGGAAAAAAACCATAAACTAAACATAACTTCTACTGTCAGATCATCTTCCTAATAAATGGCCCAGATTGACTAGAAATTATTATAATTTTACAAGGAAATTTTACATATGTTTTTAGCTTCAGGGGTGTTTCCCCCAAAACACCCTGCCAGGGGGGAGGCTCCATAAAGTTGTAGCTGCCCACCCCCCCCCCCTGGACCCCTCAGGCAGCATTTAATTACGGGTGACATTGCCGCCCCAGTAAGGTACAGGGGTCCAATGCTGTGATACAAAATAAAGAGGATAATCAGGCTCCACACCCAACATTGTTTAGCACACAGGTGTTTCTGAGCGGAAATCCCACCATTACCCACAGGGGACTTCAAGTTCCTACTTTGGGAAGGCTTCTTTGAGCTATCATACATCATCAAGCATTGGTGCCACATTCAACCCCTCTCTACAACACATTAAGGCTCAGGAATTATGCATTCTTGCTTGAGGGTTTAAAAGGAGGAGGTAGTTCTTGGCATTTCAGCTAAGAAACTGATGGAGGATTCATCCTTTGACCTTGTGATTCAAGATCATTATTCTAGGAGCATAATATTCATATCCAACATTTAGGACAACATTTCATACCTCTATTCAGAAGCAGTTCCCTAAGGAATTGCGCAGTCCAGTCCTATAGATCTATTGGAGGAAGGAAGTTTCCAGTATTTCAGCTGGAAATACTATGAGGGATCTTCCCCTCACCTTTATGAGCTTATTTCCATAATTCATGAGATTTATTGCAGCATCTAGCATCAGGGTATAGTTACAACCTCCTTGATAGCGCAATTTTAGTCCAAGAGTTGTGTAGCTGCAACTCCAATTTTATCAGAGGAAGGAGGAGCTAGATCTTGAGCTTCTAGCTTGAATATCTAGTGAAGGGATCAACCCTTCAAGAATTGAGATGATTGTATATCATTGCAGCCATATATTCTTCATTTCATGCTTCAGATATTCATACCCAGTAGTCATATGTTGCAGGCCCTAAGAGGGTGATTTTCCATGATTGTCAGATCTGGAAATGCTTTTTGGGTTATCTTGGGTATTCATCATAGAGCCCAAATCTGAAATCATGGCATCATCTGAGCTCCAGAACTTCTAGATCTACACTTCTCTTTTTAGCTGGTAGTTACAGTCCCGACATTTGCAGCAGGGACAATGGAGTAATACCTCTATTATTCGAAGAGTTACATAGTCCCTCTTGTGGGAGGACTTGAGGGTCATTCTAGCCTACTTGTTTGGTTTGAGCATCTCATATTTTGAGCATTGTTGTACTTTTATTCCACCTCCTATCTAATAAAATAGCTCAGCTATTTTGTACATTTTTATGGTGTATTTAGATTATGAGTACATAGCTTCCGATTCTAGCTATTATGTTTTTGTATTACTACATTCTCCCTTTTGGGATATTACATCCACAACCAATGGGATGTGAACTTGAGTCTGGAGATGCGAACCTGGGTCATTGCAAGGAGGACATATATTTTCATTACCCATATTTAGAAAATATGAAACAGGGAAAGAAGCAAAAGGAGAAGACTAGATTCCTGACACAATCTTGAAAATGAAAAATGTAGAAATTGTGCAATTTTAGTAGAGAGATTTATATGCATATCTTTTCCCAATAATTTCATATTCCTATCCTCTTATGAGAGCAAATAAAAATTCCTAATCGACTAATTAGTTGCATTGAAAGTTTATAAGGAAAAAAAATTGTTAGGTCCCTATAATACTATTGTAGCCCCCTTATTTTTATTGTTAGTGTAGTGCCCATATTGTTATTATTGTGCCCCATAGAAGCCCGCTATTGTTATTTTTGTGCCCTTACATTATTATTTTCATGTAGGCTTTTATTATATTTTGACCTCTTAGACTCATATATATACAAAGGAGTTATTTTCATTTGTATAATCCAAGAATTGTTCATTTTTATAATATAAGAATTGTTCATTTGTATAATGTAAGCAAGGTTTCCCCATCGAAGAGGATAATTTTTAATTTGTTGATCTATTTTTTCTTTTGTCTTGTGAGCTACTTATATAACATTTGGTATTAGAGCTTTCGATAATTGGGGTTTTCTACTTCAGACAGGTTATCGTAGAATTTTCACTATAACTTGTTTTCTACAAAGCTTTAGAAGTTGAAATTACAACCACATGGAGCCGAAATACTTGAAGAAGCCTAAAAATAGAAGAGGACCCATCCTACTTGTAGTACACTCACTCACCACTCATTCTAACAAAGGAAAAGGAAGGGGAAGGAAGTGAAGAAGGATAAGGATGAAGGGAAATTTTTTTTGGGATAATTCTCTCTCTCTCATGTGCTAAAGAGGACTAGGGTTTCTGCAACAGATCTAGGGAGTCTGAGTACAAGTTTCATATTGGAGAAAAGGAGACAAAGAGGTCAAGCGAAGGTCACCAAGAGTCACTCTAAGGATTCCAAAGTAAGGGAAAGGTAAGAAAAGGTCAAAGGAGGTCTCTAGAAGGAGACAAAAGTTCCCACATGTGGCAGCAACAGTTGTAGTTAGGCCAAAATTTTATATCTGCAGTAGGAAGCTAAAAATCATGTAGAAGATGGTCGAAAAAGTCCTACTGGAAGAGATTTTACTGGGTTTGACTAGATCAAAGCTGGCACATCATCCGAAGAGGTTGGTATTGATCTTGGAGGGTATTGGTCTCCGTATTAAGGTCATGGAATTCATTAATTGAAGAATATATAAGGAAGAGAATATATTTATGGGTTTTCCTCTCAACATGAGAGGTTTTGTACCTAGCTTGAAACCTATATACTGTGTCATTTTTCTTTTGTTTTGGTAGTTGTTTGATGCTTCACACATATAATAGTAAGGAAAAAAGCTAATAAGTAAAAAAGGGATCATAAATAGTTATCAAGTAAGGAGAATTAATCATAATAATTTCCCTATTGAATTCTAAACAATAACTTAAACTTGATAATCACTATCATCGCATAAAAATTATGAGAATGCTGAAAATATATTTTAAGATTTTTTTTCAATTTGAAAAAAAAACTAATCGACCCTATCATGGCAGTTTGGCAAACTCCTGTAAATTGACTCAATGTTTGGAAACAAACATGTCCATGTGGTATGATTGTATCCTCCCAAAAATGTAATGTACAATAGATTATTTGAAAAAATAAAATTTTTGGTCAATTAACCATTCGTATCATATATGAATTCATGTATTAATACTGAATCATCGAATCTCTAGACTAGTTTGGCCAAATTCAGTAACTATGTTCCAAAGTGGTTAAATAAACAATTTAATTGAAAAACCAGATAGTTACCAGCCAAATCAACTATAAATATTTGGATTTAGACTAACTTATATACAAAATATTCTATACAATGGAGAAATTAATAAATTTAATAGAAAAAGAAAATAGATACCAACCAAATGAGCTATAAATATTTGGATTTAATCTAACTTGTATACATAGTATTCTACATCTATTGAGTTGGGCTTAAATTTGGAATACTAGAGCTAAGAAATAAATATTAGGGACATAAATTTCTTCATTAATTCAAATAATATTTACTCAAAGATACAATATAGAATGATGGTTTGAAATTTACATGTCCTTCCAAATAACTATAACTATAACTATATATATATATATATATATATATAACCTAATTTTAGAAACACCTAAAAGTCAAATGGGGTGAAACATATATGTCCATAGTCCGAGACAAATTTGCGAACAAATAGATGAGGCACAAATATCGAGAGGTTGTGATTGATGATTCTTCTCTTCTCATAACAAACAGAAAAAACATGGATATCGAGTGGCTTCCACAAAATGAAGACAGCAATGCTTGTAGTTGAGGACCAATAAAAAACACAAACGAACAGAAAAAAGAAAACATGAGCAGAAAATTCATGAAAAGGTAAACCCCGATTCTCATGGATACACAACCGTTTTTCCATAGAAAATGTAATTCCAAACATCCGAAACAATAATAAAAAAAAAAAAAGTGAAATATTATAACAACCAAAAAATTAAAGAAAAAATGAAAACACACTTTATAGTTTTTTTCAAATCTCAAAAGTAAAATGGATCGAATTACTAGATTGGATGATCGGGTAGGTTGTATGGAGAAGAAGCTCCAGCAGTTGCAGCAAGTTGATATGCCTGGGTCTACAGTGAAAGACCCAGCTCCAGTTTCCTCATTAGATGGCTAGTTGTTTTCCTTATTATGTTTTTTGATGCACTTATTAGTCATATATGAACTCCCTTTATTTCATAAGTATGTTGATACTTCAGTGATAGGACAGATAGCTCATGTGACTTATGGACGGATGAAATAATTTCAATTTTGGTTTGCTTTTCATGCTTTGAGGTGGCCAACAAACCTAGTTTTCTATGGGCAGGTTGAGGCCACAGACTGAATTTTATGTTTTGTAGCCTGTCCTATATTTATAAATAGAAAATAGTGAGGCCCCACCAAATTTACAAAAAAAAATAAAAATCTCAAAAGTAAAATGGCTAGTTTGATCCATGAGGTAATTTGGTTATGTAGTCAACAATATAAGGGGCTCCCACAGAGCAGACATGTCATACTCAAGAATCTAGAACGAAAAATAATTTTCCCTACCAATAAACCTACAGACTAAATTATGATTATTTTATTGTTCATTCCATTAATGGTTGTGTTTATTAATGAAATAAAATTTAACATTATTATCACAAATAAGAAATTACAGGAGAATAACTATTGCTTACCTAACTTGAAATATATATTTGTAGTTTTTTAAATATGTATTGAGCCCATCAATAATTATTTTTTTCTTTTTCTTGAGTTATTTGACATTATCATTGCAAAATGTTACGTAGTGCAAAAATTATCAGTTTCTACTTAGCTTAGTGGGAAATCAGACTAGAAGACAAAGTATTGAGGTTATTGAGACCTCTTCTAACTAGATATTGGGATAAACAAAAAGATTTATACAGGACTAATATTTCCAAGTTCTGCATGACATGGCATAAATAAACAAAATACATTATGAAAACTATAATTAAAAAACTAGAAATACATGATGATTACTAAATTGACTCATATGGTTTCAGATTTTGTTGTGAATCATTCCCATTGAAGGAGAGAGAACTATTGGTTGATCTTATTAGCTCCCTATAATACTAGTGTATCCCCTTATTTTATTGTTGTGCCCATGTAGTCCCCATATTTTTATTATTGTGCCCCATAGAATCCCACTATTGTTATTGTTGTGTCCTTACATTATTATTATTATGTCGACTCTAATTATATTGTGACCCTTAGACTCATATATATAGAAAGTAGGTTTTTTCATTTGAATCATCCAATAATTTTTCATTTAGGTAATGTAAAGGAGGTTTCCCCCTCGAAGTGGATAATTTTTAAGTCGTTGATCTATATTTTCTTCTATCTTATGAGCTCGTTGCATAAAATTGGTATCAAAGCTTTGGTTCTAGGATTTTTCCTCTTAAAACATTTCATCTTAGAAATTTTGCTATAACTTTTTTTCTATGAATCTTCATAAGTGGAAATTGAAACCACGTGGTAGGTTTTTTCATTTTAATCATCCAATGATTATTCATTTATGTAATGTAAAGGAGGTTTCCCCCTTGAAGTGGATAATTGTTAAGCCGTTTTATCTATATTTTCTTCTATTTTATGTGTTGGTTGCATAACATTTGGTATCAAAGCTTTGAATTCTAGGTTTTCGCTTCTTAGTACAGGTCATCTTGGAAATTTAGCTATAAAGTTTCTCTATGAAGCTTCAGAAGTAGAAATTAAAACCACGTGGATTCGAAATATTGGTGAACTGCGTGACAAAATTTCAAAGTTTGGTTCGTTGTATTTTCAGAGAGATGATCTGAGGAATTTAGGGTTTTTCTAAGATCCAGAATTCAGTATAAAAAAGGTGACAGAGGGAACATAGTCATAAATTTCATTTTAGGCATCAGATTTGAATTATGTAAATAGTGGTTGAATGTGCGCAGACTGTAGTTTTTCCTCTATCAATTTAAGAGCCGAATGTTTAAACAATGACATTTGGTATCCCTTACAACTTTTCTCTACTGAATGATTCCATAATCAGGTCATCGTGGGAGATGTGGAGTAACTTTATCTTGAAGAATCTGAATTGGGTCTGACTTATGGAATTGGAAAGAAGACTCAGAGGGCCAAGACAAGACTCAATTTAAGATCTTGGTAATACGAAATCACAGAGATACAATAGTCTCAATATCAAGCTCCCAAAAAGAAGAAAAAGGTGTGTACTTTGTTTTTAAAATTGCATAACGTTTGTTTGAAAATTCAGTTTGAAGTGATTATAAAGGAATATTGAAGCATAGATATCAGTATTGAGTTATAAAATGACTAAAAAAGAAACCCACACCCATTTAATCCCTCAGAAATATCTACTATGATGCATGAAAAGGAATAATTGCAGCATGATATCTCAAATTTGTAGGACCAAGTGCAACAATTTTTTCTCTCGCAAAGAGCAACCAAAAACAAACTAAAAGGTGAGATAGATGAGTTAAAATGCGACATGGATGGTTTAGAAAAATACATGGAAGTTAAGATGAATGGCTTAAAGGATGTTATGGAAGCTAAGATGGAGGGTTTGAAAGAAGGCATGGAAGGTTTGAAAAAGTTTTTGCAATAAATTCTTTCCGGTGGTGACAAGGTAATCCATGAAAATCATGGTGAGGACAAAATGAATATGAATTGTGATTTTAGAAACTGCAATTTTGGGTTTAAGAACCACCACATTCCAAAGATCGATATGATGAAATTTTATGGTAAGGATCCAGTAACATGGATACTAAAAATGGAGCACTATTTTGATCTCCATGATGTTCAACACTCACAAAAGGTACACATTGCAACTTTATATTGAGAACCCCATCAATTTGTATGGTATCAATGAATTTTTTCTCGTAAAAAAATTGTCACTTGGTCAATTTTACAAGGAAATGATAGCACATTATGAAGATACAAATAGAAACACCTTCTTTAGCCAGTTGGTAAATCTCAAAAAGAAGAGTTCAATGGCAAAGCATATTGAGTATTTCCAAAAATTGAATATCATGGTAACATATATTGTAGAGGAAAATAGAGTTGATTTATTAATAAGGACTTTAAAGGATAACATCCAACATGAGGTTCGCCTTTGGGAACCTTATTCATTAGAGAAGGCATTCCTGGTGGCAAGAAAATTTGAAAGAAAAATTATGGTAACAAGGAAGTCTACCACTCACACCTATAAATATGGAAGTGTTGTTTCTCCTAGCCTTCCACAACCTACAAGGTTGAAACCACAAGAATTGGAGGAAAAAAGAGAAAAAGAGATTTTTTATAGTTCTGATAGAAAATACAGTAAAGTTCATAAGTGCATTGATAGGAAATTATTTTATATAGATTGTGAAGAGGAGGAAAAGGAAAAATAACCATCAAAATATGAGGATATACACTAGGAACCAACCCCAAAGAAAGAAGAAATGAATTCGACCATATCTTGTAATGCATTGGTAGGCATTACCACTCCTGAAACTCTCAATATAGAAGGATATATCAAGAATATAAAGTTAATAGTGTTGATTGATTGAGGTAGTACCCATAATTTATTCATTGTAAGATAGCCAAGGAATTGAATTGCTTCCTATATCCAATACTAGAATTTTAAGTAATGATTGCAAATGTAGGAACTATAAATCACTGTCAAAAGTGCCATAATATCAAGCTAACCATGGGGGGATATTTATTGAATATTCCAATGTTGTCCATTCCAATCGGTGGTGTTTATGTTGTACTGCGATTCCAATGGTTACAATCTCTGGGGACGATAGATTTTAATTTTCAAGAACTTTTACTCAATTGTTTCTGGGAAGGAAACTAAATTGAATTACAAGGTATCGCAAGGAAACAAGGAAAAATAATCAACTCTAATGTCATGATAAAGCTCTCAAGAAATAAAAATGAGGCATAATTGCACAATTATGCTCACTAGAGGTTTAAACATCAAAATCATGTATTTCTCCATGTCTCCAAAAAGTCTTAGAAAATCATTCCAAGGTGTTTAAGACTGCCAAAGGCCTCGAACTAATTCGTGATCATGGTCATGCAATTAAATTTCTTCTAGGAAGAGTTCCTACAAACATCAAGCCTTACAAATATCCTTATGCCCAAAAGAGTGAGATTGAACATATGCTTACAGAAATGCTAGAGTCTGGTATAATTTAAGCTAGTGAAAGTTCTTTCTCTGCTCCAGTAGTATTGGTGCAAAAGAAGGATGGATCATGGTGTATGTCTCTGGATTATAGGGAGGTAAACAAGCTCACTATTAAAGATAAATTTCCCATCCCCATCATTGATGAATTGTTGGATGAATTACATGGAGCAAGTTACTTCACCAAGATGGAATTTCATTCCGGATATCATCAAATTAGAATGAATATTGAAGACATTTCGAAAATAACATTTAGAACTTATGAGGGTCATTATGAATTTTTTATCATGCCTTTTGGCCTTACTAATCCACCTTCTACATTTCAAGGTTTGATGAATCCCATTTCAAACCATTTCTTAGAAAATTTTTGTTAGTATTTGTTTTTTATATACTAATTTACAACAATTCTTGGATGGATCATGTTCGACATGTTGACAGGGTGCTAAAAATATTAGAGGAGAAACAATTATATGAAAAATCCTCCAACTATTTCTTTGGAGTATAGGAGGTGGAATATTTGGGTTATATTTTATCTCATGAGGGTGTTAAGGTAGACCGTAAAAAAATTAGAGTCATTAAGGAATGGAAAATCCCCACAACCATAAAGCATCTTCGAGAATTTCTTGGGTTGATAGGGTATTCTCGCAAGTCTGTTAAGAATTAGGATAATATCGACACCTCTAACATCATTACTGAAGAAATATGCATTTTCTTGGAATCTAGAAGCAACTAAGTCCTTTGAACATCTTAAAGAGGAAATGTTCCAAGAACCGGTCTTAGCTGCGCTAGATTTCACAAAAACATTTATTATGGAATGTGATGCCTTTGGAAATGGAATTGGTGTGGCTTTGAAGCAATAAGGAAGATCCATTTCTTTTGAAACCCTTCCAATCAAATAAAATTACTTACACAAACCTATTTATGAGAAATAAATGTTGGAAACAATACATGCACTAAAGAAATGGAGACCTTACCTAATGGGAAGACACTTCAAGGTAAAAACATATCATGATGGTCTTAAATAATTTTTGGAACAAATATTATCTTCAGAAGAGAAGAAAAAATGGGTCACAAATATGTTTCGTTATGAATTTGAAATCATTTACCAAAAAGGGAAGCAAAATGTTGTTGTGGATCCACTCTCAAGAAAGGATGAGGAGATGGAAGCATTTCTTTGTGGAATTTCTATTATCCAACTTGAGTGCATAATTGAATCGAGGGATGAATGGAAGAATGATGAGGATGTGTGGACACTCATTCAAAATTTGCAGCAAGATGCTAGTACATCTGATACATTTAGCTGGAAAAATTATTCATTATGGTACAAATATCACTTGTATCTTTGTAATAATTCCCACCTCAAACAAAATATTTTTTTGTAATTTAACACCTCTCCCTTAGGAGGGCACTCAATATTTCTAAAAACTGACCACAGGGTCAAGAAGGATTTTTTTTTTGGATGGCCATTGTTGAACCTAAAAACTGTTCTTACTTTGACACAATTTATTCATGATATTTTCCTTCATTTTTCATAAATTCATGACTCCAATCAATGATAATTGACATATTCCATACTAGAAAAATAATTTAATGATCTCTACTTTAGATTATGATGTTTCTTGTTATTTGAATGAATTTATGTAACTAGTTATAGAATGTGTGCAATTCTGCAACTAATCGTTGTTTCCATAGATACTGTTATGGTTTGGCAGGTTTTGAGAAGCAAATAAGGGAATGGGTCACATGGGTATCTCAAAAATCAACCACACATGGATCGTATCCCATACACCTATTATAATTAAAATATAAAATGTGCATATGTTCATGGTCAAAGGTTGGTCAAGGAGCGAGATCAGTGAATGGGATACTCTCGATTTTCTCTGACGTAGCAAATCGAGAGACAACCACTAAGATTTTTTTTTTAATGCTTCTAAAATCTAGTTATAATTTTTATCTATAAGTGGAAATGCCTCATACAGTTGAATTGAAAACTTGTTTAAATATCGGTCGTTTTGAAACCAGAGACAGTCCTAATTTTTTGATAATACAATGTATGCCTTTGAAACTCTATTTTGATAATAAGAAGACCAGTTCAAGCCTTTTATGCTCACGTAGTCCATTATATTTTTGACTCATTATGTTGCAAAGGGCCCCTGCATGAAATGGAGGTTTTGTTATTTGTTTTGTAGTTTGAATTTCGTTATTTCATTCACTGTTAATTATCATTTATATTCTTGTCAATTTCATAGTTAAATTCGCATTTCTTTCATAGTTAGTTTTTTTTCAACTCATAGTTTAAATTGTTTACTACTTTGTACATTAATTTTATGAATGATTTCCTAGATTAAATTTCCAATTAGCTGTGTAATATTGTGCTCGCTAAAGAAGTTGCAAGAAGGTGGTTTTTCCATTTTCCAATTGGACCAGATCTGAGTTTTCGGTCACACATCAGTCATAGTTTCATGCTTTGTATTTTCTTTCCATATCAATTCAGCACTGTCATTTCAATTCTTATACATAGGATTTATACTTTCAATCCATGGAATATAATTAGATTAATTTATGCTCTATTTTTCATAAAATTATATGTAATATTCCAAATTTGGAACAGCTAGCAAGGCATGATTGGAAAACGGATTTTCCAATAATGGCTGCTATAGGATTTGAAACCAGGACATGGATCCCTTAGAAAAATGTGTCTAAGTCCTAAATCCAAGAGGAGGCTCCAAATAAATCCTTCTAGTTGGGTTAAACAGGTCTCCCACACCTAGTTGTCTTGAGAAAATGCCCAATGATGGGACTGCAGCACATACAAGAACATACAATGGAGTAGCAGCGTTATTTTAATGAGCCAACACACATGAAGATATGAATAGCCAAAAAATGTATAATATAGAAGTAAAGAGTACAATTCTTTGAGGAATGAATCACTCAAGCTAGGCAATGAGAGCCTCAACAACACATGTACAAGGAAATGAAGAAACACTACTACATGAAGAAAGCCATGGCTATGACTGCGCAGTTTATAAGAGAGACTGCAACATGTAAAATGAAAATACAATGATATGACAATGATGACTCAAGAAATATGGGGGAGCAAGCTCTCAACCCCTGAAAACACTAATATAACAATGATACAACAATCCTTGGAAGGATTGGCTACAATACATGTGAAAATGACAATTCTGTAGAAATGTTGGAGTTGCAGGGTAGCAGCTGCAACAAAAAATTGAAATATATGGAGATGGCTGAACAAGATGTACAATTTGAAGCAAACCTCCTCCAACAGATCTATCAAGTGATAGGCTGATCCTAACACTAAAGATCTCACCCTCCAAAATAGTGGTGCAAATGCCCACTGTAGATACTCACTGAAATAACGCAGTCAAGAGAAGGGACTGCGCTGTCTATGATGGGAGATGCTTGGCCGGATGCCAAAATATGAAAATCATCTTTGAAACCTTCCTCCCTAACCTTCCCAGGGAATAGAAGCTCCCTCCTCTAAAATATGAGCCAAGGAATGGTGTTGTGGAACCCTCCACTACAACACCTAGCAACACTATGTTATACTTCAGCAGAAATAACGCAGTTACTGAAAGGAGTGGCTTTGGCCTTGAGCCAATATTTGGAGAAATGAAATGAAATACTTCAAGAGGCCTCTGAAGAAGGAGAGGAAATCCTAAACAAGAATCCCTCGTGCTAAACAGCACTGCAACTCAGCTATACAGCTGGAGAATGCAAATAGTCTTTAGAAAAATAATCAAAATACTCAAAGATATGTCTCACTATGGCTGCCCTTTCCTCCTTTTATGCAAGTGAATGCCTCTTTGCCCTGGACCCCACACATTAGGGTTTCTTCCACAAAAAATCTTTCTCCCTCTCAAACTACGTTGTCTTCCCAAGCAAGCCACACCCTCTTAGGCAGCACTGTTGACTTGGTCAAACTTGACATTGTCCTCATGCATTTGCCCCTTTCCACACTAGAAGGTGAAAAATTAAGCTACTGCATAGGTCCCTTTCACACTATGAGGGACTTTATTCCTACTCATGGTCTTTTTACCCATTTTATTCACCTCCTAGATGATATAAACAAAAATTAATATTCCAATTTGTTGCTTGCAAATTTTGGAATATTACAGTCCTCCCCTCTCAAAGATTGCTTGTCCTCAAGCAAGTGCAAGGATAGAATAAGTTATTTCTCCTCCTCTCCCTGTAGCATCCCTGTATGATGGTCTCCTCCAAGTGAATTGATGCTATCTCATCAATAAAGTCTCCACATTTCCCCTCCTTAGCATGCAAGTTATCTATCAAGCCATCATCATGTAAAGGTGAAATACTCAAGAGGATAGAAAAGTGATGTCTATAGGTCCCCTTGAGGAATGGGATCTAAAATATAATGGGAAATACCTTTCCCATATGGACCCTCTATCCCCAAGATATTAGCCATGCAAAATGAGTTACCTCCCAACTAGGCAACTCCTAAAAACTGTCATCCACCTTTGGCTCCAGCAAAGTAGGTGGGATGAAAATCTACACATGGTAGAAAAAATATTCTACCCCACGCTATCCTCCTCTCCACAAAAGATAAGTGTAGAGTGTCTACTGATCCTAGGCTGCAATAAGGTTTCCCTTAAGTGGCAAGATGAGTACTTGATCTCGAAAGACCTCTCCTCCAACACTACAAATCATGCTAGTCGAAATATCCCCATATATGATGAGTTGGAAGTCATCATCATATGGCATCACATCCATCATATGGCTCACCTCATATGGAAAAAATTATGTTGCTCTAGTGGCCATACCATCTCCCATGCTCCCCTTAGAACATGTAGTGCAAAAGGTGTGAGGAATTTCTCCCTCAAAAGACAAATTCACCCAATGTGTGTCTCTCCCAAGCATGCTCCTCATAAATACAGAAACAATAGAACCATAGGGAGAAAAAATGAGAATCATACTTGCTGCCATATGTAACAAATGAGAAGGAAAATGGTCCCTCAAGTGAAACCAATGCAACTTGAACCTCAACTACAACATAGACTAATAAAATGTGTGGCTTCTTAATCACTTGCTTACTACTCCATTCTCCTCATAAGTGTGGAGGAAGTGAATGATGCAAGGTGTACAAAGAGTATGCCCTCCTAGGGAATGGTCATCAACCATGCTTATGGCCTCAACTAGACCATGAATCTCAAAAGAAAGAATGCTCCTCCTTGGCGAAACATTCTGCACATATATGGTTAAGGGGTATATATTAACATCATATAAATAATCATGTAAACAATCATCACCCTTACCATATATTCTGCTCATACAAATGGAGTGGCTCATAGATGAGTCTCCCCTCATCCTCAAAGAGAAAAGAGGTGGCCATGATAAATCTTCCAAAGATTTATGTATCTCCTCCATCTGCAATTGATCCATGCATCTCCTCATATGCTGATATATCTCCTCCTCAAAGCCCTTCCAAAAATACCCCTCCATGATGGTGTGGTATGCTCGCATAGAACAAGTGGGGCTGAAAAGGAAATCCTCATGAGCTGCTTGTAGCAACTTCTCCTTGAGCTTGTAAGCTCCAGATAAGAAGATCCTATCATGATAGAATATGACCCCATCTCTGACTGGATACTGCTCCAAATGTAATTGGCCATCCAATATACTACAAGCATGAAGATCCTTGGAATACTCCACCAATAGCTGGGAGTTCCAATATGGATCTATCCTCAATAGTGACAACGCTGATGATCTCTCATGAAGAACATCTATCATATGGATGCCCTCTTATTTGACATCTCCCATGTCAAAGATGCAAGTTGGAAGGATGCTATCCTTCCCCTGCTACTTCTACCACAACACAAAATCTGAAATGGAAGTGGGTAATGATGATGTTGAGGGAATGCTCCCTCTCTCCTTGAGTCTACCCAAGACTGCCAACATTGTATCAAGCTCTCCCAAGGTTCCCACTCCTCTGAAATCACTGAGTGGTGCCTCAACTGGTGAAGCATCCATCCTCCGCTTTTGATCCATTTGTCTCCCCAACAAAATTTCTCCATGCAATGAGACATCATCATGAAGATATGACTGCATATATGAATGGACAATCCTGCCCATGCTCTCACTACGCAATCCAGTCTCCATCCCGGGTGTAACAACCTACAGAAATGTCTAGGGGTGTGTGCTCATCATCTCATGATGCTTGTTATTCTCCCTACCTCCTCCTTGTGTCTCCATGGTTCCACACCTCCTCAACAATGGAACATGAGTTGTGCCTTGACCTCCATATATGAGATCCTGGGGACTTCCTTGCAAAGATGCAAGAATCCCTCTACTTGGAGCAAGAGCTCCTCTTTCCTCTACATGAGGCACTAGATAATCTCTAGATGAAATAGCACTGTTTCCCTCAATCTCTGCAACATGAATGGGCAACCCTCCATTCATTGGATCCCTCTTTGAGAAATAGATATTCATGCTTCCTTGCTCAAAGGTGTGAGAAGAAAGTCTTTCTTCCGGCAAGGTATGGTGCAATTTTTCAGCCTCCTCCATGGTTTTCTGAAGTGGAATTGCATTCTCATGCAAGGGTTTTGTTTGAGTGCCCTTGTTTAGCTCCACCATGTGTGTCTCATGAATCCTTATATCAAATATTTTCACTAATGACTTAGTGAAACTTGAATAAGATGCAATGTTTACATTTTTCAAAGAAAAGGATTCAAAGATCCACCAGGCATAAGCCTTACCTCTCAAATGCAGCGCTGCAAATTTAATGGCTTCATCTTCAAGAATGTGGTGGTGCTGCAAGAATGTCTCTAACTCCTCCACCCAAGCTTGGCTAAACATGTAGGTGAACCTTCAAAGGTAGATAGAATAAAAATATCTTGCTGCTCTCTTCCCTTCACCTTGGTCTTGCAAAACTCTGAAAAACTGAGATGATCTCACAATTTCTGATTTTGAGACTCATACTCCTTCAGGAAATCACTAAGAGTTTCCCTCCTAGCAACCTCTTCTCCTCTTCCCATCTCTCTTCCGACAATCCTGGGCATGTGACTGCACTATGTATTAGGGTGTCTAGCTACTTGCTCACACTCCTCATATGTCAATCTAGAGTTTGCTCTAGATTCAAAATCTCTCGGAGTTTATTCATACATCTCCCTCCTTATCTTCTTGAAATCTTGATAAATATTAAGTACAGATTTAGGAAGAATATTTGTAATCTTATCCCCTTTTTCTTCTCCAAAAGATGGAGTCTTTTCCCTGCTCATCTCTCTGTCTCCTTCTCAATGAGAATAGGAAGTGCAGGGTCCTTCCCCTTCTTTCTGCTTATCCTCCTTGGGGAGGTTCTTCATGGATCTAAAATATGATGAGATAAAACCCATCCTCTTCAATCTTCTAATCTCTTTGGCAAAGACTCACAGGCTGAGCCAAGAAAGTTGCTTTGATACCACTGTAATATCCCAAATCTAGAACAGCTAGCAAGGCATGACTGGAAAATGCATTTTCCAGTAATGGTTGCTACAGGATTTGAAACTAGGACCTGGATCCCTTAGAACAATGTGTCTAAGTCCTAAATCCAAGAGGAGACTCCAAAGAAATCCTTATACGTGGGTTAAACAAGTCTCCCACACCTAGTTGTCTTGAGAAAATGCCCAATGATGGGACTGCAGCACATACAAGAACATACAATGGAGTAGCAGCGTTATTTTAATGAGCCAGCACACATGAAGATATGAATAGCCAAAAAATTTATAATATAGTAGTAAAGAGTACAATGCTTTGAGGAATGAATCACTCAAGCTAGGCAATGAGAGCCTCAACAACACATGTACAAGGAAATGAAGAAACACTGCTACATGATGAAAACCATGGCTATTACTGCGCAGTTTATAAGAGAGACTGCAACATGTAAAATGAAAATACAATGATATGAAAATGATGGCTCAAGAAATATGGGGGAGAAAGCTCTCAACCCCTGAAAACACTAATATAACAATGATACAACAATCCTTGGAAGGATTGGCTGCAATACATGTGAAAATAGCAATTCTGCAGAAATTCCAGAGTTGCAGGGTAATAGCTGTAACACAAAACTGAACTATATGGATATGGCTGAACAAGATGTAAAATCTAAAGAACCAGATATCTCAAGTGATAGGATAATCCTAACACTGAAGATCTGACCCTCCAAGATAGTGGTGCAAACCCCCACTGCAAATACTCACTAAAATAACACAGTCAAGAGAATGGACTGTGTTGTCTATGATGGGAGATACTTGGCCTGATGCCAAGTTATGAAAGTCAGCTTTGAAAGCTTCCTCTCTAACCTTCTTGAGGAATAGAAGCTCTCTCCTCTGAAAGATGAGCCAACGAATGGTGTTGTGGAACCCTCCATTGCAACACACATAAACACTACGTTATAATTCAACAAAAATAACGCAGTGACTGAAAGGAGTGGCTTTGGCCTTGAGCCAAGATGTGGAGAAATGAAGTGCAATCCTTCAAGAGGCCTCTCAAGAAGGAGAGGAAATCCTAAACAGGAATCCCTCGTGGTAAATAACATTGCAACTCAGCTATACAGCCGAAGAATGCAAATTGTCTTCAGACCAATAATCAAAATACTCAAAGATATGTCTCACTATGGCTGCCTCTTATTCCTTTTATGCAAGTGAATGCCTCTTTGCCCTGGACCCCACACATTAGGGTTTCTTCCACAAAGAGTCTTTCTCTCTTTCAAACTGTGTTGTCTTCCCAAGCAAGCCACATCCTCTTAGACATCGTTGTTGACTTGGTCAAACTTGACCTTGTCCTCGTGCATTTTCCCCTTTTCACACTATGAGGGATTTTATACCTACTCATGGGCCTTTTACCCATTTTATTCACCTCCTAGATGATATAAGAAAAAATTAATATTCCAATTTGCTGCTTCCAAATTTTGGAATATTACATTATAAGCCTTCAATATATAAGCTAGGAATTGATTTCATCTTGTCATTTGAATGCAATTATATCTAGAATGATGCTTTGTTTTTAACTAGTTATATGTTTTTCATAGATGTTTTTCCGACCTACTAACATCATTCAAAGTTTAATTTATTTTTATGCAATTTAGATTATTTAATGAACATTTTCTTTTCTTCCTTATTTTTAGATTTCATATTACATTGAAAATAGATTTTAATTTAATTTCTTTCTTTAGAATAAAAAAAACTCATTTTATTCCTTCTTTAATTAGTGTCCATCATTAAAATTTATTTATATTTGAATACTCATTAACATTAAGAGATTTAATTTCTTAGACATAATATAACAAAAATCCCCCAAAAAAACAAAAATATACACAATGAAGTAAGAGAACAAGGTTACCTAAGCACATATAGTGCACCACACTACATTGAATTACTAAGCTCAGTCGATAATTCATGATAGCAATTTGAGACATCATATTGACTAAACATTTTAGCGCCGTTTACAGGGAAGTGAAATTAGGAAGCCTTATTTCTTACAACATAAAAATTATATAAAATAAAAAAATAAAAAATGATATGTGTACAGAAAGAGACTCTAGGGGTAGATTCATAGCTAGAGGTAGAAGTTTGATTCCTACAACTCCACTCACCCCACCAAGACCATGTAGTGCCACACCACAATCTCAAACTCATATCCCATTTTTTATCTGAAGACATAAAATTCCTGAAGTCTTAAGGTATTAAATGCAACTAGGAGATTCTCCAACATCATCTACTAAGGAGGTCTTAGAAGAAGAAGATCATATATATCCAACAGAAGGAGTAACCTTTTTCACCTCTAAAGGGGAACATATTCTAGCTGAAGAGTTAGAAATACCTAGTGAGGAAGAAGAAGAGGAAACTTTCTTCAATATTCCATTGATAGAATAACCAGAGGAAGAAAAATTAACCCTACAAGTAGAACCTTATATTAGCTCTAAGGAATCTACAATGATAAAAGAAGAAGGCGATGGAGAAACTATGAATGGAGAAGCCTTAAGAGGAGGAGGAGGAAGAGTTAGAGGACTAGTTGGAGGAAGAGGTAGAGGCGGAGGAGATTCTAACTCTATTGAATTTCCTATAGTTGATGAGGATACAAATTTTACAATGAAAAATATTTCACCTTCTATCCTTCCCAACTTCCACAGATGAAGAACTGAAGATCCTGAAACATTTTTATTTGAGCTTGAAATCTTATGTAGATATTATGACTATTTACAAGACTCTAAAAATTTGAATCTATTTCCTGCAACACTTAAGGAAGCAACTCTAAAATGGTTCATGGTTTTAATAACACAGTCTATTAGGACATGGGATGAGATGAAAAGTGCATTTTTTCGAAGATACCTAGATTATTGCACACCTATTAATATGAAGCATGAAGTATTTAAAATGATGCAGAGATAGGATGAAAACTTAGAAGATCTAATTAAGAGATTTAACTATAATATCAAGAGAGCTAAGATGGAACATATAGATCAAGATACATTAAAATATATCTTACTAAAATCCATTAGAGATGAATGGATATATATATCCTTAACATGATGGGAAAAGGAGATATCTCTCAATTACCATTTGCTTAAATTGTTGAATTATGCATTCATCTCTCAAGAGGAAAATAAAAAACTGGGAAAAATACAAGGGATTCTAATCTCTCTAGAGTAAATAAATTTGCAACTAGAACAGTGTGCAGGGTAGAAATTGGAAATATGCTTGATGAATCTAAGATAGATATCTTAGAGAGTCTCAGTGAACAAATAGACACCCTGAAATTACAGAACAAGCAGAAAGCTGAAACTGATGCCTTAACTATTTTCTGTCGTAAATGTATAAAGAAACATGCTTTGAGAGAGTTTCCTCTTGATGTAAAAGTTATAGAGACTTGTGTTATTTGTGCAGAAAATCATGAATTTTTTTTTTCCTTCTATACCAGGTATTAAGGCTATCTTTCAAGAATAAGAAACAACTCCATCTTCAATAGATCCTCTTTTTTTTTTGTCTCTAGAAGACCATGGCAGGGGCCACACACTCAAGGTTTTAATAACCAAATGTATAATCAACCCCCACCAAATAGTTGGTGTTAGAGTCGGCCCTTGCAGCCCTCCGTCAGTGATCATTTCGTTTTTTGCATATTCATTATTAGGTGTCTCGCTTGTTCCACTTTGTTGCATTTCACTAGGATCATGCCATGAACTGACGAAGGGGTCTGTCGTCCTATGTTTCCTCATGTTATACCTGCAGTGCTATTTTAAAAATATTTCCTCAAAAAATTATTCATAGTCATTGTCATTATATATATGGTCATTAAAAATGTCAATAAGTGTCCTAGGTCTTGGTGTCTAGGGTTTTTGAGTCATTTATATACTAGTCATAAAGCCTGCAAGGTGAGGAAAGTCCAGTACTTGTGATTTTTATTTTTACTATCATCAGCATTTTAAAAAAGATATATTTCTAGTCCAAAACTCTGTTTTGGAACTAGAAATTTATCATTATCATTTTGTAATAAATTGTAATTGTTCCGCCATGAAGACATTGTCAAAAGCAGACCCCTGGTCTTTTCTCTAGCCAAGATAGCCATATCCCTGCAAGAAGACAACAAAATCATTAGTATCGACCTCAAAAAAGCCAAAGGAAGTTTGTATTTGAAAAAGCCAAAAGTGAAAATTACAAAAACATTTGTAATGTGGGTTTGAAATTAGATTTGAAATAAAATCTGATTGTGAAGATATTTGTGACATGTATAAAAGCCAAACAAGTTTCATTTGAACCAATTTCATAGCTCCCAAATCGTGTTTGCAAAGTGGAGGGCCGATTTCAGAGTTTTGAAGTGCGTGGACAGAGTTTTGGGGCTGCGCGACCCACGTGGAGGCAGAGCGACCCACCTGGGCAGCGCGACCCACGCAGAGTCAGTTCAGCAGTGTGAGTTTGCAAGGTGCGCGACCCACGCAGAGCCTGCGCGACCCACGCAGACACAGGGTTTCGAAGTTTAGTTTGAGCGCCCAGTTTGGCTTGAAATCGACTCAAACTGCCTTCAAAACAGGTTTTTATCAATTGCTTGGTGTTTTTGGACATATTTGTGGCATCATTGGTGGTTTCCAATATTCAAATGGAGGTTTTAAAATCCCACAGTCATAATATCATTCTTTTTAGGGTTTGAAATGCAAATGAATGGTGGAAAGAACGTGTTTGTTATCTTAAGACAGTGATATGGTCAGCCTTCCATATAACATCAAAATCAATTTGTTCTCATACCCATTATACCACTGCAGCCATTGCTATTGTTATATCATATTTAAACCCTTTGAGTCACATTGCCCATGTTTGTAATGGGTCACATTGCCCAATGTAAAAATATGCTCATGTCTTTGTTTCAAATGGCCCATTGAAACCTTTATGGTCATTACTCATAGACAAACATATTACTATTAATGCCATGCTCTCCTTTGACTAGATGTGTTCAAACTTTTGAAGGTTGCCTGCTCCTATTTGGTCAAAATTTCATTTGCATTCAAAACAGAGATGGTGCCTTTTCAGTTCATTTGAAGCAGAGATTTTATCCATAATTTGATTCCTTGATAGTGCTTTGGCGGTGGGATATTGGTTGAGTGTTAAACATACATCCTAATTTTTCTTTCACTGCATTCATATCAGCATACACATTGCCAAAAGTTTGATCAGAGACATGTCAGAGACAGAGTCAGAATATGAGCCAGGGTCAGGCAGTGATTCGGTGGTTGAAGGTAATGTGCCACGGAGTTCCCGCAGAGAAAACAGAAGTGGTGATCATCGCAGAGAGGAGCCTACTTCTTTGGCTTGGTTGCAGGCATGTCCATTAGCTATGGATTGTTTTCGGTTCTTGTCATGTTTCAGGTTTTGTGAGATGGTTGTACAAACCCGACCTCATCGTGAATTAGCACGTCTGTTTGTTCTTCATTTACAGGGTGATCGGGTAAACCTTGCTGGGGTTGATTTCATTGTATCACCTTTGACTATTGCTCAAGCCACTGGCATAGCGAACATAGGCGAGGAATGGAGCAAGGGTAAGCAGTTAGAGAAATTTCACTATGAGCCATACATTAAAACTGGATATGTGGCTTACTTGAGCAGAGTTTTTCCATTCGGATTCTTGAGAGATGAGTATGCACCACTCATGAGGCTCATCATTCAGTATTTTAGTTGTGAGGGCAGGTATGCTCGTCTTTTCTCATATCATGTTCGTTTGCTGATGCACTTCACAAGGGTGCGTATGATGAATATTCCGTATTTCATACACCGCAACATAGAGAGGATGGTGACATTTGTGCAGAAGAAGACGAGCCCAGTGCCGCAGTACAGGAGTATATATCATTTCGCTTTGATCAAAGTCTTGGTGTCACATCAGTGGCGACGAACATCACTTAGGAGGATTTCATTCAGACTTTTTCGGAGTGCACGGCGGCTCTCCGAGGGCGATTTATGATGCAGGAGAGCCCTCACACCAGCCGGACATGCTTGAGGTTGAGCATATCATCGCTCCTTTGGTTCAGACATATCAGCGAGGCCACAGGGCCTTATTTGCAGCGACACGGCGGGTACTATCTCCACGTGAGGTGGAAGGGGTCCTGCCGACTTCATCGACACGGCGAGTATTATCTTCACGTGATGTGGAAAGGGTCTCGCTTTCTTCTCCAGTGCAGGTACAGGTACAAGACAGGGGCAAGAGGCCCATGCATGATGAGGGCCCATCAGGAGGCCGGGACACCGATATGACAGTCATTGATGTTGATACGGGCTCTCTTAGCTCGAAGCTGAGGGAAGTCATCCAGGAGCAAAGGGCCGAGAATGACCAGCTGAAAGACCAATTGCAGAAGGCTCAGTGGGTGATTAACTATTTGGAGCAGCGCAACAAACAGCTCGAGGATGAACTCACATTTTATGAGGTGCGCCAAATCCGTGAGGACAGGCAGTGGAATCGAAAGAGGCCCGGTGACATGACACCAGCTGACAGAGATACTGTACTCACGCGGGTGAATATACATCTGGAGAAGTTGTTGGCGAAGGCCAACCGAGACAAAGACATGCTTCGCCACATGAAAGGCCATTACTGGGCTCGCATGCATGTTTGCAAAGCGAGGATGAAGATCATGAAGAGGAGGTTACGCAAGGCACTTCGACGGCGGAAAAGGCCTAATCCACTTCGGATTTTGGCCGAGGCTTCATTGACTGGTCAAGACACATGATGGAGGACCTCCGCTCCGAATTTGGGCAAATTAGGAAAAGGGTACATCATACCAATTTTTGGTCTTGCAGCAGTTTTTGCGACTACGTGGGTCCAACGCGCTCATGCGCTCGCATTTTGAGACTTCTTTGGAGGAAATTTTGTTTTGGATTTTCGTAGATTCTAGTTAGTGTGTGTCTACAATGTCAACAGCATTTCAACAATCTGGATGGTCAGCAGTCAAAAACACCATGAAAACCACCCGCGCCACCTTTTGCACAGAGGCCTCTGGGAGAATATGATGAGGGTTTGGAGGGTCAAATGAACTCAAGTTCCAAATTCAACTTACAGTTGGAGAAATGAACATCAGGATTTCCAACGGAAGGCTATCCATGAGCTCAATTTGGATGTGGAGATACTCAAGATCATTTCCGTTTATGAGCGACCACGGATTCGGGGAGCGGCCCACCTAGAGATTTTTAAAGGTTTTGAGGTGTGACTCAAATTATTTCGCCTATTGTATGGACCAGTTTTGCTTATGGATAGAATTTTTTGAGCTCAATTTGGATGTCAGGAGCTACCTCAAAATCAGCCTGGAACATGAGCGACCCACGCAGTTCAGGAGCGACCCACCTAGAGATTTTTTTGAGTTTTTAGCTGCCAGCTCAGTATTTCGCCTATTTTGGACCAGTTTTGCCTATGGATAGAATTCTTGGGTTTTTATGATGTAAATTCATGTTTGGCATGTAACTTTGGCTTGTTTTTATCTCTTCTAGAAGATTCACTCTCAAATGAGTAAAAAATCATGTGATGGATCAGTTTCCACTCTTTTAGAGGCAAGTTGTTAGCTGCCTAGATTGTAGTTCCATGATTAGAATTGGTTGAAACTGATCCCTGAAGAGGGAATTCGACCCCTAGAGGTGGGGAAAGGGGTTAGAGTGATCTATATATTGTAATTTATGAGGCATTCTACAGGTTGGACTCTTGGGATACTTTTGATACTATTGTACATACTTTTCATATTTTGGCTAAGGAAAGATCAGGGGTTTTGCGGCACTTGTTGGGATCCTTGTGGTGTTTTGTTCTTGATGATGTTTCTCCTTTGTTTACTGTAAGTTTCTTCATGTTTAATGTTGCCATCCTTTCATTATGCTTCTGAACTAAATTGAATGAGTGAAATAAGGTTGAATCCATTGTTTACAGTGCTTAGCCTTTGAATTCGGTTAGTTCTATATGTTTTCAGCTGTTTGGAGAGGATCCAAGTTCTTCTTTGCCCTCTTCAGCTCCTCGTCGGTCTAATCTATCCATAAATCCAATTTAAAGCATCAAGATCATCACCTACCTCGCCCCAGCTTGAATTCCGCAAAGGTCTGACCTCATCCCCGGACCCAAAATTTGTTTTCCCATTACTCCAGCGAAAACCCAAAAAACCAAAAATCAAACATACTTATCTCTTTACTAGCCTAAAATCGGTTCTTATTGTAAGTCATCTCGCATCCTATTGCTTATTTTCTCGAGATTGATGGAGAGAGCCCTCTCCTGTCCTCGTAGGGCTAGCTACGAGGCTGAGCGTGGTTTGATGTAGCCTCGAGTTTTACTTCATTTCAGCCTGAGGTAGATTTGAGTGCTAACATAGTGGCGACCATACTGGGGAAAAACATCTCAATGGTTTGCTTGTTGATGTGTTTGTTCCACGAGTCTTAGACGGAGTCTGAAGTCACGCCAGGTAGCTTTCGAAACGCTTTTGTTATGCATAAGCGGAAGTAGATAAACGCTGCTTCAGTCGATCTCCGGTAAGCTTGTGTGTTCAGTACTTGATTTTTAAATCACCCCAGTATACTTATTCGATCTAGACCTTTTGGATGATTGAGTCTAGAAGTCGAAAGGCTGAAAATAATTGATTGTGTTCCTTGTAATTTTTGTTTTCCGAGAAGATCAATACACTGGCTTCAAGAAGAAATACTAGGGCGAATCCTGACCCTGATCCACCAACAATTTTCGAAAATCCGAATCTGATTCCAAGGACCCTTAGAAAACAAGGGAGCCAAGAGAGTTCTGAAAGAGAAAGCCAATTGAGTTTTGAGAGTTCCAGAGTGCTTACCCGATCTGCATCCTGTCCTATCAAAATCATATATGTTGATGAAATCCCCTTTGATGCACGGTTTGAAACATCCTTGTTTGTGAATTTTTCCGAAACTGAATTGTCAAGATTAGTCCCAGATCCATTGTTTACTGAAGATTTGCAATATAGATTTGTCTCACAGTACTTGGATAGACAGCTGCAAAGTTCTATTGAGGATACTAACACTTTTGAATTTACTGAATCTGCTTCACAAGTTCTTGACCCATCTGAAATTGCATCAAGTTCACGGATTCCTACTGAACCTCCTTTTATCCCTACCATTCCGGTTCAGCCTGAGTTTTCTGATCAACAATCAATAGTAATTTCTCCGTTTCCATTGAATACATCTCATAGACCTACTGCTCCTACTCCTCCTGTATCTCCTCGACAACAGATTGTTTTCAATCCACCAAGAGCTATGGCTGCTCGTTTTGCACCTCTTGTGTTACGCCAGCAGTTGAATGATATGCCCGCAGACTATCAGAGTAAGATCCCGACATTTGATGGCACTCCACAGAGTCTTCCTGCACAACAGCATGTAGACAATATGGCAGATTTCTTTGATCGTTTTGAGATTGATGAAGAAAATGTGACTATGAGGCTTTTTGTGCAAACCTTTGGAGGAGAGGTAAGGAAATGGTTCAGAGCCTTGCCACAAAGAAGCATCGATACATTGGCAGAACTTCAGAGGCAGTTTTTAGACCGATGGGAGATGAAAAAGGATCCGCTGCAGATTACTTTAGAATATACAAACCTCAAACGTAATCCTGGTGAGTCTGTTCAGGATTATATCATTAGATTCAATACAGTGTATAATGCTATTCCAGATGACTTGAGACCGTCTAAAAAGTCTGCTCTCCTTAAATTCCCGGATGGCTTTGATCCGGAGATGGCTTATTCCCTTCGTGATAGAGATCCACCTACTTTAGAAGATATGCAGAAGGTCACTGTTAGTGTTGAGGCAAATTTGAATGATAAAAGAGCACGGTTGAAAGCAGAGAAAAGAGTGACAATAAAGGAAGAGCCTTCTACATCTATATCAGAACAGCACTTAGCTCGTGAGTTGGAAAAGGCTTTAAGAAGAATAAATCTTGACAAAGCAGAAACATAGTTTCGAAACCCAAATTTTCGTGGCCAGCAGCAGCCACAATTCAGAATTAAGCAGCGTGAACAAAGAGCTCAAGAGCCAGCAGCCCAACAGCAGGTTAAGACTCCTCTTTTGCAGAATTTTGTGAGTCATGATTCCGATGATGATGATGATGTGTCAGGTGAGCAAAATCATTTCTTCACTCCTGATGATTTGCCTATTTATATTACTGAGGAAGAGGAGTATGGTGAAAGTTCAGTTGTTCAGAAAGATGAGGATTTTATCCTAACTAATGATGTTGATTTAGAGGAAGAGTCGGATGAATACCAAAGAGGATATTTGAATGCATTGACTGCTCAGCAGAAACAGTATTCATTGAGAAATCGAGATGTGCCTATAAATCCCATTCAGAAAAGAAAGGAAGCTTCAGCACCGAAGACAGATTCACCAATACCACAGAAAAGAGGAAAAGAGACAATTGACCCCGCAGCAAGTAAAGTATCATCAGCTGAGAAAGTAAATCAGTCAAGTATAGTGAAAGACAAGGTTGAAAAGAAGGAGATTCCAATAAAAGAGGTCGAGAAGGTTTCAGCTTTTAGCTTGGAAAATGAAATTTCCAAACTGAAAATATCCATTCCTTTGACGGAGATTATGAAAAACAGCAGCTACCGTAGTCAAGTCACCAAAATTCTGAACTTTGATCCAATGATTGACACGGTAAATGTTGAGGATGATCAGCCGGAATTGATTTTTGGGCCTGCATTAAATGGTGGGTCTCCTGACAGTAATGTCCCTCCTTTTAACATCAGTTTGAGGTTGCATGAATATATATTGCATAATGCTATGCTCGATTCGGGTGCTTCGCACAATTTGATGCCAAAGGAAATCATGGAAAAGTTGGGATTAGACATTACAAGAGAGTATCATGATTTGTATTCATTCGATTCCAGCCGGGTAAAGTGTATAGGACTCATCAAATATTTGGTGGTAAGTTTGGATCAAATTCCAGCGAAGAATGTTTTGATGGATGTGGTGGTTGCTGACATTCCTCCACGTTTCGGGATGCTCCTTGCAAGATCTTGGGGGGCAAAGTTGAAAGGTACACTTCAATTAGATTTCTCTTATGCTACAATTCCGGTCTTCGGTCAAATGAGAAAGTTGTATCGTGAGCAGAAGATGAAATACATGATAACTAGCAAAGAGAAGCCAGTCAATCATCCTGTGAACTATGTACATACTGATTTAGAGTCGTTTGTGTTGCTTGCTGATAGTTTTAATGATGTAGAAAGTCAATTAGTTCAGGCAGAAGACATACCAGAAATAAATGAGAATTTTAGAGAAGTTTTGCAAAAAGAAAGAAGAGAAAAACAAGTTGTTTTGGAGCAATCAGCTGAAGACAATGGGCAGCAAACAGGAAAAACAGAGCCGACACAGTTTCAGCATTTAGAAGACGATGAAGATGGTCTTTGGACCATGGATTTTGATGGTGCAGTGGGCAGCGATGGTGCTGGGATTGGTGTGTGGATTCGAAGTCCATTTTCCGCTCCTGATAAAGTTCCGAGCAATGTGAAAGTGTGTTCTTACAAACTTGCATTCGATTGTTCTAATAATGAAGCGGAATACGAGGCTCTTATTGCTGGTCTTAAGATTCTCAAGAAGCTGAATGCGAAAAGGATTGCGGTATATGGTGATTCAGAATTAGTGATAAAGCAAGTTAAAGGTGAGTTTCAGGCTAAGCATCCTCGCATGAGGGCTTACCGAAATGCAGTTTTGGACATTCTGAAATTATTTTCTGATCATACTTTGACATGTGTGCCCCGCATACAAAATGGTGTTGTTGATGGACTTGCTAAGGCAGCAAGCAATCTTAAAATTCCAATGAATTCCAGCAACAAGTTTGAGATACATGTGAAACACCGGCCCACCGTTCCAGACAATCAGCGATGTTGGCAAGTTTTTGAGGATGATGAGGAGATTAGTGAATTTCTGCAGAATAAGGTTAAGTTTAAAGATACCTCCATAGATACAGAATTTGATGATGGTATTGATGACATACAGATAAATCAAATGGATGTGCTGCAACTGAAGGATAACATCATTCCTAAGGGATTGATTCCATTGGAAGAGTTGTTTGATCAAGATGATGTAGCTCGTAAGCCTACATTGAGGCCAACAGAGAAGGGTGTCGAAGAGGTAAATACTGGGACAGCTGAGAATCCCAAGATGGTGAAATTGTCAAAGTCATTGTCACCAAAGGTAAGAGCAGAATATGTGAAATTGTTATCTTCATTTTCTGATGTGTTTGCGTGGGATTATTCAGATCTTAAAACATATGATACCAATATCATCCGGCATACTATTCCCATCAAACCAAATCAGAAGCCTTTTCGTCAAAAGTTGAGGAGGATCAATCCAAAGCTGCTACCATCGATCGAAAAAGAGGTAAATAGGTTGTATAAGTCAGGAATCATTGTGCCTATTCGATTTTCAGATTGGATATCAAACTTGGTGCCCATGAGAAAGAAGACAGGTGAAATCCGTTTATGTATTGACTTCAGAAATCTGAATAAGGTATCATTAAAGGACAATTATCCGCTGCCAAAGATGGATCACATATTGCAGCGAGTAGTTGGAGCATCAAGGATGTCACTACTCGACGGATACTCAGGTTATAATCAGATTTTAGTGCAGGAAGATAATCGTGACAAGACTGCGTTCACCACTCCTTGGGGAACATTTCATTACGCAAAGATGCCGTTCGGTTTAAAGAATGCAGGCGCTACCTTTCAGCGTGCAATGGACATGGCTTTTGCCAATGAGAAAGATGTGTTTTTGGTTGTTTACCTTGATGATCTAACTGTATTTTCTAATTCTGATGAGGAACATTTAAATCATCTGAAGATTGTTTTCCAGAAGTGCAGAAAATATGGCATTTCGCTGAATCCAAAGAAGAGCCTTTTCGCCATGGATGAAGGAAAGCTCCTTGGCCACATCATCTCGAAAGATGGCATTCGAGTTGATCCTGCACGTGTTGAAGCCATACAGCAGATTGAACAGCCCCGGAACAAGAAAGAGATACAGTCATTTAATGGTAAGATGAATTTTCTGCGTCGTTTCATTCCCAATCTTGCAGAACACCTTAGAGAAATCACGAACATGCTGAAAAAGGACAGTCAGGTAAGATGGACAGAAGAGGCAGTAAAGTCATTCAATTTGGTAAAAATAGCTCTTTCTTCAGCCCCTATTTTAATCAGCCCCGATTACACACAAGACTTCATTTTATTTTCTTTCGCTTCTGAGCATACATTGGCAGCTGTTTTGATGCAAAAAAGGGATGGAGTTGAAAAGCCCATCGCTTTTTTCAGTCGGATCATAAGAGATGGGGCATTGAAGTATAATATCATTGAGAAACAAGCACTTGCGCTTGTAAAGGCTTTGAAGGATTTCCGTGTGTACATATTGCATTCCCATATTACAGCATATGTTCCTAACGCAGCAGTTAAAGACGTTTTGGTACAGGCAGATCCAGAAGGAAGAAGAGGTAAGTGGATCGCTGCGTTGTTAGAGTACGATGTGGAGATTAAACCGACCAAGCTGATCAAAGGACAAGGACTCGCCAAGCTCATGGCTGAAACAAATCTGCATGCTCTAGACATAAATTTAATTGCTGCCATGTCTGATGAAGAAGAGGAAAGTGCGTCCGTTTAGGTATCCGATATTTTTGTTTCTTCTCCTTGGTATGCTGACATTTTATATGTGCTTCAGAATTTGTCTACACCGCCTGGTATGCCTCGAAATAAGAGTAGAAAATTGAAGTTAAGAGCTGCTAAATTCTGCATTTTGAATTCTGCATTGTATTGGAAAGACCCTGGGGGTATGTTGTTGAATTGTTTGGTAGAAGAGGAAGCTCAAAGAGTTTTGGAGGATTTTCACAAAGGTGACTGTGGAGGTCATTTGTTTTGGAAGACCACAGCGAATAAGATCCTAAGAGCAGGGTATTATTGGCCTTCTTTGTTTTCTGATGTGTTCAAGGTTGTGAAAAATTGTCATGAGTGTCAAATATTCGAAGGGAAGCAGAAACTACAGCCTTTGCCTCTAAAACCAATTGAAGTTAATGCACCATTCCAGCAGTGGGGATTGGATTTTATCGGAGAAATCCACCCAGCATCTTCAGAACAGCATAGATGGATCTTGACAGCTACAGACTACTTCACGAAGTGGATTGAGGCGATTCCCACTCGACAGGCCACTGATGCGGTAATTATCTCTTTCCTTGAAAACAATATTTTGTCACGCTTTGGGTGTCCTAGTAAAATAATCACGGATAATGCAGCAGCTTTTAAGTCTAAGAGGATGGTTGATTTTTGTTTTAAGTACAATATTACCTTGGGACATTCAACCGCATACCATCCGCAAGGGAATGGCTTGGCGGAATCTTCAAACAAATCCTTGGTGAATATCATTAAGAAATTGCTGGAAATCAACAAGAAGGCTTGGCACAAAAAGTTGGTGAATGCATTATGGGCTGATAGGGTAAGTCAGAAAAAGTCTATTGGTATGTCTCCTTTCGAGTTGGTGTATGGGACGGATACAGTTTTTGCTACTTCACTTGCTGTCCCGGTGGTCAGATTGCTTCAGGAGGCTGGAAGTGAAGAGGATCCTATGCAGCGGAGGATTAATGAGATGATTCATTTACAGCAGACACGAGAGGAGGTATTTCAAAATACTTTCAGGTTGCAGGAGCGCATTAAGAAGATCTACGACAGAAAGGCAAAGTCAGATAAGTTTCAGTTGGATGAAGTAGTTTTGAAATGGGATGCCCGGAATGAAGACAAGGGAAAGCACGGCAAATTTGAGAATTTGTGGAAAGGACCGTTTAAGATTGCAGCGTATCGGGGTCAGAATGCATTTCTTCTCAAAGAAATGAATGGAGATGATTGTCCTGGTGGACCGATCAATGGTCGGTTGCTGAAGCGCTATTATTTCTGAGTACTTGTTGTTGATCTCATTGTCATTGTATATATCATTTTACTTTTGTTTCATTGCAAGTGTGCACTGATCTCTCATTTTCAGTCTGGGGCCCGGAGCGAAGGCTATAATTCTGGAAATAGAGGTTGGTTGGTTTGAGATTGTATAGTTAAGTTTTATCAGTCTTCTTGTTTAAAGTCATGTCAGTTTGAGTCTAGTCAGTTTTGGTCAAATTGCAGTCTATCATTAGTCAAATCTGCAGTCAATAAAATTGTCCAAAGTTTGTCTTGTCAGTTGAAATAATGATTCCATCACCCAATGGATGAGAGGCACTGTCTGACTCCCCCAGAGATTTGTTGTTCTTGGCATCTCCATGGAGCCACCATCCCCATTGGAGCCAATGTTAGAGTCGGCCCTTGCAGCCCTCCGTCAGTGATCATTTCGTCTTTTGCATATTCATTATTAGGTGTCTCGCTTGTTCCACTTTGTTGCATTTCACTAGGATCATGCCATGAACTGACGAAGGGGTCTGTCGTCCTATGTTTCCTCATGTTATACCTGCAGCGCTATTTTAAAAATTTTCCTCAAAAAATTATTCATAGTCATTGTCATTATATATATGGTCATTAAAAATGTCAATAAGTGTCCTAGGTCTTGGTGTCTAGGGTTTTTGAGTCATTTATATACTAGTCATAAAGACTGCAAGGTGAGGAAAGTTCAGCATTTGTGATTTTATTTTATTATCATCAGCGTTTTAAAAAAAAAAAAAATGTATTTCTAGTCCAAAACTCTGTTTTGGAACTAGAAATTTGTCATTATCTTTTCGTAATAAATTGTAATTGTTCCGCCATGAAGACATTGTCAAAAGCAGACCCCTGGTCTCTTCTCTAGCCAAGATAGCCATATCCCTGCAAGAAGACAGCAAAATCATTAGTATCGACCTCAAAAAAGCCAAAGGAAGTTTGTATTTGAAAAGCCAAAAGTGAAATTACAAAAACATTTGTAATATAGGTTTGAAATTAGATTTGAAATAAAATCTGATTTGTGAAGATATTTGTGACATGTATAAAAGCCAAACAAGTTTCATTTGAACCAATTCATAGCTCCCAAATCGTGTTTGAAGATTGGAGGGCCGATTTCAGAGTTTTAAGGTGCGTGGGCAGTGTTGATTGGGCCGAGCGACCCACGTGGAGGCCGAGCGACCCACCTGGGCAGAGCGACCCACGCAGGTCAGTTCAGCAGTGCAAGTTTGCAAGGTGCGCGACCCACCTGGGCCGAGCGACCCACGCAGAGGCTGCGCGACCCACGCAGACACAGGGTTTCGAAATTTAGTTTGAGCGCCCAGTTTGGCTTGGAATCGACTCAAGCTGCCTTCAAACAGGTTTCTATCCATTGTTTGATGTTTTTGAACGCATTTGTGGCATCATGGGTGGTTTCCAATATTCAAATGGAGGATTTAAAACCCCACAGTCATAGTATTATTGTTTTCAGGGTTTGAAATGAAAATGAATGGTGGAAAGAATGTGTTTGCTATCTTAAGGCAGTGATATGGCCAGCCTTCCATATAACATCAAAATCAATTTTCTCTCATACCCATTATACCACTGCAACCATTGCTATTGTTATACCATGTTTAAACCCTTTGAGTCACATTGCCCATGTTTGTAATGAGTCACATTGCCCAATGTAAAAATATGCTCATGTCTTTGTTTCAAATTGCCCATTGAAACCTTTATGGTCATTACTCATAGACAAACATATTACTATTAATGCCATGCTCTCCTTTGACTAGATGTGTTCAAACTTTTGAAGGTTGCCTGCTCCTATTTTGTCAAAATTTCATTTGCATTCAAAACAGAGATGGCGCCTTTTTCAGTCCATTTAAAGCTGAGATTTTATCCATAATTTGATTCCTTGATAGTGCTTTGACGATGGGAATATTGGTTGAGTGTTAAACATACATCCTAATTTTGCTTTCACTGCATTCATATCAGTGTACACATTGCCAAAAACTTGATCAGAGATATGTCAGAGACAGAGTCAGAATATGAGCCAGGGTCAGGCAGTGATTCGGTGGCTGAAGGTAATGTTCCACGAGGTTCCCGCAGAGAAAATAGAAGTGGTGATCATCGCAGAGAGGAGCCTACTTCTTTGGCTCGGTTGCAGGCATGTCCATTAGCTATGGATTGTTTTCGATTCTTGTCATGTTTCAGATTTTGTGAGATGGTTGCACAAACCCGGCCTCATCGTGAATTAGCACGTCTATTTGTTCTTCATTTACGGGGTGATTGGGTAAGCCTTGCTGGGGTTGATTTCATTGTATCACCTTTGACTATTGCTCAAGCCACTGGTATACCGAACATAGGCGAGGAATGGAGCAAGGGTAAGCAGTTAGAGAAATTTCACTATGAGCCATACATTAAAACTGGATATAGGGCTTACTTGAGCAAAGTTTTTCCATTCAGATTCTTGAGAGATGATTATGCACCGCTCATGAGGCTCATTATTCAGTATTTTAGTTGTGAGGGCAGGTATGCTCGTCTTTTCTCATACCGTGTTCGTTTGCTGATGCACTTCACAAGGGTGCGTATGATGAATATTCCGTATTTCATACACCGCAACATAGAGAGGATGGTGACATTTGTGCAGAAGAAGACGAGCCCAGTGCAGCAGTACAGGAGTATATACCATTTCACTTTGATCAAAATCTTGGTGTTACATCAGTTGGCGGAGCAGGGCATCACTTGAGAGGATTTCATTTCCAGAGACTTTTTCAGAGTGCCACAGCAGCCTCCCGAGGCAGTTCATGATGCAGGAGAGCCCTCACACCAGCCGGACATGCTTGAGGTTGAGCATATCATTACTCCTTTGGTTCAGACATATCAGCGAGGCCACAGGGCCTTATTTGCAGCGACACGGCGGGTACTATCTCCAGGTGAGGTGGAAGGGGTCCTGCCGACTTCATCGACACGGCGAGTATTATCTCCACGTGATGTGGAAAGGGTCTCGCTTTCTTCTCCAGTGCAGGTACAGGTACAAGACGGGGGCAAGAGGCCCATGCATGATGAGGGCCCATCAGGAGGCCGGGACACCGATATGACAGTCATTGATGTTGATACGGGCTCTCCTAGCTCGAAGCTGAGGGAAGTCATCCAGGAGCAAAGGGCCGAGAATGACAAGCTGAAAGACCAATTGCAGAAGGCTCAGTGGGTGATTAACTATTTGGAGCAGCGCAACAAACAGCTCGAGGATGAGCTCACATTTTATGAGGTGCGCCAAATCCGTGAGGACAGGGAGTGGAATCGAAAGAGGCCCGGTGACATGACACCAGCTGACAGAGATACTGTACTCACGCGGGTGAATATACATCTGGAGAAGCTGTTGGCGAAGGCCAACCGAGACAAAGACATGCTTCGCCACATGAAAGGCCATTACTGGGCTCGCATGCATGTTTGCAAAGCGAGGATGAGGATCATGAAGAGGAGGTTGCGCAAAGCACTTCGACGGCGGAAAAGGCCTAATCCACTTTGGATTTTGGCCGAGGCTTCATTGACTGGGCAAGACACATGATGGAGGACCTCCGCTCCGAATTTGGGCAAATTCGGAGAAAATTTTGTCATTTTCAAATTTTTGGTCTTAAAAACAGGTTTTGCAGCTACGTGGGTCGCGCGCTCATGCGCTCGCATTTTTTGAGACACTTGCTGGAGGAGATTTTTACATTTTTGGATTTTTCATGGTTAATTATGCATCCTCTGAAGTCAACTTAGCATTTCAACAAAATCTGGATGGTCAAACAGCTCAAAAACACCATGAAAACCACCTTGTTGCCACCTTTTGCACCAGCAGGAAGTACCTATGGGAGAATGAAGTTTTGGAGGGTCAAATGAACTCAAAATTCAGAAATTCCACTTGGGTTGGAAAGTAGACATCCAGGGCTTTCCAACGAGCTATCATGAGCTCAATTTGGATGTCGGGAGCTACCTCAAAATCAGCCTGGAACATGAGCGACCCGGAGTTCGGGGAACGACCCACCTAGAGATTTTTACGAGTTTTCGGTACCCGACTCGATGTTCGCCTATTATGGACCAGTTTTGCCTATGGATAGAATTCTTGGGTGTTTATGATGTAAATTCATGTTTGGCATGTAACTTTGGCTTGTTTTTATCTCTTCTAGAAGATTCACTCTCAAATGAGTAAAAAATCATGTAATGGATCAGTTTCCACTCTTTTAGAGGCAAGTTGTTAGCTGCCTAGATTGTAGTTCCATGATTAGAAGTGGTTGAAACTGATCCCTGAAGAGGGAATTCGACCCCTAGAGGTGGGGAAAGGGGTTAGAGTGATCTATATATTGTAATTTCTGAGGCATTCTACAGGTTGGACTCTTGGGATACTTTTGATACTATTGTACATACTTTTCATATTTTGGCTAAGGAAAGATCAGGGGTTTTGCGGCACTTGTTGGGATCCTTGTGGTGTTCTGTTCTTGATGATGTTTCTCCTTTTTTTACTGTAAGTTTCTTCATGTTTAATGTTGCCATCCTTTCATTATGCTTCTGAACTAAATTGAATGAGTGATTAAGGTTGAATCCATTGTTTGCAGTGCTTGGCCTTTGAATTCAGTTAGTTCTATATGTTTTCAGCTGTTTGGAGAGGATCCAAGTTCTTCTTTGCCCTCTTCAGCTCCTCGTCAGTCTAATCTATCCATAAATTCAATTTAAAGCATCAAGATCATCACCTACCTCGCCCCAGCTTGAACTCTGCAAAGGTCTGACCTTATCCCCGGACCCAAAATTTGTTTTCCCATTACTCCCACTAAAAATTCAAAACCAAAATCAAACATACCTATCTCTTTACTAGCCTAAATCGCCTATTGTAAGTCATCTCGCATTCTATTGTTTATTTTTCGAGATTGACGGAGAGCCCTTCTCCTCGTCCTCGCAGGGCTATTAACAGGCCGAGCGTGGCTCTGATGTAGCCTTGAGTTTTACTTCATTTCAGCCTGAGGTAGATTTGAGTGCTAACAGTTGGAATTCATCATGGAAACAATCTTGGTCCCAACCTCAACCTTGGACACAAGGGATGAAAAATCCTTATGGTAGATGCTCTCAGTCTCATCAGTATCCACAATCCTATCCAAATTATCCTCCCCAAAATTTTTCACAATAAAATCAACCACCCCAAATCCAAAATAAGAATCCACAACTATCATTACCATATCCTCAAAGAACAAATCAACTACCTACCTAGCCATTACCAAACCAAAACAACAAATTTTCTCAAAATGCCTATAACATAGAAGGACACAAATTTCTAGCTTACATGATTACTCCACTATATCTTAACAATGCCCAACTTAGATTTGGTAGAATATTAGGAAGAGGAAATCCTTCTGTTGTTATTCAAGAAAAAGATGATTTTGATGAAGAAATTCCTCTACATCAAAAAAAAAGTTCTAAAGAAGGGACATCTTTTCAACAGAACCAAAATTCTGAAAATGAAAAACAAAAAGATCTAGTAAACTCAACCCCTATGATTGAGCAACCTTCAATATTTGTTTCTAACCCTCCTTTTCCTGAAAGATTACAAATCGATAGACGGATAGAAAACAATTTTTGTTGCCCAATTATGATTTTCTAGATGAATTTAAAAGCGTTTGTATCAAAATTCCTTTGCTACAACCCATTAAAGTG
Source organism: Pinus albicaulis (assembly GCA_034641835.2). Classification (NCBI taxonomy): domain Eukaryota; kingdom Viridiplantae; phylum Streptophyta; class Pinopsida; order Pinales; family Pinaceae; genus Pinus; species Pinus albicaulis. Next base: position 919,276,226 of record CM076575.1, on the reverse strand, counting down.
ATTCTATTCTAGCCAAAACAATAAGAGAGTTGAGGACGAAAAAATTAGGAAGAAGAAAAAGACATAAAAAAGATTCAGTTAGTAGGAAAAATTGTTCACATTATGATGGGAAAAATAGCCATACAAGAATATTTGGACCCAGGAAGTCCAGTTGTAAAAACTCACATTAATGGCGTTGAGATTCCAAACACATTAATTGACTTAGGATCAACCATCAACATCATGAGCAAACAAACTATGGAAAAACTTAGGCTTCCAAATCTTCAAAGTAAACCAACATTATTGCAGTTAGAAGACAGATCAGTAATCAAGCCAGATGGTGTACTAGAAGATATATATGTGTCCTTAGATTCTTGGGAGTATCCAGTTGACTTCATGATCCTAACTCCCAAGAAAAACCTATGGGGCCATCCACTAATTTTAGGGGGGCCTTGGTTAGCTACAGCTGATGGTTTCATTATTTTTAGATTGAGTGATATGTTTATTTTTGATGGCAACTCAAAAAAGAAATTCTCTCTATATCCTCACCCAAAAATAATCACAGAAATAGGACATGAAGAATGGGTAGATAATGAGAATTAAATTCAACCTCTCCTTACTATTTCACATATTAGTGGAGAAAGTAAAATCTTAAGTTCAATAGAAAACTTTAAAACATCCTCACAATCTCATGATGATTATAATTTTTAAGCACAATGCAATGTTGAATACTTATCAACTAGACATATGTATTTATATTCTATGGAAGAATTTGGTAACTCTATACTTGAAATCTTTCTAGGAAAATCTTTAAACATAAACAAAAACTTGGAAAACTCCAACAAGAAGAGTTAATAAAAACATTACAAAACATTCTTCCGCATATGCATGGGAGTACACTAACATGAAAGGGATTAGTATGGAGACTTTTAGACATCATATCTACATTGAGGAAAACTTTAAACCTATTAGACAACCTCAAATAAGGATGAATCCAAATCTTAGGGAAATTGTGAAAGAGTAATTACAAAAATTGCTGAATGTAAACTTTGTCTATCCAATTTCAAATAGTCAGTGGGTTTCTCCCCTAGTGATTGTACCTAAAAGGAATGGAAAATGGAGGGTATGAATTTATTATCAAGAGTTGAATAAGGCTACTTTAAGAAATAATTTTCCATTGCCCTTCATAGATCAAGTATTGGATACATTAGCAGGAAAAAAGTATTTCTACTGGATGGTTCATCGTTACAACCAAATTCAAGTAGCACCTGAAGACCAAGACAAAACTACATTCTCTTGCCCATGGGGAACCTACGCTCACTGAGTACTTCCTTTTGGATTGTTCAATGCACCTACAACATTCTAGGGGGAAGTATTAGGAATTTTCTCTGATCTAATACATGATTGTGTGTAAGTATATATGGATCATTTTACATTTTATGGAAATTCATTTGAAGAAGCTCTTGAAAAATTGGAAAAGGTTCTTAAAATATTAAAATAATAAAATATTGCTTTAAGTCATGAAAAACACTTTATTATTTTTACCGAAGTCATTTTTTTAGGACATCACATTTCAAGAGATGGAATTAAAGTAGACTCATATAAGGCGGAAGTCATCTCCAAATTATCAATTCCAAGTTGTCAAAAATATGTTAGAATTTTTCTAGGATTCACAGGATATTATACAAGATTTATAGAAAATTTCACCAAGATAGCATCCCCACTCTTCAAACTGCTTAGCAAAGATTGTGAATTTAGCTGGAATCCTAATTGCCCATTGGCATTTGAAACCTTAAAAGCAAATATTTCTGAAGCACCCATCTTAGGATGTCCAAATTGGAAAATACCTTTTCAAATTTCAAAAGATGCTTCAGACACAGCTCTGGAAGCTCTAATAGGACAAAAATATTTGATTCCCTATGCCATCTATTACACAAGTGAAAATTTTCTCCTGCTGAGTTAAATTACACTGTAACTGAAAAATAATTCCTACCTATTTTCCATGCTATCAACAAATTTAGACACTACCTCACTAGCTATGAAACCTTTATTCACATAGACCATTATGCAATTAGGTACTTAATGAATAAATCTATCACTAATAAAGATAATCACAAGATGGTTATTACTCCTACAAGAATTTAACATCACCATCTTAGACCACTCAAAAACAAACACTATTGTTGATTCATTTAGGAATTAAAAACAACAATAATGATATCAATAGAGGATAATTTCGATGAATATCTCTCTTTTTCAATAACTACTAAATCTTCATGGTTTGCAGATATTGCTAACTATTTGGCTATAGGAAAATTACCAAAGATACATGTTTCCTAGAGATAAAAGAAGAATTATTCAAACTAGTTCATTGTACTCATGGATTAATGATGAATTGTATAAAACATGTCCATATCTCATAATCATAAGGTCTGTTTGAGAAGATGAAATGCTTGAAATTATGAAGGCATGTCACGATGAACCCTTTGGAGGATACTTTGCTGATAAAAGGACTATCTATAAAATCCTTCATTTAGGATATTATTGGCCATCCATCTTTAAATATGCTAAGGAGTATGTCGAAAGGTGTGACAGCTTTCAAAGAATAGGGAAACCTGTTCCTACAGATGAAATTCCCTTACATCCTCAAGTACTCATCGAACCATTTGAAAAATGGACCATGGATTTTGTTGGACCAATCAATCGACCATCAAGGCAAAAGAGGTACATTCTTGTTTGCACTGATTATGTTACTAAATGGGTAGAGGCTAAAGAACTTTCTAATGCTACTAAAGATGATGAAGTTTCATTTCTCTTTAAGAATAGTTTCACTTGTTTTGGTGTCCCAAGGGAAATTGTGACAAATCAGGGATCTCAGTTTACATCAAATGCAAAATATTATGGATGAATACAAGGTTAAACATAAAAAATCCACTCCTTATCATCCACAAGAAAATGTTCAAGTGGAGTCCACCAGCAAAGTGATCGAAGAAATCCTCACAAAGACTGTATGTTTACATAGGAGGGATTGGGCAGATAGGCTTCCTAAAACCTTATGGGCGTACTGGACTACATGGAGAAATACAATAGGACATACTCCCTATGAAATTTTTTATGGGAATAAAGTACTATTTCCTATATAATTTCAGATCAAAACCTTCAAGACTGCAGTCAAATTGGGACTTACTTTATCAGAAGCCTAGAATTATAGAATAGAGCAACTTAATGAGCTTGATGAGATCAAGAAAGATGTAGTTCAAAGAACCAATCTAATCCAACAACAAAGGTTTAGATGGCATGATAAGTACATAAAATAAGAAAGTTCCAATCAAGATATTGGGCACTTTTGTTCGATTCAAAGTTCAAAGACTTTCAAGGAAAGTTTGAGACTCATTAGCTTGGGCCTTATGAGATCAAAAATTTATTTGACAATGGAGCAGTCAAGATAAGGAAAATTAATGAAGAAAATGTATCTCTTCTTGTGAATAGACATCAATTAAAATTCTATCATAAGCCAATTACAAAGGAGAAATTTATCAAAAATTTTCAAGATAATCCTGATATGAAGTTGGTGAAGAAGAATCTCTCTTCTTCCCCAACTTAGTCCTCTTTCTATTTTTCATATATATATATATATATATATATATATATATATATATATATATATATATATAAATAAAAAAATAAAATAATAATCATTGTATAAGTATGAAAACCAATCTATGATTTTCATCTTTATACAAAAAATATAATATGAATATCAAATTTTGACATCTTATATTTTCCCCCATTCTAAAATCCCAAATTCTTTTTTCCATTTATTTCTCTAAAGTAATAAAAGAAGTATCTATAGAACTTCTACCGTTTTGTAGCTCTGAGGAGATTCTGCAACTCTCAGGAGATTTTGTAGCTGACATCACATTCTGAAGATTTGTTACATTTTCTTACAACCTACTGAAGCAAACATACTGAACAAGAAAGGACTCTATTGAAGATCACGCTGAAAGGATACTTGAATAATCAACACAAATAAAGAGAAACAAAGGTTTCCGAAGGTATGTTACAAAAGTTTGTTTAAATAATAAGACCAAAAACATTAGCCTATATAATGTAGGTGATCATATGCTGCCTCAATATGTAATCATTAGATTTGATTCAGAATCACATCTAAAATTCACAATCTAACCATAGCATCTGTATCATATCTCATAATAATTCATAAACATTTTTCTATTAATGATTAACGGTCATGTCCTACTTCCGTAACTCACTCATCCACATTCCTTTAAAACCTCACCGAATATCTATTTTGCCTGTACTTCTCGACAAACCCTCAATATCCTTAACCCTGATCCGCAACCTCAACTCATTCGATCAAAGAAGAACAATTCCATAGGGGAAAATCCTCATGACAGAGACATGGGTCTGATTGTGAGAACTGAAATTATGGGAGAGAAATTCATGGCGGGTTATCCTTAGGTAAAGGAAATGTTGCAGAAAGTGCAATGGCTCCGGTTTATAGAGAAATTTGACTGATTCCATAAGAATGTTACCAAGTCTTTTGAAAGATCTTTTGACAGGATAGAGGTCGAGATTGGAGATATCAAATTATTAGTGATAGAAGCCTTTGTGGCCGAAGCTACAGAACTCCTGAGAATTGACGAGATGGTTTAAAAGAAGGAAATGCACAGTGAAGAATGGAAATTTTTTCTAAAGAATCTTGGTATGAACACGTTTGTTTACACGAAAGGAATTCCCAGTTCAGCACTGGAAAATAAATGGAGAAATATGCTCTTAATTTTGAAAATTTTTATTACTTGTGAGGGAATATTTGGCTACATGTTTTTTTGTCATGCCCGATAATTGATGAAATATTTAGAGGATGGAGAAGTAAACCTCCCTTACTTCTTACTGAATAATCTAAAGAGAATGTAAACAAATGTCCAGAAATGAGTCAAATTCATAGATAATACCATGCACCATCATGGACTTATAAAAATACTTCTTGAATTCCACCGGAGAAGTGTAGAAGACTCCTAGGAAAGTTTCCTAATCAGAAATCACTTCCAAGATGAACTAGAGCAGCCTAAGGATGAAAAAAATAGAAAAGGTAGAAGGAGGAACATTGATGTATGCATTGAGAAGGAATCCTCACTTCTGTTATCACCCTATAATTCTAAGGCTGAAGGTAGAATCCCGGAGGCAATATCAAAATCGTTTCCAAGTTTCCAGGATCTAGCCCTTCTAGACCCGTAGACACCTTCTGAGATTTAGACTGGTTTATCAAGTATTTTAGGCTAGTTAATGTAAGTAGAGTTGGGTTTTAATTTGGTTTGGTGGGTAAATCGAGGGGAAATGGCACTTGGAAATGGATTCAAAGGGCTCCTAGTGACCAAATTTGTAGAAGTAATCAAGTAGGAGTGAAACAGGGCAAGCTAGAAGTACCACTTTTGATCTTTGAGAATAAAATGGAGTGGGAAGTTAGAGGAAAAATGGAACTCAGTAGAATTTGAGGAGCAGCTAATAATTCCTGAAATAAACTGGAGAGTAAGGTTCAACAAAAACCGAGGAGAAATTAAGGAATCCTTGGCTTTGTATCACTGGAAAACATAGACTATTGTAGAATTAGATAGAACAAGGTGTTAAAGAGTCAAATATGATTCATCATTTTATGTTCTACGAATAAGAATTCATAAATACTCAGACAAGAAGATAATGGAAAACACATTAAACAAGAGACACTTCACCATTTGGTGCACCACTTGAATCCTTGAAACTTCTCTTTTATTACTTTGCAAGAAGCCACAACATTACAGAATGGGACTCAGTCCCTCATTCAGATTCCCCCCCCCCTCATACTTCGAATAAGAAGTATATAAAGTATAACAATCTTACTAACTGCAGTACAATCCTTAACAACATTTTTTCTTTACTACATGTCGAATGAATTATAAATAATCATCGACACGAAAAGTAAATAAAATTGCGAGTTTTGAAGATTGTTGACATTTCATATTTTGATTCCGTTACAATCAGTTCATCATACGTCAATAGAGGTGTGATTTACCAAGATCGAACTGGGGCTATCTCCAAAGACTCAGAGCACTACATACGACTTGAATGCTTTATCTTTTTTTTTTTTAATCTCTCATCTCCCCTATGAAAAATAGAAAAAGATGATCACATGTAGCTGAAAACTAGCCCAATTTTATGAAAATCAAGACTCAAACATTGTTTCTCCCCAACTATGACACTCTATGAAAAAATTCGAGAGTGGGGTTATTTTTCTTCTCGATGGTTAAGACGAATCTCTCGATTCTCAAAATTCACTTCACCTCATCTCTTCTAATGGTCACACAATCATGACCAAAAAACAAAGGAAAAAATGGAATCAAAAAATAGGGATGAAAGATGGCTTTGATTCTCCCACTTGAAAACACCTCTATTACGCTATGGGAGAGTGCAGTTTTATTGCAACCCATGTTGAATGTAAAAAGATAAAAACTCTTACTTTGTCATAATTAGTTCCACCCGGGTCGAACCTCCCAAAACATATTATCAAACTAGCTTAAGCGCTTTTTATTTTGGGAAAAAGATTTATGAAGGAAACATAAGTGGTATTTGACCCTCCGAAACTAGTGGCATGGGCGAGGGGGTTGGTGGGGCAAAAGGGGGGGGTGGGGTGGGGGTCCAAAATCATGAGAGAATGACACATAGGGGGGGGGGGGGGGGGGGGGGGGGGGGCTGCACTTTTTGAAAAACCACCTATTTTGGAGCCTATGCCTCTATGAGGATAAAGTTAGGATCGTAGGGGGGGGGGGGGGGCGGGGGCACTTTTTGAAAACCACCTGTTTTGGAGCCCCCCTATGAGGATAAAGTTAGGATGGTGGGGGGGTGGGTGGGGGGCACAAAATGCAATGTAGGTTGTTGGATTAAATATTTGGTGGGTGGATGAGGTGGAAAGTGGTGGGGAGTTAACTCCATGATGTGACATGTAAACTTAGGATATAGTTTATTTTTTCTTTTATATTTTCATTTCTTATTTTTATTTAATCCTAAGCTTGTTTATGCATTTAATGACGAAAATGATGGATGGGTGAAAAAAGGGAGAATAGGGGCATGAAGGGTGCAGTAGGGAGATGAAAGGTAAAACAAAAATGGTTGGAGGGGGAGAATGGAACCAGTCGAGGCCAGCATATGAAGACAATTTTGATCCATGACTCCATGCAACACCATAATAATATATGAGAAATTCTTATTTTGCGGCATTCTGGAGCAATGTGGGTGGAATTTTTTATCACTTACTCCTTTTAAATATGCTCCATGAAGAATTTGATTCGAGATGCTTTTAAAAATAAACCTCACTTTGCAAGATAAATATTGTTTTTGTCCTGGAATCCAAACCAATACATATAATTCAACAACCCTGATTCCCCTATAATTATAGGGTCCTAACAGTGGCTCCCTCTAGGGCATGTTGCCCTCCTAGAGAGGCAACATAGAACCATAGATCTCTGAATCTAGTGACCAATGCCTTGTTGATTAAGGGGACAAAAATCTTCTCTTTCATAAGACTCCTGCAACTTGAAAATTTGAATGTTGAAATCTGAACTATGTTGAAATAAAAAACTGAAAGAAATCTTAAGCTGATGACTAAAAAGTAGTCTGAAAATAAAACTGGAAAGATGCTCAAGGTGATGAGATTATTCACACATATACCTACTCTTGTCTGAAAAATTATCCCATCAAATAATCATCACATTTCCAATGTAACTAGTCTAGCAAATGACTGATTGACTGATTCTTGCTCACTTCTTTGATCAGGCTGAGAAAACAAATTGACCACTCCCATATTATTTGATGTCGAACATAAGTGTTACAACTTTTCCTTGAATTCTATAGCAAACCATCGATGGCATAATAAAATCCTCCTCTGAATGATTCTAAGAGATCAACAAAGGGATCTTGGACAAACACTTGGTACCTAGATTTCAAATGGCCAGCTTCATTCCTGACTGCTATTTGTTCCAACTGATCAAGCTCCAGATCCTTCTCAAAGATAATGTCTTTATATTATTCCTAATTATCTAACGTGGCATCTTCATGGTATACCATTATTCTTTCCTCAAGAAAATATGATATATCTTGACTGAGATTGCTAGATTCTATCTGAAGACTATCCTGTTGATGAGTAAAAGTGATTTCCAGCAATGAGCTTTCTTGACAATGTGCAATAACATCAGCATCAATACGTTCTACATTTGTTTATTCAGGAGATAAGACTTCAATATATAAATCAACAGTAGGACCAATAGAATTTATCTCCTGGTGACATAAAGATTGAGGAGTTGGTTGCATGTTTAGAATCTAATTAATCTCTTCTTCAGTGAAAGGAGGAGGTTTCCTTTGTTTTCTCTAGAAAAAACAACCATTGTTTTCTTTCTCTTGTGAAGACTTCTCATGATACTGAATATTTCCTTCATATTTATACACGAGATCAAGTAAATCATCATTTGTCTCTGAAGTTAGATCATGTGAACCTACCTTTATTTCCTGATTCATCTCATTTTCAGCTATCTTCCCCTGATTATCATGATAGTTAACTTGATAATGGAACCCATAAAGTGCTTCTAAGAGATCCTCATCATTCATATCTACTATGTCTTCATAAATAATTTCTGTGTATTGTATAAAAACCTCAAATTCATCACAACAGTTTTCCACAAATGACGAAGATGGGGAATGTTCTTTATAATGCTCATAAAACACTTTGTGGAAATCCTTTAAAGAAAACAAGCTACCAGGGTTTAAACTTCATACCATTCCCTCACTTTTCCATCTAATTTTTCCATGAACATCTTCATGCGGTAGTCCTCATGCCATTCAACTTTCAACTTCCATGAATGAATATGAAATTTAATGAGATGCAACAAAGTGTTATCAACATTCCCATCTTGAAAAATAGGAATATTTCTTTACCAATTTACTTGAGGCATTTTGTTTGGGAAGCCTGGAATGTGATCTCTGTTCATTGGAGCATATCTCCTTGCAAGTGATCCCATCTTGAGGTTGTGGAGTCACCAGTGAATATCTATTAAAACCGATTTTTTATTTTGGGAAAACGGTTTTTAAGGAGCAAAAGTGGTATTTCGGACCCCCCCTGAAATGGTAAGGACCACCTATTTCTGACCCCCCTTGTGAGGATAAAGTTAGGATGGTGGGAGGGGGGGGGGGGGGGGGTCGAAATGAAATTTAGGTCGTCGGATTAAAGAGATGGTGGATGGATGAGGTGGAACATGGTGGGGAGTTAACTCCATGATGTGACATGTAAATTTAGGTTATAGTTTATTTTTTCTTTTATATTTTCATTTCTTATTTTTATGTAATGTTAAGCTTGTTTATGCATGTAATGAAAAAAATTATGGATGGGTGAAAAAATGCAGAACAAGGGCAGGAAGAGTGCGGTAGGAAGATGAACGGTCAAATAAAAATGGATAGAGGGGAAGAATGGAACCAACCGAGCCAAGCACATGAAGACAATTTCGATCCATGCCTCCATGCAATAGCAGAATGATATATGAGAAATACTTATTTTGCAGCATTTTGGAGCATTTTGGGTATCGCTTACTCCTTTTAAATATGCTCCATGAATAATTTGATTCGGGATGCTTTTGAAAATGAACCTCACTTTGCAGGATAAACTTTTTTTTCATCTTGCAAGCCAAAACAACACATATAATTCAGAAACCATGATTCCCCTATAATTATAGTGTCCTAACAACCTCAACCTCAACCAAAAGAGGAAGAGCTCACCATTGCAGAGCTAATGAAGAATAAGAGACAAAGCAAAGTAAAAAATAGAGGGAATGTAGAGAAAAAGAGAAAAGTTTCAGAAGACTTAAACCCTACACAGCCAAGGAGAAGCTCTAGAATCCATAAACCTTTGAAGAAAACACCATTACAGGAGGCGGAATTTGTCAATTTAGATGAGGAACCCCAAGTGCCTTCACCCATCACTGTCTCTCTTGCACATAGTCCTGCACACAGTCTTGCACACAGTCCTGTACATAGTCCAAGCAGGAAGTCAACGGAAATTGACCCAGCACAACAGGAGATATATGAATATATTGAGTCATTGGAGAAGAAACATGTAGAATAAAATCCAAGTGTAGACTTTAGAGAAGCAGCTTTCCAGTCCACAAGAACCTCTGGTAAACACCCTTAAGCGAGAAATTTATGAACTTGAGATACCGAACAGGAATCTTAAACAAGGGAATGAAACTTTAAGAGAACATAATTGCTTGGAGAAGGTCATCAGTGATAACACCATCCTACATTTGGGGTTCTGGTATAAGAAGAATAATAAGCTGAAGGAAAAGAAAAAATCTCTGAACAAGAAAATCATCGGCCTCAAGTACAAATTCCTTATGAGAAAACCTAGAATGGAAGTCACTACAAAGAAAGGAAAGAAGAGAAAGCTGGATGTATTAGCAGAGGTATTAAAACAAATCCAATAGGAGGGGGAAGCTCACATTTTTGGAAATTTAAAGAGGACATGCAATGGTTTCTTAGTGGTGGTATGTTGAACCTCAAAACTGTTCTTAATTTGACACCCTTTTTCATCATATTTTCCTTCCTTTTTCACAAATTCATGACTCCAATCAATGATAATTGACATATTCCATACCAGAGAAAGAATTTAATGATCTATACTTTATATTATGATGTTCCTTTTTATTTGAATGAATTTCTGTAACTAGCTACAGAATGTGTGCAGTTCTGTAGCTAATCGTTGTTTCCGTGGCTATTGCTATGGTTTGACAGGTTTCAAGAAGAAAATAAGGGAATGGGTCACATGGGTACCACAGGAATGATCCACACATGGATTGTATCCCATCCACCTATTTTAATTAAAAAAGAAAATGTGCCTATGTTCGTGGTCAAAGGTCGGTCAAGGAGCGAGATCAGCGAGCGAGATACTCTTGATTTTCTCTGACGTAGCAAATCGATAGACAACCACTAAGAATTTGTTTGTGTTTATGATTCTAAAATTGAGTTATAATCGTTATCTTTAAGCAGAAATGCCTCAGACAGTTGAATCCAAAACTTGTTTAATACCATTCATTTTGAAATTGGAGACAATCCTAATTTTTTGAAAATATAGTGTATGCCTTTGAAACTCTGTTTTGAGAATAAGAAGACTAGTTCGAGCCTTTGATGTGCACGCAGTCCATTATATTTTTGAGTCATTTTGTTACAGAGGGCCCCTGCACGGAAAGGAGTTTAATTTGTTAGTTTTTTTTTTTAAATTTTAAATTTCTTTATTTCATTCACTATTAATTATCATTTTTTTTCTTGTCAATTTCATAGTTAGATTTGCATTGCTTTTATAGTTAATTTTCTGTTAATTCATAATTTAAATTGTTTACTGCTTTGTAGATTAATTTTCTGAATTCTTTCTTAGATTAAATTTCCAATTAGCTGTGTAATATTGTGCTCGCTAAAGACATTGCAAGAAGGTGGTTTTGCCATTTTCCAATTGGACCAGATCTGAGCATTCGGACACATAGCAGTCATAGTTTCATGCTTTGTATTTTCTTTCAATTTCAATTCAGCGCTGTCATTTCAATTCTTAGAGATAGGATTTATGCTTTCAATCCATGGAATAGAATTAGATTAATTTATGCTCTATTTTTCATAAAATTAAAAACCTTCAATAGATAATATAAGAATTGATTTCATCTTGTCATTTGAATGCAATTAGATCTAGAATGATGCTTTGTTTTAAACTAGTTAGATGTTTTTCATAGATGTTTTGCCGGCCTACTAACATCATTCAAAGTTTGTTTTATTTTTATGCAATTTAGATTAGTTAATGAACATTTCCTTTTCTTCCTTCTTTTTAGATTTCATATTACATTGAAAATAGTTTGTAATTTAATTTATTTCTTTAGAATAACAACAAAATTTCATTTTCTTCCTTCTTTAATTAGTTTTTGTCATTAAAATTCTTTTAGATTTGACTACTCATTATAATTAAGAGATTTCATTTATTAGACATAAGATAACAGAAATCCCCCAAAACAACATAGACATACACAACGAAGTAAGAGAACAAGGTTACCTAAGCACATATAATGCACCGCACTTCATCAAATTACTAACCTCGCTCGATAATTCATGATAGGAATTTGAGTCATCAAATTGACTAAACAGCCTTAAATCTGGTATTCAAAAGTTTGTGGCGGAATGTTTGGTTTTCCAACAAAATAAATGGATTCAATAAAACCTTTATCCATTCCAAGTCAACGTTGGGAGGAGCATTCAATGGATTTTATCACAAGTTTACCCAAGTCTGAAGGAAAGAGTGTCATCATGGTGCTAGTTGATAGACTTACCAAGTATGCACAATTTTCTGCATCATCTCATCCATTAAAGGCAATAGAGTTTCTATTTCATTTATGGAAACAATTCAAAAAATACATGGAACCCCAAAGATTATTGTAAGTGACAGAGATCCCATTTTAACTCGAAATTTTTGGACAGAATTATTTTCTTGTATGGGTACTCAATTAGCTCATAGCTCATCTTATCATCGTCAATATGATGGGAAAACTGAGAGAGTGAATAAATATTTGGAAGGATATCTTATTTCATTTGTATTTGATAAACAGACACAATGGGTCAAGTGGTTACCTCTAGATTAATGGTGGTATAACACTTCCTTCCATACTGCAGCAAAAATGACCCTATTTATGGAACTTAATGGATATCATCCACTATCCATAACATCATCTTTAAGAGAAAATTCTAAGGTTCAAGTAGTGGAAGATCACATCAAGCATCAACAACAAGTTCTCCAACTCTTAAAGGATGACCTCACTTTGGTGAAGAATAAAATGAAACAACAGGAAGATCAACATCGCAGTGAAAGAAGTTTTGATGTAGGTGACTGAGTGTTTTTACGGCTACAACCATTCAAAAAAATTTCCATCAAGCAAGCTAAGAATGATGATAAATTATCACCAAAGTATTATGGTCCTTTCAAGGTGTTGCAAAATATTGATACTATGGCATACAAATTAGAGCTTCCTGCATCTTCCCAAGTGCACCCTTTTTTCCATGTTTCATGCTTAAAGAAGGTTATAAGTGACAAGCTCCCAATTCAAACAATATTTCTAGAACTTGACGAGGAATTAAAAATCATATTGGAACCTAAATCAGTCACAAATACAAGAACTCAAAACCTACAAAATCAATCAATTTCAAAGTTTCTCATCAAGTGGAAGAACTTACCCACTGAAGGTTCCACTTTACAGAAGCATTTAGAGCTATTCAAGCGTTAAGGACAATTTTTTTTGAAGGAGAGGGGCATGTTAGGTCCCTATAATACTAGGGTATCCCCTTATTGTTACTTTTAGTGCAGCCCCTTTACTATTATCGTTGTGCCCATGAAGTCCCAATATTTTTATTATTGTGCCCCATAGAAGCTCACTATTATTATTGTTGTTCACTTACATTATTATTGTTATGTCAGCTCTGATTATATTGTGACTGTTAGACGCCTATATATAGAAATTATGCCTTGTCATTTGAATCATCCAAGAATTGTTCATTTATGTAATGTAAATGAGGTTTCCCCCTTGAAGTGGATAATTTTTAATTTGTTGATCTACATTTTCTTCTATCTTGTGAGTTGGTTGTATAACATATGTATTGATGAGAATATTAAACTTATGATCAATTTCATCACTAATCTCCTTAATTTATATGATTCTGATATTGTTTTTCTACTAAGTGTTGTTTTTTTGAGTGGGGATGTGACCCATAATAACTTTAATGTGTCAATATACATTGATACCTTGCATATATCTTGAGAAGCATGAGTAGTTGAAGGTCCTAGTTTTTGGAATCCAATCTATGGCCACAGCATTGACAGATAGTCTATAGTGCAACGCATTTGACAACATACCTTGTCTTTGATTTTTAAAATTTCTTTTCAAACGAGTTCTAGGACAAGTTCCTCATAGTAGGCCATGGTTTCCTATGCTACGAGGTAGAGGACATATGGTTGAAATTCAGCTCATAAGAAAATGAATTCCCTCTACCTCACCCCATGTGAGTTTCAATAGTCCTCCCACGTGACATAATTGTCCAAGAGAAAGGAGTGACAAAGAGGTGATAGAGAGGAATTTTGAGAGAGAGGGTGGGAAAGAAAACATTGAATACAGTTGCAAGAAATAGGACAAACTTTAGTTTGATAAATTTAGTGAGGCCAGGTTTAGGCTAAACAAAATATGGATTGAAAAACACATGCAAGAGGGAATGAAAGTCAAATCTGCAGAGAAGAGAAGCTCGAGCTAAAAAAGGGTTACAGAGATAACACTAGAAACATCGAGATGACCTTGACTAGAGAATTCACAAAAGAAATGTAAATCCATAAATTATAGAAACCATATTTTAACCAATTTGTGTGCATATAAATATGGAAGAAGAAAAGCTTAACTATAAAGATGCTTACCATAAGTGTTGAGATGCCCACAATCATATTGACACCATAGGCACTAACAAGAGTCGAAGAAACACCACTAATAAAAAAAAAGACAATGCCATAAAAGAATAACATGATCAGGGTTGAGCCCTATGCATGACTTGGTATGCACAATATTACCAAATTTAAGGGGGTCCACTTCCCTAGAATGGTGGATGTGCCAATAAATATAAGGGATGCATGAGTGCCACCTTGAATAACTATGATAATAAAATAGTGTACCACTGAAATTGAGGGGGACGATTTCCCATGATTACCATTGTCCAAGAGGAGTGAGTTATAGTTCCCAGCAAACTTGCAAGTGAGATCATGATATGAGGATTATGGAGAGTCTCCACCCTCATCCATAAATTACATATGTGCCACAATAACATATATTTTCTAAGTGCACTCAAAATTATATGTCCACATCAAATAATGATACAATATAAATACAAGAAATTATGTCTCAAGATAGATAATATATCTTGGACATACAATCTCTTGGTTGAGTGAATATCTCAACCACACACCAATATAGGCAGCTAACTAGTTGGAGATAATCTCTCAACCAACTAGAGCTAAACAAACTCCTAACTAATAGGAAAAGACTCATTGTAGAAATGGTGAACACACCAAAGAAAAGTAGGAATTATATTTTCTAGGTCCCCCATTTAATGACTACTTGTCTCAATCTCAATCACATTACGGGAATTTTGAGGTCTAAAATGGGCCTCCTAAGGAAAATGTACAATCAAAATTCACTTTATGAGAACCAATCACATTTTAGGGGATGACATTATCCCTAATGGTTGAGGTGACATTTCTTGAGTTAAAGGTACTTACTTGTCACATTCTCAATAGTGGATAAAAACTCATGGTTAACTATCGTAGTGCTCTAAGTACTTTTAAAGTCATAAAGTAAAGTACTCATAATAAATGTCATTTCACACTTTTTGAATAAAATATTATTATTGTCATTTCATATTTTTTGAAAGAAACAATGCATATCCTACATAGTCTTCATGTATTTACACATTTTTCAATAAATATTATATTTGTATATTTTCATATATTTATTTTTAAATTATATATTCATCTCATTAAAAATTTATATTTATATTTTATTTTAATTTATTTAAGTAAAAAGGACAAATGCATTAGTTGTGCAATGATAATGAATTTTTCTTGAAAAGCTCATTCCTATTTATAGTCACATCAATACAATTTTTTTATTAATTTTGTTTTGGTACAACTTTTGAATTGAATTTAACCATGGTTACATGGATTTTGGTGAAAAAAGTGAATTTCAAATTCATAAATATTATTTTATTGGTTTAGCTATTATTTTATTATCTCCCTAGGAGGCCCATTTTAGACCTCAAAATTCCCCGAATGACAAAGTCTAGTTGTGGTCCTGTTGTTTACATACATTATTAAAAAATAATATGTTGAGGTCCATGTAAAGGAACAACCATCTACTAAAATTCATGGGTACCAATCGCTGCAACCATCACTCTACTAGGAATTCCTTCATGTACATGGTTCAATCAACCATTATATGCATACATGTACCTATACCTGCAAATCCCCCTCCATCATCCTCATCATGGGTTTTCTCATATTACCCATAATCATGCTCTAGATTTTATCGGGTTACCCTTAACCATGCCCAGGGTTTTTTCAGTTGACCCTAAACCATGCCTACATGAATCCTTTTCCACTTCACTCTCACATGTGGTTTCTGGCTTACCACAAACTTACATTTCAAAGTGGTTTCCAGCTTACCACAAAACTACACTTACATACACTCTCTCAAGTGGTTTTTAGCTTACCAGAAACCTGCACTTGCAAATTGGTTTCTGGTTTACCACAAACCTGCAATTACAAAATGCTTTTAATATTACAACAAACTTCATGGGGGTACACATGCCTCATTAGTCTTACAATACACACTTGAACTCATGGAGTTACAAGGTACATACTTTCCAAGGACCACTACAAAACATTACATAGACTTGCTTACTAATACATGTATGTGACACGTAATACATGATCATGAGTCTATTATACAAACTCACACAAACTTTCAATTGGTTATCCACCATCCTTTAATAATTTTTGCTGCTCTTTTACCTCATCTTTTGAAATTATTCAAATATTGGGAATCTTTGTCTTTTTCAATTAAGTCTTAGAACTCCATGCTGAAGTTTTCATTTGTTAGAGTCACGAATAAGACTCAATAAGGCTCAATACATTCAATATTTGGATTAAAAAAACAAATATCACCCTAATGTGTCATAGCTACAACAAGTTTGCCATACCCACTAAGATATCTCATAAATATGAACCAAATCACCTCTTTCAACACACTTCCAAGAGGGTCTTCTTGTAGCCGTTTCTCAAGACTGCCAAAGTGATCAACACTATCTATTAGTTATTACAACATGAAACTCTAACAACATGTTCAATTTAGTTATCTATTCTTGACTCATGCACCAGTAGATGGCTCTCATAGGTATTCGCTTCAGCATAGACCAAAGAGTAATATTGGAAGCCAAATTTGACAGCTAGAATGAGGAAACAAATGTATAAAATAAAGCAACTTTGTGAAAACAAAAAAATTCCTGACACCACCTCCAATGGTAATATGCTACAATAAACTCTACAACATTTATAAAGTATGCTCCAACAGTGATACACTACGCTCCATATACCAATATTCCATGTTTCCTCAAGCTCAATATTTTTCACCACTAATCTTCCATGTTGCCTTGAGGTCAATCTTTAGCACCACCAATATTCCACGCTTCTGTGACCCCAATCTCCCATGTATCTATTAAAAAAACACTCACACAGCTTCATGCTATGCAACTTGACCTTGAAAAAGCATGATGGCTCTGAACAGATCTACCTACTGATCCTCTCTCTTCAATCTATTCCAAAAGTCACTCTCTAATAAAAAAATTTCACTACTAGAAATCCAGTTTTGAAATGCCAACGCATAGGCTAGGGATCGTAATTTTAAATATTCTGGGGTAGATATAAATAGCATGATAACACTTGTATTCCTGTGACAACCATGACAAGAATTGAAAACTGAAAGGAAGTGGATTAGAGGATTTCTCTTCTCAATATTATGAATGAGTTAAATAAGACTACATTGGAGACATCAGCACTAAATGTCTACAATGAGACTCAAATAAAACTAGACTAAGTGAAACTGAATTGGGACACTTGGATGTACGGTTTCAACAACTAGCAGGTGGTTGGAATTATATTCTCCAACACCCCCCCTTAATTACAACCACATAAAAATGCAATTAAGATACCTATTGGTCTAGTCTCAACAAGGCTTACAATAAAAAAATTGACTTAAACTTGATTTAGTTTGCTTCTTCTCTTCTTCCAGATTCTATAGCATCTAAATTGTTTCATATTTCTCTCTTTTTTGTATCCTTGAGAAATCTGTTTCTTCATTTGCTCGTGCAGGTCTTCTATTGTTCCAATTTTTCTAAGCATGTCCTGGACTTCTTCAAGAAATTACTTGTATGTGGGTTGTTGCCACATATTGTCTTCTATAGTGTGCTTTTCATCATCAATCTATGGGAACATAAGACGATAATAATATTTTATCTCTTCAAAACTCCAATACTTGAAAATTTCATTGACGTGTTCATCATGCATAATGTCCTTAACATTCATATCTACAGCTGCTGTGTAGACCTCATCTAGACCTGGTGTTGCAAACCATGTTTCAAGGAACTTTAATTCCTCTTCATAATCACTTTGTTTGCCTGCACATTGGAAATAAATGGTAAGTGTAAAAAAATTTCCAAAACCACATTGGTTTTGTTCCTTGTACTCTGCAATGGAAACTTTCTCCTGTTGTGTTTCCTTCTCTGCTTCTGCCTCTATCTCTGTTTCTACTTTCCCTTTGTAGAATTTTTTCTTTGCATATGTCTTTATCTCTGTTACTTTCTTTGCCTCTTCTTCACTAACCTGTGCTGTTGAAAATAGGTTTTTTTCTACTGTCTCAAGTGGGATTATCTCACTAAATAGAATCATGCTAATATGATGTTTTTTTTGCATCATCTACAACCAATCATAATTAGCCAAAAATTCTCTATCAAAATTTACATGAACAATATTAGTCACTGGATTTACCATAGTATTTTTACTCTCATTAGAAATATCTATTGTTGCAATCACCAAATCATCATCAGCAAGATTTGTTGCTGGCACTGAAACATCGTTAGCAAGCTCTATTGCTTGTATCACAAAATCTTCATCAGAAAGCTCTGTTGTTGGATTCATCAAATTTTCATTAGAAATTTGTGTTTCTAGATACATCAAATCTTCGTCCACTCGTGGTTGTGCATAGTGGGGTTCATGAGCATCTTTGTGCTCCTTCTTTGTTGATTCTAAAATTTCTTCACAAACATCAACCACTTGTGGCCGAGACTTCAATGCTCCCCCTTGCACGAAAACACCTCTCAAGTGTATCCCAAGCTTCCTTGGATGTCTTGGCATCTGAAATTAGAAGGAGAATGATGTCATCAACAGATTATTTTATGAATTTGAATTCAAAGGCGCCCTTTTTCCACTTCACTTCCAGATTTAAAAATATCTCAAACATATCCTGTGGTTTTTTTAGCCTCTTTTATTTTCCCATTTGTTGAGTATTGCCTCATTATGCCTCAACAAGTAATAGAAATTGTATACATGACGTCCCTGCTTAGCTTACATAAGAAAGAAAAAGCTTCATGAATTTTTTTTTTTTTTAAATTTACAATGCCCCACAATAAATTTTAAACTTTTTAAACCATACCTTAAAGCCTTGTATTGCTCTTCTGCAGCGAGCTCACACTGGTGTGGATATTTGGTTGAAAAGTGCGTTGATCGACCCTAGTATCTAGGTCAAACTGGCGCTAATTGGCCCTAGTATCTGCCTCAAACCAGCATTGATTGTTGATTGCCCTGAATTTTCCTTCAAAAAGACTGATAATTAAAAAAAATTAAATTAAAGAAAACCTTCACTCAATTATCAGGGGCTTCTACTTTGTTGGTTCTTTGTTCTTCTTTGTCTTCGGATCTCTGCACCTCAACAGTATTCCTTTGGATCTTGTGCTCACCTCATGCTCACGTTGTTGCTTTGGAGTCTTACATAAGGTAGCTTCGATATTTGTTGCTCTCAAAGATTCTTACATGGGCGAAGATTTTTCTTCAATCCGTTTCGTCTATGCCTTCACTGGCTTCTTATTTCTCGTGTTGCTTCTTTGTAGGAGGCGTCTTCAAACTTCTTCAAACTTATGCTTCTCTCTCAAAGAGTCTTATGCAGGCTTTCCTTTTCTCACTACTGCTCCAACTTAACTCACATTGCTGCTCTCTCAGGGAGTCTTATGCAAACTAGCTCTGATACCATGACAAGAATTGAAAACTGAAAATAAGTGAAGCAGAGGATTTCTCTTCTCAATATTATGAATGAGTTAAATAAGACTACATTGGAGACATCAGTATTAAATGACTACAATGAGACTCAACTAAAATTGGAATAAGTGAAACTGAGCTAGGACACTTGGATTAATGGTTTCGACACCTAGTAGGTGGTTGGAATTAGATTCTCCAACAAACCAAATATAGATCCTATATATGATTATGATATATGTTAGCATGAAACAACAAGAATGAACCTTCAGGGATGTAACTTATTTGACCATAAACTTATTTTCCTCTTGGAGGGATTTCCAATTGGCTATCCACAATCTTATTGGATCGTCCACTAGAATGTTCATGATTGCTGGCGAGAGTTTTTCCAAGTTTTAATGGCTTTCTAACGATGATTTGAAATCTATATTTATATCGGTTAGTTATGTACATTCATTGTAACCTAAAATTAAACTACAAGAATCATGTAATAGGTTCGTCATGGACTCTTCTTGGGGGGTTTATTCAATATGGACTGCAAGTAAAAAAATAAAGTTAAGGATTTCAATACCATCACATACTCTCATAATCATATTACTTAGGTAACCTTTTTTCCATTTTATTCATTTAAACATTACTTTAAGAGAGCCTGATTGTTTATTAAGATACTTCAAAGTGAAAATAACTTTCTAACTATAATATAATGTTTTTCTAAAGAATTCTTTTCAACGTTGTACTTTTACACATTCAAAATTTTCAGACTGGTCATAACCGAGAATAAACCGTTTTTGGAAAGTTAATTATAATAGTTATGTATTTACAAGAATTCCTATCAATTGCAAAGAAACATAAGAAATCCTTAAATACTTTTCCACAATAAAGCATAAGTAGAAAATTCAAATACTTATATGCAATTTGAAAATATAGTAGGATCAACCACACTCCTCATAGCCAATGAACTACTATCTCAGTAGTCCCTCCGTAGCTCTAGACACTTTCTTTGTCAGGAAGCATCCATTTACTTTCACAAATTTTCCTCCTCAATCCCTAGCAACATCTTGCAAAAAATGGGTTGAATAATTTTTTTTTTCTAGGTTCAATATTTCACTCCCATTGAAACCTCACTATTTAGATTTCATTTTTCTCTCACAATCTCTTTTCTTTCTTTATTTTCATTCGCTCATGAAATTTTCTCCCATAATTATAATTCTAGTGGTAGGGGTCTCATACCCTTGGATGATGGATGATATTTCTTTTTCAATTTTCATTGTCCTTTCTTGGACTATAATTGGTTATTTTAATCATTTCTTAATAGTTGGGAGCCTAACTACTCACATGGTGGCCCCTATTATATTTCCAAATAAGCACATAAGTGATAATTTTGGTGGTATCCAATAATATTTTTCCATTTCCCTTGCAATTCACTTGGCTCTTATTGTTGTAATTTTATTTTCAGAGAGGTGGCGAGTTTGGGATAAGAAATTCTCCTACACACGTAAACATTCTTCCACTGAGTTATGATTTTTTCCTTCTAGCTAGCATTGAGTGTTTTTATGCTTATGCTTGTGTCATTTCGATTTAATTTCCTTGTCTACTACAATTTTGTGTAATCTCCCTCAAATTTTCCTAACAAAATTCCTACCTTTTCCGTTATACAATCTACCAGGTACTCAAGTTATCTAACCCTTGCTGTAAAATACCTCAAAATTTACCAATTTAAGATAAAGGAAGTTTTTATTACTATTATCATTATCATCCTACTTGATTAATATTCCTTCCCATTTCTCTATTATCATAATTTTAATTATTGGTATTTCCTATCATAGGTTTAATGGTCACAATCTAAGACACTTATTATTAACCCTTTTAAAAAGGTTATTTTACCTCAAGATTTTTGGGTTGGCCAAGGTACTAGTACCCATTGTTATTTTAATTTCATATATCGTTTATATAAGTGGAAGTGTTTTTGCTAACTTGTGATGGTATTAAGAAATTACCATTTTTTTTAATATGTGGCAATGTGAGTGTTATAGGGATATTTAATTAAGTTATGTTGAATGCTGGAAAGTGACTTCCTCAACATTAAGGATTCCACCCAGTTAGGAGCTTAAAACAACTCCTTTTCCGTTGAAAATTGTGGGTCTGACTGGGGATAAAGGGACCTGTTTCCCGTATAAAGAGAGTTTATATAACAAGAGAAATGAAATCAACACTAGTGGGGTGATTTATTCTAATGATAACATAAATTAAAACTAATCTAACTATTTCTTGGGATTGGATTCAAATATATGATTAAGGAATAAAATTTCACAAGCATGAAATTATATAGATCATGGCATACTTAATGAATATAAGCACATTTAAGAAACTAAATGAATTTAATTGATTTAATTAATGAAGAACATTAATCACATAAAATATCTCTAAGTCTCACATCTAATAACATATCGTTCAATACATTATATCAATAGTAATAAGAACATATATCACTTCAATGCTTATCAAAATGAAACTAATAAAAATAATAAATTTTCTACAATCTTGGAAACATAAAACAATAAATACACAGATAACAATACCCGTTACATCATAGCTTTAGATCTGAAAAGATAGCTTCAAGGTTCAGATTTTCAATTAGATAACTTTCGTTCAAATAGTAGTCTGAGCTCCAAAAAGAAATCTTCTCAAAATTTTGGACCCCTTTATAAATGCATGAGAGGGGTTTAAATACTAATTAATATTACAAAAATAGAATACTTCTGAAATAAGTCTTCTAATATTACTCTATTCTATAATACTATAAACTAGGAAAATAAAATGCATAATTTGCAACAGTTTGTGACTATTTCTTGGATTCACTCTGTAGCTGGTGCTTGAGCTAGCATGCTTGATCCTATGTTCGAGCTACGGGGGATGAATTGGCTACATTCTCATCAGCCCCATGAATACTGCATCGTTGAGTGTCAGAAGAAGCTTATCCGTTGCATTGGAGAGGCACTTCAATATTATCAATTGGTTACGAGGATTAGTCAACAAGTACTAGTAACTCTCCATATTCAACCTTGTCATATTTTCCATGTCAAGAGATTTTTTGTTTGATGTCTCTTGCCAGGATTTTTTTAGGAAATTGATTTCTAGAAGAGTGTCTTTTGATGCTCCATGAATCATATTGGCTTGTATAAGAGAATATTTTATATACTCAAAGATGATGGAAGATAAATTTTTAGCTCTGATAATAGATAATTCAACGCTCTTCATTTTAATATCCCAATATCCAAATATTATATTCTTCATTTATTCTTCAAGATGATGGAGATCAGCTTCTCTACCCTATGCAGTATCTTGCCAATATATGTACTTTGACACTTTCTCATCAATTTCTTCATAATAAGTTCTTAGATTGGAAATATGAGTAAATAATTTATCTTTGGTCTTATTATACTTCTGATATAAAATTGCTTTTTGTGTTGCTAGTACTACTTTAAACTATGTTGCTTCTTTCTTTAATTTATTGATTTCAAGATTTTCTTGGAGATTTTCAAACTTCTGCTGCATTAGATGAGTTACTTGATCCTTTTCTTTAATTTTGTTTTCAATTTTGAATTTTATACCTTCAAACTATTGTTGTAGATTATTAATATTTGACTGAAGCTCCTTTTTTATTCTTTTCTTTTCATCAGAGAAAAATTGCTCCATTTAAGCATTGTATGGTCCTTTTCTAAAATCAATGATTCAACTTCAGCTGCCTTATCAATTGTTGCATTTGCATAAGCACCTACAAATTGAGGTAATATATTAAGCTCTTTCAATGGATATTATTGAGTTCCTTGCCAAATCACTCGCATTAATGTTCAATCCATAGGCAGTTCTGGAGATTCTTCCATCTTTCGTTTCTTCTTTGACTTGGTCGTGACAACTTTGTGCCATAGACTGTAAAACACATCCAGTGGCGGAATCTCTTCAACTTTCAGGATTATTTCAATAGTCAGAAAAGCTAGAATGATTTCCATATATTTGGATGATGTTTCCTCTGGTGTCTCCTCTATATCATTGTTTCCTTGGATCTAACCTTGCTCAAAAATAATTTTGGAAACCTCTGCAGTGAATGAGGTTTCTCTGAATTCTTCCTAATTCTTGGAGTTATCTTTACTAGTAGAAACATGTTGCATACTTGATTCTCCTGTATGATTCAAGGAACTTGTAGGACTTACAATAGGCATAGTTTTTTATTGAATGGCATTTTGAATGGCAGGGGTATTAGTATCTGATAGTGACTTCTCAAATTCTTCCCAAATTTGGATGAATCTATCATCATGTTGAACATTAGTGATTTCTTCTTCTTGAACTGGTACTGGTACTTGAGAATCTATTGCAACTATAACCTATTGTGTTCATCTCTAGTTTGTGAAACAAATAATCTGGTAAATGAGAATTTCTCTATTCATGATACACTTTGAATCTTACTGAATCTTATGGATTGAGAATTTCATCTTCTTTATGTTGAACTGTTGAAAATTCATGAATTGATTCAAACATATCATCAAATCTACCAGGCTCTCTTGAAAATTTTCTCATCTTGACTAAATTAATTATTTCTCTAGCAATACCATAGGGATCATAACTTCTATTAGGTAACACTAGAAATTTGAAAGGTTTTAATCGATCACTTTCAGGAGAGGCATGCTTGAAATTTTTTAGGGCATATGAACCATAGGAAAAAGGAAAAACTGGCCAAATGGTATTTCTGGCATCTTTTAGGATTTTAGTCAAACCATGAACAAGTGTTTGATAATAGATTTCTTTGGCTAACAAATTGTCTGGTATATACAAGGGTAGTACATGACGATTGGAATAACTTCCAAAAATATGGATGTATGTAAAATTTTCTTCACCAAACCACCCACCAACAGACTTGAAACTCTTATTGGCTTTAGGAGTGAATGTAGTGATTTTTCTTTCGAAAATGACTTGGAAGACTAGGAGCATTATGTAATATTCCAAATCTAGAATAACACAATGAGCCTGCTGAAATAACGCACTCCTGGGAGATTGATGTACATAAATGAGTTTACATCCCTTAGATCCCTTAGATCAGCAGATCTAGAATCTAGATCCAAAATGGCAGCAAAAAAAAATCAAACTAGGTGTGGTAAACAGATCTCCCATCACCTAGTCTAGCTAAAAAACACCCTACAAGAGGGACTGCAACTATGCACAGAAAAATGCTTCAGAAATAATGCAGTATTGGACAATATGAGTAGGATGCCATCAAATACGATTAACTTATGAGTATACAACAACAAATCAGAATTATAATGAAGCTCTTTTAATATACAGTAGAATACATGAGACAATAGAGCAAGAAATCTTCAGAAAAGAAGGCTGCAACATATATAGAAACTGCCAAAATGGCTCAACAGCATTATTTTGAGGAGCTACAGTAGCTCAATATTACAACTTAGATCTAGGAAAACTCTGTAGAAAAAACATCAGATCCATTTCAGATATGGAAACTAGATAGTCTTATTTACAAGATCCCCTTGGGGTTTTGACCAAATCATGCATAACAAAGAGTAGATCTGAGTTTTAAGTTGCATATCTGCAAAATGCTTCAAAAATTTCTGAAGATGACTTTACATTATAGTAGATCAGATCTAAATAGAACATGGAAATAGCAAGCTAATCCATGGATCACCAAAGTGAAAGGCAAAGCCCAGCACCAGAGATCTCTCATAAAAAATGGGATCAAAACACCCTGCAGAACCTCTAATGAAAATAAAGCAACTCCTCAATGAAAACTGCACTATAGCTTGAATAACAATGGTGGCCTAATGCCAAGATACAAATCTAAAGTTCAAACAATAGAGGCACTCTTCCAGGAGGTTAAAAGACACACTCCATGAGAAGAGGCTCCAATACATGCTAGATCTCTACAGATCTAGAATCCCACTTGCTGCAGCTTACAAAAGCAAGCAAACCCTCATTTGATCTACACTACAATTGGAAGTAGAGCTTTGCCCAAAGCCTAATAGTGGATCAAATCAGCAAATACTCCTCCGAGAATCTTCAAGGGAAGAGGTGAAATACTTGCATAGGAACCCCAAGTGCTAAGCAACACAATTCTCTACTAAACAGCAGAGCATAGTATTTCTCTAAAAAGAAAAGATGCTCAGAAATATAATCAATCAGCAACCTTTTCTTGCTACCTTCCCCTTCCTTTTATAATATGAAAGCCTTTACAAAACCTAAACCACCTTGATGAGTTAGCTCCTTTCACATGAGGGGCTTCCTTCCAGAATTGCATTGTCCCTTCATGAGATACATTGAACCTATACAGCACTGTAGATTTGGTCAAGGTTGACCCAGTCTCACAGCTCAAACCCCTTTCACACCTGCAAGTGATTTATTTACATGGCCCTCATTTATCTTGTTGACATGGGCATTGATTTATTCAGTCTTTTCAAGAGTTTTACATGTCCTCCTTTATTCATTTATTCATGCAACATAAAGTAAAACAAAAATGAATATTCCTCTTAGCTTAGGCTAAGTAGGAATACTACACAATATGTCACTGCATAATTTGAACATGCGAGAATGATATTTTTACTCCCATAAGAAATCTAATTGTATATAAATGGGGGTTTCAACTTCTCTGGTCCATTTCCATCCTAATGATTAAAATTCAAAGGAAAAACAGACTTCGTCTATGATATAGGGGCTCATATAAAAAGGAGAGACTGCATTGGGTGGGGCATTTCTATTTTCTCTATAGACTTTGATAAATCTAATCAAATTATAATAAAGAATAGTAGCCCAATCTAAAATATAGCCATCAAAGGATGCTTCTATCAAGGGTGTCCAATTTTCTTTAAATTCTGTCATATTTAGAGATCCAAAGAGACGACACATCATTTCATCTATTTGAGAGAATGGGCTTTTGAGAGAGACAACTGAATACATACCCATATCATTGCACTTATGCCGGTTAGGATCATTTCTCCATTCTTAATTATAGTCGCAAAATGGTCATTCTCGTGCATGAAATCGTGAACAAATTGGGCATCATATCTCTTCTAGGGTTTTGGTATTTTATACATATTCTTCAAATATGATGACCTGAGAGAACCAATAACAGTTCTTCTTTGAGTAAAAAAATTTCTATCTCTAATATATACATTTTCCAACACCCATTTCACTTAGTCAGTGTATGACAACATTTTAGGATGAGTAGAAATTCTGTGAAGAAAAGAATTAGGAGTTTCTGTCCATGATTCTGAATCATTGGACAACGTATCATTCATCACAACTTTTCTATCCAGAATTACTTCCAGTTTCTCGTTCTTGAATAGCTAATACATCCCTTCCCTGCTTGAAGAACCAATTTATGGGTTGCATGTAGTATCCGAGATTAGGGTAGCCATTTCATTTTTTTCCTCTTGTTGTATGACTAACAATGATGGGGTGGTAGATTTCATTCGCACTTTAATCAACCTTGACATCCTTTTATGCCTAAGTGTTTGGATTTACCGTGTTGAAAATAAAACTAGAAAGTATAAGCTTAAATCACTTCGAATGATATTAACTGTCTTGTCAACTTAACTCATGCATAATGAGAGATCCTTGAAATTAATGTTTGAAATAATTACAAATAAATTAAAAAACTGGAGATCATAAAACACCTGAATTAACATTAAATTAATAAGCATAGGTTCATGTGATTTTGACAGATGTCATTATATCAGGATTCATTGATCAACAATTTTGACCATTGGTGACTCATAACGCTCAAAGCCATCTCTGAAATGCAAAGTGCGACATTGCAATGTTTTAATATGAGATGTGATATCAGCATCTGTCAGGTGGTGGTTTGCGATGTCCGAATCTTTAAAGTGACGAATTCGCTACTTCAAATTTCAGCGTTTCGCAATTGTACATTTGCTACTTGGATTTCGGCAATGCGCTATTTCAGAGATTTGCTATTCTCAATTTCCCTAAATTTTTCCCCTGCTTATGTGCCTTTTATGTTTAAGGGTTATTTTTTAGGTGTTTTTCTTTATTTTATAAAGCTTAATCAGATATAAAATCTATCTTTAAGTTTCATTTCTAAAAAAAACATTAAACTAAAAAATTTTAAAGGGTCCCCATTATCCTTTCTAATCTAGTTTACTTAGATAATGGGGAGTTGTTGTAATACTGCAACAATTAGTGATACATTGGATGAATCAAGAATCTATGATAAATCTTAATACTTAAGGACAATATTCTAAGAAATTTTATAAATAATTGAAATATGAATTTAATATAGGTAAATTCTAATCTAAAGACCCTGATTTTACTTGAAAAATTCTCCTCTTTCTTTTGTGAATGAACGTTCTCTTTAAATGAATAAAATCTTAATAAGTTGAAAAGATAAGTAGGAATTTAATCAAATCTTAGATTATTTGATAAACTTATTAGTCACTAGTAGAGCCACTGCTATCGACAAGCGTTCATAGCCTCGACAGTGTTACTATTTAATGAAAAATGAACCAGTATCCCATTCGTAATATAATAGATATCTTGAAAGGTACTATAATTACTCATTTTCTTCAAAGATTTTTTTTTTCCACTGTAAAAACATTATCCTAGTTTGGAGGCTGGAAGTGATAATTTCATTCAATGGTTATAATAATTTTGAACAAGCTAACTTGTGATGAGATCCCTTGTCTCAAGTTTTTATGCCATAAGCCATTATCTTGGTTTGGTAGCCAATTGATAATGTCAAGTTTATTACTTTCCTATAAACATGATGAGTCGACTCATGATGAGATCTCTTAACTTTATTTTTATTTTTTATTTTTTGAATTACATTTTGAAAGATATATCTAATATATAAATGAATGGGGATGTTGTCATTTTTCTCCTTATAAGCTTTTGGATGACCATTTGAGTAAAAAATGCTAATACTTCAATAAAATTTCCCAACTTGTAAAAGTAACTTTTCGAACATGATCCATGTCAAAATAATGTTTCAAATCACATCAGTTAGAAGTATTCTTCCTTATAATCGGATATTTAAATTAAAATTTTCCAAAGAAGTAGAGAATTCAATTTATGATTTATTTCCTTATTTTATATCTCAAGGATTAACACTTCGATGTTCAAGAAGAATAAGAAAGTGTTTCACCTTTTGCATAATATTGCAATAACTTGATTTATTTTAAATTATATCTATGTAAATATTTATACAAAAGAACAATTGTTCTTTTAAGAAAAATATTTTTTAAGGACAAGTACATTAACAGGAAGATTTTCCTTCTTCCCTTCTAATACTTGCAACATAAAAGTTGATGGACCTATTTTTTTGAATTATCTGAAAGGGCCAAGCCAGAGTTTTTGAAATTTTGTATTTTTTCCTCTATCCTCATGCACTTTATCCCATTTCAATAGCAAATCTCCAATCTCAAATTCTTTATTTTTGACTTTATTTGAATCAAATGAAGTTTTGATCAACTGTTGATGGTGATTGTGTACCATTTTTTCTTTCTCTCTTTCTTCTTCCATTTTAATTATTTCAGACATTCTTAATTGTAATGAAGAGAGATGTTGTTCATTAATTAATTGAACTATGGCTATTGATGGGATAGCTATATTCAAAGGTAAAATTTCCTCTTTCCCATATACTAATCGAAAAGGAGAAGTTCCTATTGAAGCTTTTATAGTTATCATATATGCCCATAATGCAAAGGTTAAGGATTTATGCTATTTTTCTCATTTTGATCAATACTTCATTTAATTATACTTATGAGATTTTTGCTTGTTGATTCTGCTAGACCATTTCCTTTTCTTCTTCTCCCCATTTAAAAAATGTATCTTTCTTAATCATTCTAAAATGGTGTGATGTTTAATCCTTGTCGTGTTATTCGACAACAACATTTCATTTTCTAACAAATGAACTTGGTCAATTATATAAACAACATGCACTCAAATAACAACATGAAAGTAAACAATTTTTATAGTCATGAAAATATTCTAACACAAAATAGTTATAAGGATTCTAATCAATATCATGTAATAATAGTTTTATCTTTAATATTTGGTTGTTGTTTACATGGACATGATACCAAGTATTTTCAATTTGATATTTAAAAGATAAAACAAAATAAAAATAAACGTTCAAAATATAATCAAAAAATAAATAGAGAATATCATGGAATGGACATTGCAATTATAAAAATTCTCTTTACTCATCCACTGATGTATTTTTTGGCATTCCTCAAACATTTTCTTGCCCAAAATAACCATGAGGTAAAATAATCACAACATTAAAAACCATAGGAATCCATACAAGTGTTTATGTTAATAAGAAAGAACATAAAGTATCATATAGAATAAGTAAATTGACTTGAATTGCACTAGTTCTTGAATCTTTACTTAAGCTATTAACTTCAATGAAAGAAATTTGCTCAATATTTTAACAATAAATTCTAATTACACCACATTCATCATAAAAAATTTACCTAATTATGCTCACTTAAGAACGTAACATTTCCATCACCTTCATGCACCTAAGTAATAACTACACACTCTTAGTCATTTTAGTTGTTATGGATTATTTGAGAACAAAATTTGAGCCTCAATCCTGCATAGCCTCTTGAACACAAACATTGGTAGGGATTTTATAAATTAAAATTGTTTGATACACCTAATCATCTAATCTTTTCCATTAAAAACCTCCATCATTGTCTCAAGGAAAAATTCAAACACTAGTTCATAAACATGTAATGTAGAAGCCAATGCTATTAAATAAACATAGAATATGTAAAAAGCATTCCTAAATTTTATTTCATATTAATGAGAATTATATGCATAAATGTTTCCTTGAAGGATCTCACAAAGTAGACAAAAGTCACACGTAAAATCATGCCACCGAGATAAATAGCTTAGTTTTGTAAAAATATAATGATTTTAAGTACAATACAACCAACAATAATTTAATAATAATTAACAAATGGATAAAGTGATTAGGCCTTGGTGAAAATTATAAGAGTAGAAACAAACAAACTCTAAAGCACTACAAAATTGATAAGAAAACATATAAAATGAGACATGCAACAATATAAGACAAATTACCTTGCTTTTCTCAAATATTTTTATCAAGGGAAGATATCCATAGTCACTTTTAGAATAGAAAAATAATTTAGAACAAAATCAAGGCCCCAAAGCTCTCGTATCATTTCTTTGAAATGCACTCTAACTCTTCTAATTACACCAAAGTGCCCTCTAGGAAACTTGTTGTAGAAAGTCGTAATCCCAGGAAAAAAAAAAAATGTCAAACGGGCCACTCAAATTCCTTGTTATGAAAGTTGTGAAAGGAATAAAAGGGCGAGTGCTTTGTGTTGAGTGTTTCACATTGCCTTTTATTAATACTAAAAAGGAGGGTCTTTTGGAACCGTCAACTACCTTGTCCAAGGCCTTTGTGATGGAAAAAGTGTCGATACGAGACATTTTAGTCGCATGAAACATTTCATCCTTTGCATTTATATCCCATTTTATACCTATGTAAATTGGCTATGATTTTGATGTTTGAAATCCATAATCATGCCATTGGAGGAGTGCAAATGTCGTTTCCATGTTCTTTTTTTCTTGACATGGCACCTGAATTTTCTTCTATATCTTTTTTGTTTGGCTATATTGTACACTTGTTTTTATTATGAACATGTGAAACATTTTCCTCCATATAGGATAACAGTAGGTGTCCTCTTGGGAACAAAATACATGAGTCGAATGAATTAATACACCAAGGGCGTCAGTGAGAATAATTTGACCCTCTGCTGGAAACAAATAATTTTCCTGAATCCACTAGACGTGTAGGCCCTACCACTTGTGAAGGTGCATGTGTACTAAGAATAATTGAAAATATAGTATTTATTAAAAATATTGAATGTGCCATCATTGATAAATCTTTTTAAGAAGGTTGGATGGTTCAATGTCCACCTGAGAAGAGGACAGGGTATGTGTCATTCTTGTATAATTATTAATTCCATTCTTATTATTCATATCATTTTGAAAATAATTTTTATGTTTTCTATGATGTGGGGAACTAGAACTTGATATGGATTTTTCTTTGGGTGCAAGAAGAAATTTGCAATAGTGGGAAGTGGGGAAGATGGTTTGGCTACTACTAATCAACTTAATAAAGCTAGGAAATCTCTCACTATTTATGAATGTGTTGATCAAATTGGTGGTACGATGATGTATAGAGTTCCTAATATGGAAAAAAATAAACTTGATGTTGTCCAACGAAGTTTTGTTCTGATGGCAGAGGAAAGTGTTAATTTTGTTGCTAATGCAAACGTTGGAGTTGACTCTCTTTTCTCTGTGGAGAAGCTTCATGTTGAAAATGATGCTATGATTTGGGCATATGGTGTAACAAAACCATGACACACTTCCATATTTCATTTCAATTCTATATCTTATGGATTGGAGACACACTAGAGTAAGGTCTAGAGCTTCTGGATTGAGGACATGCCACCTTTCAGGCAAGTATTTCACACCACTTGCACCAATCAATTTCATATTCTACTGACCTAGACCTGAAAGGTCGAGTGGATATTTTGGTTTTCCATCATACTAGAAAATGCCCCAATGTATTTCAAGTTACTGGGTCATATTATCTTAGCATCTTCATCAAGAAGGCTAAACAAATATATTTTGATATCTCCACTCTACATTGGAGTTCCCTTGCCACTCATCACTTATTTTTAAAAAGTTTGATTAAAACTTTGTGCATACATGAGATTCACATTTTTATCACCATCAACGGACCAACCCACTTCTCCCACAATAATGGGCATATTAGGGAAGCCTGCTTTCTTTAGGGCCCAAATCAAAGTATGAATATTTGCATCAAACAAATTCAATATTGCATCTCCCCATCAATTACTGGTTGGTTGGTACCATCAAAGAAGGAAAAGTCCAAAGGGGAATACTTGTTATCATATAAACTCAAAAATGGGTAGATATTAACAGTAAAAGGTGCTTCATTTCCATTTGGAAACTAAATAATTTGTATAATGAGATCATGAACTTCTGGCCTAAAATACCAAGTTGATACCACTGAGTTGGTTTCTGGGGATTTGTACACATTTTCATTGAGGGGCACAGTCACTTTGATATGGTCTTCTAAACCTACCTTATTGAGAGCTTGCTAAATATTTCGAAGCATAGGAAGGGTAAAATTCATATGTGTCATTATATGTCTTTAGGAAAGGCTCCTTTCTAACTACAACATACCTGCAGAGTGAAAGATTTTTTGCGACCAATATTAGTACTCTGGAAATATTGAAACAGATAAATGTGGAACAAATTTTTATCTTGTAAACCAACTAGAATCTCCTACCCGAAAAGTGTACCTCTAAGGATCTTATTTTTCAAATTTCCCAAATCTACATGACAATATTGTTGTAATATTATGACAACAAAAGAAACATAATTGACCATTAACGTACATTCAGAGAAAGCAATGTGCATAAATGAAGAGAAGCCCAAGGAAAGGTACATAGCAAGAATATATAAAAGGAGTAACAAATTAATTTACGGCCTGATGCCTTAAACATCTAAAACAAATTACAAACACATAATTTAAAAACCATGATATAGAATATGGAGGAGAATTTAATTATCACAAGTAGTTGGGTGGTTTTTTGAAGAATGCTTTTGTCCAAGTTTTTCCACCATTGTTTTGGATCATGTCCCTTACTCCTGTAAATTTTTCATCTTGTTGCCAGAAAAATTTGGTAACATTATGTATTCATTTCCTTGATCTGTACTTTCTACCATCAATTTTTATGCTCATTATATAATTTCTTCTTGATAAATAATGATATGACTCTTTCCAAGTCTATCCTCCCTCCCTCGCCAATTTATTATTAATTTTCAAATATTTCACCTATTATGGTTCTGGGAAAATTAGAGAAAATCATCAGGTGCTTCTTTTAGAATGGTGGTAATGGAGACACTACATAATTCTCCCTTGTCGATTAGGAGAAAAAATTTAGATTTGTAATGTGGGATATTTGACGTTGAAAAACATAACCAGATGAACAAATCTCTCAGGGTGAATATGATTCAGAGGATGGTAAATAGTACATTCTCCCTTTTGAAAAATATCATCGTAGAAAATTGTTCCCAAGGAAATAGCCTAAAATCATCATGTTATCTTCTATGGATCACACCCCTGGGTCTAATTTTTATAATAAATTAAATAAATTCACCCCCTAATAAAGGATCATATTTCATACTTCATATGGATGGAAAGAAAGAAATATTATGGTTCCATTCCATCATAAGTCACCCCCCTCTGACCAAATTCAAAATTTTAAATAACATAAAATATTGGTTTAGTTGTATGAACTTCACAAATATTAGACTTTAGAAATTTGACATGACTAAAGATGGTTAACACTCCTGGGTAACCCAATTGGTTGTTGCCAATGTTTTTAACCATTTGGTTAGGTCTGTGACAGATTGGTTGAATTGTAGGAACTTGAAAAAATTTAGACTTTAGAAAAGTTGACATACCATTTTTAACTGTAGAGTCCAACGTCTCCCCACAATAAAGCCTTAAGCCATAATTTTCGAAGAGTTTGGATGTATCTAATATATAGGCCATTTCCCTTTGCAATATGTCTACAACTTCTGGATTTTGGTCTGTTGAGTTATTGCTTGTAAGCCCAGGTGACCTAGATTCATTTACCACATGAAAACCCAAAGCATCTGAAGAGATCACTCTTGATTTTTATTGTTGTTCATATTTGGGAGATCGTTTAGTGTGAATAGGTTTCCCAAACAATAGAAAAGGTCCACTCTTTCTGGTTGAGGTACTGGACCTCCCCTTAGTTTCTTTCTATTCACTTTGTGACGAATTTCCCATTTTTAAAACACAAGATAAGTTTTCTTATACACTATACTGCTCAAGATGGGAGTTAAGGAGAGTGTCCCTCGCTCTAGCTGGTGGAAGCTATATAATGACAACCCAGATTGTAGTTTTCTTGGATGAAAATATGACAAAGAAACCCCATAAATATGACCATGCCTCGCTCCCTACATGCCTGCAGGATATTTTTCTGAAGGACCATGCCAAGGGTTAATCTTCCATAGCACATTATTCATAAGTGTGGCCATTTGAAGTCCTCCCATGATTCCATTTGAAGGGAGTTTAGGATTTTTTCTTTTTCTCCTTTCAGATTTCTTGTGAAATTTTCATGTACTCTTGCTACCTCCTAGTCAGTTTCAAAGGTACGCCACCACCGACGTCTTTTAATGGAAGGATCGATGGTGTAGGCCCCATCTTGACCCTGAGGTCTCTTTCTAACACCTCTGTAACTCACTTCGCTCAGTAAAGTACAAGAAAATGTCCAAAAGAGGCCTTGTCGAGCTACCAATAACGCAATGGTCAAAGGAAACAACCAAGGGTATGACTATGTGATCCATTCGCAGTCATAGTTTACACGTTTAAATTAAAATACATTGATGTTACATGGAGCTTAAAAAAGGAAATGTCAAGGTTTTTCAAACAGAAAAATGGAGGGAAAGGGACGTGAAGCCTCACAAATAACAATCGATATGTCCACAACTTATTGAATATAATAGAGATTATTATGTATTGTTTTCTTCATTATATAATGTCGTAAATCAAGGAATGGAGGACTTATTTATTTTTGTTTAGGCTCCTAGTCATGACAAAAAGTTCCCACATTACCGACCTATACTTTTGATGTTCTTGTTGTTCTAGATGACAAGAAACTTGACTAAATGGTTGTTATTTACTCGAGTCTCACTTTCGTCCGATTTTCAACACCAAATTAGCTTCCAAAACAATATGATATACCTGGCTACCATCGCCTTGTACTTTTGCAACATAGAAACGAGACACTCATGTAGGTGGTGGTTATATCCATAGTTACCAAGTTCGAATTCGAATTCGAATTCGATACTATACAATAAAAATTCAGAAGAAAACATTTCAATTCTTTAAACATTCGATAATATGCATCTTAAACATACTTCTTTTATGTAATAGCAAAGGTCTTATGTTATTTTTTTTCTTATTCATCTTGGAATTTGAATAAATTTAATAATTCTAAAGTCAATTTTTGATCCCCTGAATATTTGGCAATCATACACCCATGTCTATCTAATTGTCCAATATTTTAGGAATCAAAAATCTATATAAAGATTCCCAATCAATATAAACAGTTTTGAAATTACAATTACTCAAAAAACCACACTTTTCCTCTAAATCTTTTATGCTTTTCAAAACTAAAACTTTAATATAAAATCCCTCTTAATTTATTTTTTAATTAATACATATTTAAAAACTAAATATTAAACTTATTTATATAAAATTCTATTCATAGAGGATATAAACATATTTAAATTACTATTATAAAAGTTAGCTAACATTTCAGAGTTCGTGTTCAAATTCTATTTTCTTTTTTTCTCAGCCTTCTAAAACCTTCAATGCAGCACTAAAATTGAAAAATATAAATTTATGGCTGACAATTAGTTGTCCTTTCATAATGTGAAACGAATTTACAGAAGAGAGATGCAACAATAGTTACTAGGAAATAAACATACCTTGAAAAAACACTCGTGGAAAACAAAAACTATTAACCATCCACGCAATTAACGTATGATCTACAACACACGCTCTTCAACATCAGCTTGAGCTTCTGATTCTCCTCGTTTACCACAAGTACCATGATATGCATCGAATTATAAATTAAACAATTTGTAAGAAAAGGAATAGCATGAGAACATGAATATACTAAAAAATAAAGCCATAGCTGTGAAAACTCAGTCAAAACACCTTATTCTTGTTAGCTGCCATCTCAAACTGATCTTCAATTTTTAGTCACTGCCTGCGAATTCGTAGTATAGATGTTGCTGGGTCCAAATTGAGGTATGTTTTCACCCTATAATTACTTCAAATTATGTCACAATTTTGGGAATTCTCCTTTATCTTAACAATAAAGAAAGATAAAACTTATGAAAACTAGAGAAACTAGTCCAAAGAAAAAAGGAATGTTTTTATAACACAAAATTGACTTATTTTATCTCTGTATGCAGGAAGGCAGAACATCTGAACCGGTGGTAAACAAAAGATAACTGACGGATGCAAACGTATGGGATCTCGGTAACACCTAGAAGCTGGCAGAAGGCAGACAGATGGATTTTAGCCCAAGAATTCAAATGATAGCCATGCGCAGCAAGCTGTCATTTCGAAAATACTTTCTCATTTTGTGAAATCGCCTTTAAAAGGACGAGGGACGAACGAGAAAGGGGAGTTGAAGAAAAATATGAAATTGATTCTATAATCAATGCATCAGAACCAAAATTCCTAATTGTATTTCTGTAGTGTCCCTGGATGTAATATAGAGTTTTTGAATAGTTATATTTTGAAGTTTTCACTGTGTTAGAGCTTCCGGTGGTCTAGACCCAACCCTTGGAAGTTCCTCACCAATTCCCATACTGTGTGTTAGTCATAGAATCAATGTCCAAGTATCTGATGCAGTTGTAAAGTACTTTTCCATTCAATAAAATTACAGTTTCTCTTTCTTCATAGTTGTTAGAATTTGTGTTCTTTGAGTTAGAATAATCGCATTTTTATTTCCTGGTTTATAATAATGCTTCATCACCAGTAGATGGTTCCGGTTTTTTCCAATGTCGTTTAAATTGATTTACAGATCATAGAATTTTTTTTTTCGATGTTACTTGTCTTTGCGGATTGCATTATTCTTTCAGGACAGTGAAGCATCCAATCATTGATTAATGTCAATTATTTAGTTTACAAAGAGAATTCCATTGCAAAATTATATAAGTAATTGTTGTACAATTCATTTAGATTTCTTCATTCAGACTGCTTTAGACTGTTGTTCAATTCAATTTGATTGTTGTTCAATTCATTTAGACAGTTTTTCAATTCAATTCGATAGCCATTCAATTCACTTAGACTGGTGTTCAATTCAATTCGATTGCTGTTCAATTTATTAAGCTTGTTATTCAAACTCTCATTATGTTATTCAATCATAGGCTAGATAGAATAATTAACCAACCCATTCCTCGTTAGGTTGATTTAATTCAGAAGGTTAGCTAATCCTTTCTCATAAGAAACATAGAGTAACTATCAGCCAAATTAACTTGCATATATTTTTCCAACACTCTTGAAATAAGAAGACTTACCTTGGGTTGATAATTAAATGAGAAGCACTAGGGTTTCCTATAATAAGCCACCTCTGTGACCCCAACATTTTGGCGTCATTGCTGGGGAGAGTCTTAATAGTGATCTCCTTTATTCATATTTCTCCATAGTTGTGAAGAATTGGGTATTGAAAACGAGAAGTCAGAACCTACGTATCGGCAGGCAGGCAACATGCTTGCCCTCTATCCCGCTTCCCAGTAATTCATGGAAAGAATAGTAGAATAGGTGATCTTGTTTTATGACTAGGAAGAAAAAGATAGAAATAATCCAAAATCATTCGCAAACATCCTCACAATCCAAAGGACTAGTGATCCTTGGAAGAACTACATATATAGAGGAAATCATTAAGAAAGCTGAATCTCAGGCATCTGTAGGATCCAAAACTATTTCCATTCAAGGTCCTATCACACTCCCTTGGGTGACAGCCTCACCATCTATAGCCTATGCCAAGATTCACTGTGAGACAGAAGGATCTGTGCGAAGCCTATAGACTACCGATCGTATTGGCACTGACCCTTCAAAAGAGGGAGAATCTTGCAACTTACAGGAAGGGGAAGGATAAACTAGTCGAGGAATTCAAATAGAAAAATTTGAGCCTAAATCCCCTGAAAGAGTGATCGAGACAGAGGTACTCAAGATCCCAGATCAGGGAGGTCTTGTAAAACCTCCACCACATTCGCCTCCCAAGCCCACTAGGATTACTCCTCCAGATCAAGAAATACCCGAAGATTTATGGCACCTCTTTGATCATATGGAAAATAAAAAAAACTAGAATCAAAGCCAGACATCAACATTAGAATACCCCATTGTTGATCATGTTGCAAACACCCCTATGAAAGCCATTCCCTTGCACAACATTCCCATATTTCATGGATTGACCACAGGAGAACCTGATGCATTCCTATTCGAATTTGATGTCTTATGTAGGGGATATGACTACACCACTGATCCTTAGAAACTAAAACTATTTCCCTCTACCCTAAAAGGAACAGCACTACGCTGGTTCATGGGATTAGGTGGGGGAACTATCAATAATTGGGACCAAATGAAGGACATTTTCCTTACCAAATACCAAGACTCTTGGGAACCGAGACAATGAAACATTAGAAAATTACGTAGGAACAGCCAAATTTACAAAGGTCTCCATATACCACGCTATCCAAGGATATCTTAAAAGCCACAATGATTAAAGGAATGAAAGAAAAATGGGTGGAACACTTAACATAATGGGAAAAGGAGATATTTACCAGGAATAATATGATGAGATTATTTCCCTGTGCATTAGATGATCTCGGGGTAGTGCACACAATCAGCCAAATGGGCGTGATTCTATAAAAAAAGATCTTAAGCAGTCAAATGGAAATGTAACTAGAGCAGAATTTGGAAATATTTTGGAATATTTAAAAACTGGCATCTTGGGTACTTTGAAAACGTAGCTTGACATTTTACAAGCCAAGCATAAACAAGCTATAACATAACAGAACTTGGTTGTCTTTTTCCCAAGATGTTGGAAGAAGCACAGCTAGAGGGGATTTCCTTTAGAAATGGTTTAGACTTCTGCCATCTGCACTGAGGATCATACCATGGACCAATGTCCTTCACTTCGTGGGCTGAAAGTAGTTTACAAGGAAGCAGAGGAAGAGATAGAACTATTCTATTTAATGAATCAGTGTCGAAAATGGAAAACACAACCAGGTATGCCACAAGACCTACCTCCGTTATTTTCTTCTCCATAGTTTAACCAGAAAAACCTAGCAATAACTTGGCAGACTCAGAAAAAATTTCTGCTTGGCCAAACCAGTCATTTCCTATGCCACCCTGGCCTATACAACCTTCATCGGGGAATAATTGGCCGAAATTTCCTTGCTCTTCCCCTTATTGGCAAAATGTTCCATATCAAACCCGGTGGCCAAACCCCCCTCCTCAAAACAGTAATTGGAATTGGCAGTGACCCATGGGAATGACCAACCTACAAATGGGAGTAGGGACCCAAAATCAACCTATGCTACTAGTGCCATACCCAGTCCAGCATAACCCATAGCCTGTCATACGCCCTCAATTGCCAGCTCAACCCAATCCTAATCCCAACAACAGACCAATTCAACTAATTCAGATCATCGAAAATCCAAATTCCAACACCAGACATAAACAGTGCAACGAACTGAGGTTGAGATCAGGATGTATCATCTTACCTATAGAAGCCACAACTCCACCTCTGTCCCGAATTGAAACGTCAACAGAACCTAGCCAAGTAAACATAATGGAAATGGAGATAGGAAAAGATAAATAAATAGTTGATCAACAAGGACCTAAATAATTTAGGATGTCTCTACCCCCATTTCCTGAAATATTAACTCTACCCAGATCAATAATCCTTTAAATTTTGACATCCTGGGAGAACTAAGAAACCTTTGTATCAAAATTCCTCTTCTCCAGGCTATCCAAGACATCCCCATCTATGCAAAGACAATTAAAGAGTTATGTGGAAAAAAACAAGGAAATAAAACAAAGGTTGCATCCACCGTTCATGTGGTAGGAACGGTATTTGACTTGTTACTAGGTAGGGAACCACACGTGAAATATGAAGACCCGGGAAATCCCATTGTAATTGTTCAAATCTCTAGCCACTCATTTCCAAACACATTGGTCGACCTAGGGGCAACCATTAAAATCCTAACTACTAGGGCTTGTTAAGAGTTGGGCATATCAGCTTTAGAACCTACGGCTACACCGCTGGAACTGGCTAAGAAATCTATTATCAGACCAGAAGGAATAGTGCAAGACATCCTAGTCTCTGTGGACTCATGGGAATATCCAACTAATTTTTTAGTTATTAATCCAAAGAACAGGATGGAAGGGCACCCATTGATTCTTGGGTGGCCTTGGCTGGCCACAGCAAATGCTTACATAGGCTTCCGAGTAGGTAGCACGACTATCACTAGAGGGGATTCCATAAAAAAATATCATTATCTATCCGCCTGCCAAACCAAGCCTACCCACGGTAAAAATTCACAAACATCCATGTACATATTGGGAGCAAAATATTCGTCCACCTCTGACACTAGTAGAAGCTCTCAAATTCAAAGATCAAATTGAAGATGATCTAATCAATAATTTTATGAATCAATCACCCACACATGGAAATTTAAAATGCCAAATGTTGAAAATAGTCCTCGAAAATGAAGATCAAGAGGATCTTGTGACAGACCTTGAGAATCAACATATTTCCACAACCACTGTATGAAACAACATACCTATTGAGATTGAGCCAGGAAAGGTTCTAAATATTAATGGAAATTTGGATGATGACCAAAAGCAAAAGCTCATAAAAATCCTTCGGAAGCATCAAGGGCCATTTTCTTGGGATTACCAAGACATGAAGGGTTTAGACCCACAACTATGCACCCATCACATCTATACCGATAAGGAAGCATGTCCCGTTAGACAACGTCAGCGAAGGCTAAACCTGCACTTAAAATATATTGTAAAAGAGGAGTTGTAAAAGCTATTAGATGTAAATTTCATTTATCCTATTTCAGATAGCAAATGGGTCTCCCCTGTGGTATTCATCCCTAAAAATAAAGGGA
Organism: Pinus albicaulis; assembly: GCA_034641835.2. Taxonomy (NCBI): domain Eukaryota; kingdom Viridiplantae; phylum Streptophyta; class Pinopsida; order Pinales; family Pinaceae; genus Pinus; species Pinus albicaulis. Next base: position 919,234,459 of record CM076575.1, on the reverse strand, counting down.
AATGGAGAATCTGCATAGATTACAGAGAATTGAATAAAGCTACATAGAAATACCATTTCCTCCTTCCCTTCACTAACCAAGTCCTTGACACATTGGCAAGGAAACGGTTTTTTTCCTTCCTTGATGAGTTCAGTTGTTACAATAAAATCCAAATAGCTCCTGAAGATCAAGATAAGACAACCTTTACCTGCTGATGGGGTAATTTTTCTTATAGAGTTTTACCATTTGGATTATGTAATGCCCCAGCAACATTTCAAAAAGACATAATTAGCATTTTTTCTGACTTAAAAAATGAATGGCTTGAAATCTATATGGATGACTTCACACCATATGGGGAGGACTTCGATCAAGCATTAGAAACACTAGAAAAGGTGTTGGAGCGATGTATTGCTACTAGGCTATGTCTAAGCGATGCAAAATGTCACATGATGATGATAGAGGGAGTGATCCTAGGTCACTACATTTTTGTAGTTGGAATACAGGTAGATCTGGCTAAGATAGAGGTAATCCTTCTATTAGCTACACCTCGTACACAGATAGAGGTACGTAGTTTTTTGGGATATGCAGGATATTACCGCAAATTTATAAATAATTTCTCACAAATAGCTACACCTTTGTATGCATTAACTGGGAATGTTGAATTCCATTAGACTGATAAATGTGACACCACTTTTACAGATTTGAAGAAACTGGTCTCAACAACACCAATCCTATGAGGAGCTAACTGGAAACTTCCTTTTCACATTTCTTCAGATGCCTCCGACACAGCAATCAAAGCAGTACTTGGCCAAGAAGAAGACATAAAAGCTTCTGCCATTTATTATATTAGCGAAAACCTCACTCCTACTTAAATAAATTATATTGTGACTAATAAAGACTTGCTAGCTGTCATTTATGATATTAATAAATTTAGGCACTATATAACTGGTAATCAAGTACTCCTGTATACTGATCACTCTGCTATTAGATATTTAGCCAATAAACCAATCACGAATGGGAGAATAACTCGTTGGTTGTTGTTGTAGCAGGAATTCGATATAACAATAAAAGATCATACAGGAAAGGAAAACGTGGTCACAAAATTTTTTTCCAGGGTTCCCAAAACAGAGGACACAGTATCAGTCAATGATCACTTCCCTGGCGAACATTTTTTTGTTGTAGCAGTAAAAACACCATGGTATGCAAACATCGCAAATTATTTGGCAGTAGGGAAGCTGCCCAGACATTTAACATCAAAAGAACAAAAACTAATTGTACAACGTAGTGAAATATTCTCTTGGATCAGTGGCTACCTCTTCCATAGAGGGGCCGACATGCACATACGCAGATGTACAAGATAATATGAAATCCATGACATCTTACGAGCCTGCCACGATGAACCCTGTGGCATCCATTTTACAGAATGCATAACGGGGCATAAAGTGTTGCAGTTAGGCTATTATTGGCCTACGACATTGTGCATATATGAAATGAAAGGCTACGTCATCCCCAGTTCAAATATGTTATCATATAATACATGACCTTATGATGGTATATCTTTTTGCACTATTCGAGTAATATTTCTCTCCAACATGAAGGAATGGGAATAAGGGGTATTAATTATATTTCCATTCTTTCGCTTCTTTCACCATCCCTAACTCTTAAGGAGTTAATGAGCCTCCCTTCATGTATTAAAATAAACTATTATGTGTTCATGAAAATTTTTAAGAGGATAGGGGGTCTCATCACGAGCCAGCCTACCATAATCATAAGGATTTAACAAGTGACATGCCCACAATGGCTACCACACTAGGGTAATGACCTTCTCATCTGCTTGAAGGACAAGAGGTCTCATCACGAGCTGGCCTAATCACTCTGTTACAATCCTAGTGAATGGCACCGTGACTATCTAGCTATCACACCAACACAGTGACCTCCTTATAAATCAAGATGTTATGATTCAAAAATAAGTACTGTGCTTACATGCAAATTTTTAAGAGAATATAGGGGGTCTCATCACGAGCCAGCCTACCATGTTCATAAGAGCATAGCAAGTGACATGTGCACAATGGTCACCACACCAGGGTAATGACCTTCTTAACTGCTTGAAGGATAGGAGGTATCATCACGAGCTGACTTGATCACTTTGCTACAACTATGGTGAGTGGCACTATGGTTATTTGGCTACCATACCAACATGGTGATCTCTCCATAAAATTGGCAGAATAACTGTTTTTATATAAGGATCCTGGCTCAATCTTTCGAGTTAAAATAACAACCCATTCGAGGCTATGAACGCCTACTAGCAGCAGTGGCTCTGCTTATGGTATGAAAGTATGCTCCATCAAATAGCTAATTTCTTTTATATACACCTTATATTCCATTTTTCTTCCACAAGCTATTACTTGAATTAGTGATAATTATAATCTAACGTAGGAATAACTAACAGAGATATGGTTACATATTTGAACCCCGGGACATTAGGGGAATTTTGAGGTCTAAAATGGGCCTCCTAAGGAAAATGTACAATCAAAATTCACTTTATGAGAACTAATCACATTTTAGGGGATGACATCATCCCTAATGGTTGAGGTGGAATTGTTTGAGTTAAAGGTACTTACTTGTCACATTCTCAATGGTGGATAAAAAATTATGGTTAACCATGGTAGTGCTCTAAGTACTTTTAAAGTCAAAGTAAAGTACTCATAATAAATGTCATTTCACACTTTTTGAATAAAAATATATTATTGTCATTTCATATTTCTTGAAAGAAACAATGCATATCCCTATACATTTATTATATTATATTATTTTTATATAGTATATTAATTACATGATATTATACAATTTAAATAATATCAATTTTAATTAATAGCATATAATATAATTAGGAATTTATAAATTTATATTTATATTTTATTTTAAGTTATTTAAGTACAAAGGACAAATGCATTAGTTGTTCAATGATAATGATTTTTTCTTGAAAATCTCATTCTTATTTATAGTCACATCCATAAAAAAATTTTATTAATTTTATTTTAGTACAAATTTTGAATTGAATTTAACTATGGTTACATGGATTGTGGTGCAAAAATTGAATTGGAAATTCATAAATATTATTTTATTGGTTTAGCTATTATTTCATTATTTCCTTAGGAGGCCCATTTTAGACCTCAAAATTCCTAGCACCAATCATTATTTGACTTAGCCTTGCTTCCGTCATAAATTTTCATTCAAGAAGGACATCATATCATAATAATGATTATACTATTCGCTCTCCATTTCCACTCACTTCCACACAAGATGCAATTATGAAAAAAATTCTAAATCTGACCTTTACACTACATATGCTAGTAATTACTCAACCACCTGCTCCTTCACGTACAAATTATTATTACCAAATACTGACATTCCCCTGTCTGCATTCATGATTGGCCAAATCTCTCCTGTACTTGAGGGCGTGGGTGCCCTTTCTTCGAGGGAGGAGGTGTAATTGGTCTTAATCTGGCAAGCATGTGAAATACCTTCACAAATATCGTTAGACACATCGATAAGACCAGAGGAACACTACAATTAAGGCATGAAGTTACCTACACAGAACCACAATTTCTCTTTCGCTTGCATACAACATTCAGTAGAAACAATAAAGCCAAGGAAGAATACAACCAGAAGAAGAAAGAATATCAATTATGGGAGGAAATTCCCTTCGAAACAAGCCTGTAAACTTTCCAATTTTAGATGTAGTTAGTGCCACCCTCCAACAAGTCGGCCGGCTGAAATATGTACACAGATTACAGGGATTTGATATGGAAATTGCAATTAAGTTTCTGCGAATTCTGCAAGAAGGTCAAACCAGAATCAAAGGTCAAATTATACGAGTCACAGAGGAAATCATTGCTGGAGTCTTCAGAATACTAGCAGAAGGAGAAATATGGGCAGAGAAACATCTCCTCCTACGAGAGGTAGTAGAAGCATATCAGGATCTGGAGGAGCCATTGGAACGAGAAGGGAGAGGGATTAACCCTACCTCTCTACACCAGCCATGGCAAGAACTGACGACATTCATCCAAAAGTTCATTACATGTGACGGACGTCGGGACGTGGTAAAACCCCGTCAGCTCAAAATTTTAGCTGTACTTAAGAAAAAGATTTCAATTAATCCACCTTCTTTCTAGAATTCCATATTTCATGATACTGTTGTTGGATTAAGAAAAGCCAAAAATTCCCAAGAAGTAGTCAGTCACCATGGGTTAATTAAACTAGTCATCATTTATGAGCTGGATAAGCAACAGATAGCCTAGGACAATTTTGTGAACCCTTATGTACAGGAACCAGAAATAAACCATGATGGAATTGAAATTGAGCCCCCCCCGGTAAATACACAAAGAATAAAAAGGACCTGAACTACAACTTTAGAACCAAGCAGGCAAAAAAGGTCCAAAAAACTTCAAGGAACCTCGGACCTCATGGGGGAGGTAGGACCATCCCATGCACCCTTGCAAGACTTCGAGGAAGAAATGGCTCGATTACTAGGAAAAATAAGGATAGACTACGAATCTAGAAACCCATTGGGAGTAGAAGAGCAAGAGGAAATTTTAGATAAGTCTGTAACCCCCAGCAGTTCTAGTCATAGTGACATCCTACCTAACCAAGAGGAACCACAGGACGATGGGGCTTTGTCCCCTCTTGAGAATTATGAGGTGTATCATGAAGGGCGGACAGAGGAGAGAATGGAATCAGAAATTTAGACAAGTGACACTGTCACTATGGAACAAAGCACAGAAACAATCCCTTTGACACCAGTAGGTAGCAATGCTCCACCCAATCAAGACCCTCACACAAAAGTAAACTCTAAAGATCTAATAAGAAACACCATCACAGGAAACCCTGAGGTAGGCAACACCATCCCTAAAATGGGAATACTGCTCCTCCACCACCTGCTAAAATTAAGACAGGTGAAAATTCAGATGAAAAGAAAATTAAGAAACTAAGTAGGGCCTACAAAATATTAAAGAAATTGGTGAAATTTCTAAGAAAACAAATGAAGGATGAAAGAAGGGCCCGGAAGCCAAAGAAGGAAACCACCACTGCAAGAATTCAAATAGAATTAGTAAACACCATTGAATATGAGGTGAAAACTGACTTAGCTAACATTGTTCAAACTAGAATGCAAACTGACTTGGTAGCTACTATAGAAGCTGAAATACAGACCAACTTAGCCAATACTGCTGAAATTGGGATACAAACTGACCAAGCAGACACTACTGAGGCTAAAATTCAGACAGAACTAGCAAACACCATTGAAGCCTCTACACAAACTAAGCAGAAAGTAACAAAAGAGAAGGGGACCCAAATAGAGGAAGCCCCTGCCTATGCCCATCTGTTAGAGAAAGCTGTCAACCGGAAATTACGCAATAAATTGGTGCAAACACAACATGAACTAGCACAGTGTAGGAAGGAGGTGGTGCCATCACAAGAATATCAAGCACTACTAAAAAAATTCATAGACCTCTCCTCCACAGAAGACGAAACATTTTCCCAGCTCAGAGGGGAATAGGAAAAGGTGAAAATGGCACAAGAATAGGTGGACCAAGCTAAGAAAAAAATCACTACAATTTGTTCTCTGTATATTGATGCACTATCATGTAGAGCTCCAGTGACCAACTATGCCCTGTTCTTAACAGAATGATATTTACCCCTAAAATTCAAGGCCGTCATGGCAGGAAATCTCACCACTTTCAAGACTATAAGAGAATTTTTCCATTGTTGTAATGATCAAGATGAGCAGGTCCAACACCTTCTATGTGAACTTTACATGCACAATTTATTTTTAGAAGAAGACATGGACAACAATCCTAGTCCCTTTATAAGGAATGCTTAGCTCCAAGCCTTCCTCTCGTTTTCTAAGAACCAGATTCGGTGGGCCAAGGCCTACAACATCTTCCAAAAAAGAGAGAATGGCCTAGACTTATGGGTCAGAGGGGAACCTACAAAACCCCTACAGCTGATCATCCAACAACAAAAAATTCATGCGAAGGCAAGGTGTAAGGACTAGGCTGGGGCCCATCCATAAGGACATCATAGAAGGTGGACGTGAATACTTTGAGGACATTTTTTAGCCAGCCTTGGCAGCAGCTAAGAAAATATGGATGGCCTCAAAGAACAACGTAAAGAATAGGGAACCATTCAGCTACAAGAATTTCAAGGTTGCTACCTCTGTATTCCTCTCATATAGTAGCCTGGTCTTTAGCATGGGGCCTGCATGGTTAGGATGTAGATATAGAAGCCATTTCCTTTGGTATCCCCCCAAGGAATATAATCATAATTATGAATTACCAGAAGGACGCACAAGTGCTCCTTTTGCAATCATGAAACAAAAACAAGGCTTCAAAGCATACAAGGAAAAGGTCTACCCTGCCTACTCCCTAATGCAAATGCATCTCAACCACCTGTTTGCATGAGGACTGCAATTAGGTAAAAAGGAGAGTATGTTGGGCCTAAATTGAGGTATGCTTTCACCCTATAATTACTTCAAATTATGTCACAATTTTGGGAATTCTCATTCATCTCAACAATAAAGAAAGAAAAGACTTATGAAAACTAGAACAACTAGGCTAACAACAAAAGGATTGTTTTATAACAGAAAATTGACTTATTTTATCTCCATATGCAGGAAGGTAAAAAATCTAAACCGTTGGTAAATAGAAGATAACCGATAGATGCAAACGTATGGGATCTCGGTAACTCCCAAAAGTCAGCAGAAGGCAGACAGATGGATTTGAGCCCAAGAACTCAAACGACAGCCACGCGCATCAGGCTATCATTTGTAAAATACTTTCTCATTTTGTGAAATTGCCTTTAAAAGGACCAGGGATGAATGAGAAAGGGGAGTCGAAGAAAAATATGAAATTCATTCTGTAATCAATGCATTAGAACCAAAATGCCTAATTGTATTTCTATAGTATCCTTGGATGTAATATAGAGTTTTTGAATAGTTATCTTTTGAAGTTTTCACTGCATTAGAGCTTTTGGTGGACTACGCCCAACCCCTGGAAGTTCCTCGCCAATTCGCATACTGTGTGTTAGTCACAGAATCAATGTCCAAGTATCTGATGCGGTTGTAAAGTACTTTTCCATTCAATAAAGTTACAGTTTCTCTTTCTTCAGAGTTGTTAGCATTTGTGTTCTTTGAGTTCGAATAATCACATTTGTATTTCCTAGTTTATAATAATGCTTCATCACCAGTACATGGTTCTGGTTTCTTCCAACGTCATTGAAATTGATTTACAGATCATAGAATAGTTGTTTTTGATGTTACTTATATTTGCAGATTGCATTATTCTTTCAGCACAGTGAAGCATCTAATCATTGATTAATGTCAATTATTTAGTTTACAAACAGAATTCCATTGCAAAATTATATAAGTAATTGTTGTACAATTCATTTAGATTTCTTCATTCAGACTTCTTTAGACTGCTATTCAATTCAATTCAATTTTTGTTCAATTCATTTAGACTGTTGTTCAATTTAGTTCGAAAGCCGTTCAATTCACTTACTAGACTATTGTTCAATTCAATTAGATTGTTGTTCAATTTATTAAGCTTGCTGTTCAAACCATCGTTCTGCTATTCAATCATAGGCTAGACAGAATAATTAACCAACCCATTCCTCGTTAGGTTGATTGAATTCAGAAGGTTAGCTAATCCTTTCTCATAAGCAACATAGAGTAACTATCAACCAAATTCACTTGCATATATTGTGCCGACACTGTTGAAATAAGAAGACTTACCTCGGGTTGATAATTAAATGAGAAGCACTAGGGTTTCCTATAATAAGCCACCTCTGCGACCCCAACAGATATACTAAGGTGTCATTTTTTTTGGCATTCCTAATAATTTGTTGGGTAACTACATAATCTTCCCCTTCACGACATTGACCTCGCCATTGCAATTCCTCAAGTCTTGAGGCTGCGGGTCATGTCCAGCCATAAAGTTTGGTATTACAAATCAAACGAAAGTGAGACTCGATTCAATAAGAACCATTTAGTCAAGTTTCTTGTCATCTGAGACTCGATTCAATGAAACAAGCCATAGATAATGAAGCAAGCCGTACATAAGCATCTCTATTATATTCAACTAGCCTAGATCCATCTTAACTGCGGATCTATCAAGTGCTGAGAGGGATTAAATCCCTAGAGGTGCAAACTCTTTTTGTTGAGTCCAAAACTTGAGGAACACAGGGAAATATTTAGGGGCGAATTTTAGCCCAAAGGCGAATTTTAAGGGGTTTTAAATTTTGTTAGGGCGAAATTTTTATATAAAACCCATTTTGTATAGTTTTATAAAGTTAGCCCTATAATTATTTTAAAAATAATTAATTATTAAATATTATCTCACCAAAATAAATGCCCATAAAACTGAAAAAATGGAATTCACTCCCGATTTTCTTTGTTTGGAGCAAATTTCAATGGCATTCGCTCCCGATTTTCCTTGTTTGGAGCAGATTTCAATGGTATTCGCCTGGATTTACTAGGTTAGAGGGAGGGGTTGGAGTGATTCACCCCATTTTTTCACTGGTTGGGGGGCACATACCCCAAGAAATTAGACTGCAACAAGTGAACCTCGTTGGGTTTAAGTGCCAGGTTTGAGAAATCACTGGTACATGAAAACCATCTAGGATTTGCACCAAAACTTATCCCTTTGAAACTCATGCCATACGGCAAGGGCAGACCACACAAGAATGGGACAATCTTGGATAGTTAAATAGTCAATAATGTTTACACCTAAGATTTCTGGCACAGAACCTTACCTGATTGCTTCAGGATTGATTAAGTCAGGATTAGCACATTAAAGGCAATGAGGACCTTAATTTCAAAAAATCTACCTTGAAGTACAAGCCCTTTGTAACCACTAGGGTTGATCAGGATTTTACTAGCTTGAGCATGATTTTATGGCTTGATGACATCCCATTGGTTTATATTTTTTTCGGTGTTACAACATTAAAAAATGGATAATTTAGTATCTTTATAATTGTTTTCTAGTGGATTCATGCAAATTTCGATGGACATAGGAAGATTTTGCTATATATTTGGGTGAATTGAACCCAACTTTAAAAAGACAATAAGGTTTGAAAATGATTGTTCTTTTTCTTCTTTAATATCGTGCATGGAATCCTACTAATAAACACTACATGAGATGGATTGTTACAGGGATTTATTTTGGTCACTTTGTCCGCCTCTTTGATGATTCTGAAGCAGGCTAGGATTTTCTTCGTCTCAATCTATTTGGTTGCTTTGGGGAAAGGAGGCTTCAAACCTTTTTTACAAGCATTTGGTGCCAATCAGTTTGATGAGGACAACCCAGAAGAGAATAAGTATAAGAGTTCATTCTTTAATTTGTGGTCTTTTAGTATTTTCATTGGTACTCTTACAGGATTCGTTGTACTCACATATATTCAGGATGACATAGGATGGGGCCTAGGATTTGGCATTCCTGCTATGACTATGGCAATAGCACTACTTATCTTCTTGTGTGGGAAAAAAATTTACTGGCATAAACTTCCTGGTGGTAGTCCTCTCACTTGAATTGTCCATGTCTTTGTTGCAGAATTTGATAAATGGAATGTTTCCACCTATCAGGAAGAAAAGAACATAGATCACATTGAAGAAAAATAAGTTTCGGTTTTTGGACCAAGAAGACAACAATTGCGTATTGATCAATTTAGGTAATTCCTTTCTGTTCTTGCTCAGTTTACATCCAGTTATATTGCATTTATCAGTACAAACGTATGGGAAATAATTACCAAAAAATTTATCATACATTGCTAAAAGTGGCCAATGTCGTGACTCAATTTGTTGGAGTCACAGTGTTTTTTCCATTTGACATGGAAAATATTGAAATTCTTGGTAATTGAAATAATATTTTGTAGGAAGAGGGCGGAATGAAAATTTATTTTTAAGGATATAGTATAGGATATAGCTACTTCCTGACCATGGGTGAGGTATAGTCTATCTTTAAGTCATATTTCTATTTTATTTTAGTCTTGTCCTTGTTGCTTCTTGTGGGTTGCACTTTGTTATGTTAAATTTTAGATGAACTGAGATATTTGTGATGCATATCCTCATTCTCATTTTTCAGGTTTCTTGACAAAGCTACAGTTGAATATGAGATGGAAAATGAGTGTAAAACAACCTTCAATCAACAACTATGCATAGTCCAAGAGGTTGAAGAGGTGAAAGATGTTCTTGAGTTGTTACCTATTTGGATGGCATGTTTGATGTATGGGGTTGTCTTTGCACAGTATTCAACATTTTTCACAAAACAGGGGAGCACAATGGATAGAAATATTGGAACACATTTTGAGATCCCTACTGCAAGCTTACAGTGTTTTACTAGCCTATCTATTCTCCTATTGGTGCCTGTTTATGACCACATCTTTGTTCCAATCGCAAGGCGCTTGATAGGGAATGAACGGGGGATTACTATGCTGCAAAGGATAGGCACTGGCATGTTTTTCTCCATTATATCAATGATTGTTGCTGCATTGATAGAGATTAGAAGAATTGAGATAGCAAAGGACAATGGAGTGATAGACCTTCCCAATGCAACAATTCCCTTGAGAACTTTTATGCTGCTTCCAAAATATGTGCTATTTGGCATAGAAGATGTATTTGCAATGGTATGAATTCAAGAATAATTTTATGATAATATGCTAGACACTATGGAAAGCCTAGGTATTGCTGTGAATTTGAGTGTTGTAGGAGTTTCTAGTTTCATTAGCAACTTCCTTATTTCAGTTACTGAGAAGGTTAGTTGTAGAAGCAAGGGGGGTTGCAGGTTCACAAAAAACTTGAACAAAGCTCATTTAGAATACTTTTATTGGCTTCTAGCCTCTCTAAGTGTGATCAATCTTTGCATTTACATGTTCTTAGCTAGCTGCTATCAGTGTAAAAAGGCCCAAAAGGATATTTCTTATGAGGACGAGGAATCCTTGATCAGAAGGCCACTTCTTCCTTCATGAACATATGTTGAGATATTTAAAGGAATTGTTAAGGTATCTTTGTTTAGGCAGAGTGACATTACTCTCAGGCAAGACAAATTGTAAAGCTAGGTATAGTACATGCTATCCTTGATTTCTATGTTGAAAGTGTCCCATCATAAATGAGTGTTTATTTGCAAATGCCTTAGTTATAAGTGGTTCATTTGTATCTTGGAACCCTTCTTAGGATGATTAGGTAACCCTATATACAAATATCACAGTTACTTGCGTAAAGAGAGTGGCCCTCACTATTTAAAGAGAATGAGATTAACAGGAATTATGTTAAACATTGGAGCTTTAATACAAAGTTAGTTGAGATTATGCTCTTTGATTCACTAGAGCAAGTTTGGTGTCTAGCTCACTTAAAATAGCCATTCAACGTTTCTCACTTGGCTCCACTTTTAGCCCGTATCAAAAATTGATATTGAAGAAATGAGATATCGAAAATATATATTGTTACAAGCGAACCTATTGTGCAAAAGAACCTAATGGTATATGCATCAATAGTTGACATGCATTTTAAAATAATTAATGATGATTTTAATGAAGGTAAAGAAGGTTAGGTTAATCTAAGAAGGCACTCTTCACATGGATACTTGTGTTTGTTATGAAAGCACCATCTTAGTTGGTTATGATTGGGTGAGTTAAATCACATGGTTCAATAATAGCCATGAGCTTGTTCAATTTAAAGAACTACAATATATAACTCTCATTTATCGATTTTGTCAACATGCTCATTATCTATTAGTATTTATTGTGTTATACCTGGGTCTTTGGTCTCCATAATCAGAGTAACATGCACTATTGCTAGGTTTCACTTGGGATGAAAGGATGATTATGAGTTATGATTGTTAAACTTTGAGTGCAACCTATAAAAAATGGACAAATAATTTACAATGTAAATATTTTCAACATAAAGATGAAATTTAATTAATATAACAACCATAGCAAAGAAGCACATACAACAACCAATATTTTTTTCTCATCAGGAACAAATTATTGCTCACCTTGTCGATTTGTCTTCTTTTATAAAGAATGTGCAAACACAGAAATGATGTTGCTTCTAAAATTATGAATGCAATTTCGAAACAACTTCGCTTCTAAAATACAAGAATGCAATCCAAAACTTTCTTTGCATATTCTGTTTACAAATAGAATCTGCCAGTGACATGTTATGCAATTTGGAATACCCTAACAATTTTCCACTTGGAAATACATTGTTCAAGGTTGAATACCCAACTTACCCCTACACCAAGAAAATTTCCTCCTATCCATTGCTTTAGTTGAAGAACGTATTTCATTACCTTAAGTCCTAGCCTTGAGTATTGATACCTCACTAGACTCAATTAAAACTCTCTAAAATAGTATAATTTCACCGTGATATGATTTTTCCATGGATACAACTTGTGATTCTTTCCCAAGGTAATTGCATTTTAATTGTAACAAGTAGGGATGGGTCCATGTTCAAAGTCCAATATCTGTGCATAATTGTGACAAACAAAAAATGTGCTTGGAAGTCTTTGACGTTGCAACATACTTTACTTTGATTAGGAACATGCATCAACTTATTGTTTCTTACTCCGAATTCACAACTCCAAACAATGTAAATAGATATGCACTAGTCGAGTTTTCATTATCAACAAACCCATACATATGAAGCATCTTGCCTCCATATATTTGGTAGCAAAGAGAATACTCACTAATGCCCTATAGGTACATAAAGGTCCTCTTGATAGCTATCCAACTATCTCTCCTTAGATTTTCCATATGCCTACTTATAATTCCCACACCATGTGTAGTATGTTGTTTTGAGAATGCCATTGAATATGTAAAGCTGCCAAGTGCACTAACATATTGCATTTTTCCATCTCCTCTTCCTCATATTTTCTCTTGACAGTCATTTTAATCAACAAATACAATCCCACTTGAGATTGAGTGCAAGTCAGTTTACATGTATTCATTGTAAAGAGCTCAAGTATGTGTTCCACATACTTTAGCCAGCATACACCATACTTCCAATTTGTATGAAAATAATCCTAAAGTGTTCATGATAGTCCTTCTATGGGCCTAACTGAAGTATACCTATGATGAGTAAGTTCTCAAGATCATACAGTTTCACTAAGCACAAAGATCTTCTAGAGTTTGCTGGCATGATACTATAGTCATTAACACTGTCTTGAATGAGTGGTTTGCATAACAAGGCCAACAACCTGAAGGGATCCTAAAAGGAATCCACAATACTAAACCTTGTGGTATACTATTGATAAGAAGAAGCTTTAGAATGAAAAGGCATCATCACACTTAAGGTATATTACTTGTTGACACATGCAAAACATAGAATAGTAGGCAGGTTGCTTCAGATGCATTTGATCAATGTATGATACTAGCTGATATAACTTGACCAGAGACTTTAAGTTTGTTTGAACAGAGACATTAGAGGAAAAACTGAGAGTGATGATGACGTTAATCAATAAGATAGTTATTTTTATTTACTCTGGATGCTATGTTATCCACATATGATACTAGCTGATCTACCTAATCCAAAGGAATTCAAACTTCCTTTTAGAATGTGTGTTTCTTTTTGGACTAGGAAATATTATTACATGGGATTAACTCCTTCAGAAGGCATTGGACATGAAAGCATCCCAAGAAAAAAATTTCAACTATCTACATTGAGTCCTGGTATAAATCATCAAGGGTGTTCAAATGAAGTTGGATCTGAAGATTTGGTTAAATTGGAAGCATCACAGATTTATGAAAAATCAATTGAAAATGATGGTAAAATATTTCCCATTATATCTCTTTAGAGACTGAAGATTACAAGACCCCACTAGCAGATCAGAGTTCTCTGGAGGACATGGAGCTAGAGACAAGAACTTTTATTGAGCCACTTCCAACTAACCAGCAGGTTGTATTCTCTTAATCTTGCATTGATTATGTTGAATGTACGCATGTACTACTTTTGGTAATGATATGCATGTAAGCAACAATACTGCCATTTATTCTTGCTGATAGAAGCCAATATTCATCTATTTTTTCCATATCGAAGTCATCATCTTTATGTTCTTGAAATATGGCTAACGAAATATCACACTTTATCCAAAGGGACCTATACTTGGCTTTTGTGCTGGAAAACCAGTCTATCCTCAAACATGTGTCTAGAGTCTGCACACAGTAGAACGATGGCTATGAGAGGGATTTCAAATCAAGAAAGGTGAAACCCCTGCAAAGGTTTGAACAAGTAATCTTTTTTGTAGTGAAGGTTCATCCATTTATGATAATTTTAGATGGTTGAGTTTTGAGTATATTATTTCACATCGTTGATATTTGTGTAATAGTGTTTTCTTTCAAGGTTATGAAGCCTTCACGAAATCTAGCTAAGGAATGTTCTTCCAGTCCTAAATTATTGGAAGATGACTGTCTGGAAGGGCACAACACTGCACTGTTTGGGAAATGCAAGACAGAGACATTACAGTTGCCCTATACTATGGTTGGGATTGTGCCAAAGTTGATCGTTAAACTCAAATTTAAAACTACGCATATTTGGCATACCTATAATTGGAATATATTTGTGTGTGCACCATATGTATTACCCCTTTCAAAAATTGACATGTTTTGGTTTTGTATGCCTTGTGTATCAACTAAATTTTATATTTGAAAGCTGCCAAAAATTGCTTTATGTATGGGGTTGTCTTTGCACAATCTTCAACATCTCTCACAAAACACGGGAGCACAATGGATAGAAATATTGGAACACATTTTGAGATCTCTGCTTCAAGCTTACAATGTTTTACTAGCCTATCTATTCTCCTATTGGTGCCTGTTTATGACCACATCCTTGTTCTAATCGCAAGGCGCTTGAAAGGGAATGAACGAGGGATTAATATGCTGCAAAGGATAGGCACTGGCATGTTTTTCTCCATTATATCAATGATTGTTGCCGCATTGATAGAGATTAGAAGAATCAATGTAGCAAAAGACAATGGACTGATAGACCTGCCGAATGCAACCATTCCCTTGAGAATTTTTCTGCTGCTTCCACAATATGTGCTATTTTACATAGCGGAGGTATTTTCAATGGTAGGAATGCAAGAATACTTTTATGATCAGATGCCTGACACTATGAAAAGCCTGGGTATTGATATGAATCTTAGTGTTGTAGGAGTTTCTAGTTTCATTAGAAGCTTCCTTATTTCAGTTACAGAGAAGGTTAGTTGCAGAAGGAAGGGGGGTTGCTGGTTCACAAACAACTTGAACAAAGCTCATTTAGACTACTTTTATTGGCTTCTAGCCTCTCTAAGTGCGATCAGTATTTGCATTTACATGTTCTTAGCTAGCTGCTATCAGTGTAAAAAGGCCCAAAATGATATTTCTTATGAGGACGAGGAATCCTTGAGCAGAAGGCCACTTCTTCCTTCATGAACATATGTTGAGGTATTTAAGGGAATTGTTAAGGTATCTCTGTTTAGGCAGAGTGACATTACTCTCAGGCAAGACAAATTGTAGAGCTAGGTATAGTACATGCTATCCTTGATTTCTATGTTGAAAGTGTCCCATCATAAATGAGTGTTTATTTGCAAATTCCATAGTTATAAGTGGTACATTTGTATCTTGGAGCCCTTCTTAGGATGATTAGGTAACCCTATATACAAATATCACGGTTACTTGCGTAAAGAGAGTGGCCTTCACTGTTTAAGGAGAATGAGATTAACAAGAATTCTGTTAAACATTGGAGCTTTAACACAAATTTAGTCGAGATTATTCTCTTTGATTTGCTAGAGCAAGTTTGATGTCTAGCTCACTTAAAAGAACCATTCAACGTTTCTCACTTGGCACCACTTCTAGCCCATATCAAAAATTTATATTGAATAAATGAGAAATCTAAAATATATATTGTTACAAGCGAAGCTATTGTGCAAAAGAACCTAATGGTAGATGCATCATTAGTTGACATGCATTTTAAAATAATTAACGATGATTTTAATGAAGGTAAAGAAGGTTAGGTTATCTAAGAAGGCACTCTTCACATGGATACTTGTGTTTGTTATGAAAGCACCATCTTAGTTGGTTCTGATTGGGTGAGTTAAATCACATGGTTCAATAATAGCCATGACCTTGTTCAGTTTAAAGAACTACAATATATAACTCTCATTTATAAATTTTGTCAACATTCTCATTATCTATTAGTATATATTGTGTTATACCTGGGTCTTTGGTCTCCATAACTGGAGTAACATGCACTATTGCTAGGTTTCACTTGGGATGAAAGGATGATTATGAGTTATGATTGTTAAACTTTGAGTGCAACCTATAACAAACAGACAAATAATTTACAATGTAAATATCTTCAACATAAAGATGAAATTTAATTAATATAGAAACCATAGCAAAGAAGCACATACAACAACCAAGATTTTTTTTCTCATCAGGAACAAATTATTGCTCACCTTGTTGATTTGTCTTCTTTTATAAAGAATGTACAAACACAGAAATAATGTTGCTTCTAAAATTATGAATGCAATTTGGAAACAACTTCGCTTCTAAAATACAAGAATGGAATCCAAAACTTTCTTTGCACATTCTATTTACAAATAGAATCTGCCAGTGACATGTTATGCAATTGGGAATACCCTAAAAATTTCCCACTTGGCAATACATTGTTCAAGGTTGAATACCCAACTTACCCCTACACCAAGAAAATTTCCTCCTATCCGTTGCTTTAGATGAAGAACATATTCCATTACCTTAAGTCCTGGCCTTGAGTATTGATACCTCACTAGACCCAATTAAACCTCTCTAAAATAGTATAATTTCACCGTGATATGATTTTTTGATAGATACAACTTTTGATTCTTTCCCAAGGTAATTGCATTCTAATTGTAACAAGTAGGGATGGGTCCATGTTCAAAGTCCAATATCTGTGCATAGTTGTGACAAACAAAAAATGTGTTTGGAAGTCTTTGACGTTGAAATTTACATTACTTTGATTAGGAACGGGCATCCACTTATTATCTCTTACTCCAAATTCACAACTCCAAACAATGTAAATAGATATGCAGCGGTCGAGTTTTCATTATCAACAAACCCATACATATGAAGAATCTTGCTTCCATATCATTGGTAGCAAAGAGCATATTCACTAATGCCCTATATGTACATAAAGGTCCTCTTGATAGCTATCCAACGATCTCTCCCTATATTTTCTATATGCCTACTTATAATTCCCACACCATGTGTAGTATGTTGTTTCGAGAATGCCATTGAATATGTAAAGCTACCAAGTGCACTAACATATTGAATTTTTCCATCTCCTCTTCCTCATATTTTCTCTTGACAGTCATTTTAATCAACAAATACACTCCCACTTGAGATTGAGTGCAACTCAGTTTACATGTATTCATTGTAAAGAGCTCAAGTAAGTGTTCCACAAACTTCCTTTAGCCGACATACACCATACTTCCAATTTGTATGAAAATAATCCTAAATTGTTCATGATAGTCCTCCTATGGGCCTATTTGAAGTATACCTGTAGTGAGTAAGTTCTGAAGATCATACAGTTTAGCTAAGCACAAAGATCTTCTAGAGTTTTATGGCATGATACTATAGTCACTAACACTGTCTTGAATGAGTGGTTTGCAAAACAAGGCCAACAACTTGAAGGGATCCTAAAAGGCATCAACAAGCCTAAACCATTTGGTATACTGTTGATATCAAGAATCTTCAGAACAAAAAGGCATCATCACACTTAAGGTATATTTCTCATTGACACATGCAAAAAAGAGAATAATAGGCAGGTTGCTTCAGATGCATTTGATCAATGTATGATACTAGTTGATATAACTTGACCAGAGACTTTAAGTTTGTTTGAACAGAGACATTAGAGGCACCACTGAGAGTGATGATAAAATTAATCAATAAGATAGTAACTTTTATTTACTCTGGATGCTATGTTATTCACATATGATACTAGATGATCTAGCTAATCCAAATGAATTCAAACTTCATTTTATAATGTGTGTTTCTTTTCAGACTAGGAAATATTCTTACACGGGATTAAATCCTTCAAGAGGCATCAGACATGAAAGCATCCCAAGAAAAAAATTTCAAATATCTACATTGAGTCCCGGTATAAATCATCAAGGCTATACAAATGAAGTTGGATCTGAAGATTTGGTTAAATTGGAAGCGTCACATATTTGTGACAAATCAATTGAAAATGATGGTAAAATATTTCTTATTGTATCTCTTTTCAGACTCAAGATTACAAGACCCCACTAGCAGATTGGAGTTCTCTGGAGGACATGGAGCTAGAGACAAGAACTTTTATTGAGCCACTTCCAACTAACCAGCAGGTTGTATTCTCTTAATCTTGCATTGATTATGTCGAATGTACACATGTACTAATTTTGGTAATGATATGCATGTAAGAAACAATACTGCCATTTATTCTTGCTGATAGAAGCCAATATTCATCTATTTTTTCCATATCGATGTCATCATCTTTATCTTCTTGAAATATGGCTCACAAAATATCACACTTTATCCAAAGGGACCTGTAATTGGTTTTTGTGCTGGAAAACCAGTCTATCCTCGAACATGTGTCTAGAGTCTACACACAGTAGAATGATGGCTACGAGAGGGATTGAAAATCAAGAAAGGCAAAACCCCTGCAAAGGTTTGAACAAGAAATCTTTTTTGCAGTGAAGGTTCATCCATTTATGATAATTTTAGATGGTTGAGTTTTGAGTATATTATTTCACTTTGTTGATATTTGTGTAATAGTGTTTTCTTTCAAGGTTTTGAAGCCTTCACGAAATATAGCCAAGGAATGTTCTTCCAGTCCTACATTATTGGAAGATGACTGTTTGAAAGGGCACAACACTGCACTGTTTTGGAAATTTAAGACAGAGACGTTACAGTTTCCCTATACTATGGTTGGGATTGTGCCAAATTTGACTGTTAAACTCAAATTTGCAACTAAGCATATTTGGCATACCTATAATTGGAATATATTTGTGTGTGTGCCATATGTATTACCCCTTTAAAAAATTTCCATGTTTTGGTTTTGTATGCCTTGTGTATCAACTAAATTTTATATTTGAAAGTTGCCTTGTGTACATAAGCGGATGCTAGGGAAAAACTTCAATGTGGGAAAAACCCTTTGATTAAATCTTCTTATTATTATTCAAATTCAGCAGAGAGAGAAAGTACAAGTTATAGCATTTAACATGATACAATACATCATACAATACATAGGAGTGTTATGGCTATGAAGTTCAATATGAAATAATCTATTGATTGCTACTATTACTATTATATAAGGGGTGTTCTTCCAATGGCCATTTATTAGCTATGTGAAGAAGGATTTGTGGAATTTGTATTTACTATAAGATTATGTATACCTGAGTTGTAGACAACTAAGTAGAATTTGGTAGGAAGTTTGGAGTATGTGTAATTCATAATGATATTTTCTTCTCTTAATTGATGAATTTTTAATGTGTGAGTTTTGACCTAAGACATTGCATTATCAATGTGTCAAGGCTCAAAACTTTACCTATATGTCAACTACTTCTTATGATCGTTCCGAGGAACATGAATCCTAATGTTTGTAGGTTTAAAATTTATCACAATTTTTCTCTATTGTGGTCGAATCTGTGGATGTTATCTAAAAATTTATTTAAGGTACCATGGATCTAAATTTCTTAGGAACTTTCAACACTATAAAAAACTTTGGTGCAAATTGTTGATCAATTCTCACTTGGTTAGGGTTATAGATCTTAATGAAAATTTTGTGTGTATGCATGAGAGTTGGGTGCAAATTCTCAATGTTGTGTAGCATTAGTGTGATAAATATGTGATAGTGCAAAGCATAGTTTTGAAGATTAGTATAATTTGATTCGTACCTAATCAACTCAGTCAAGTTGATTGTTGGTTGAACGATTAATTGTTGGTTCAATGGACAAAAGATCTTGCAGGCTCAAATACCAAAGGGAAAAATGAATCCCATCATGGGGTTCTCTTTGTAATTCTCCAGTGCTTCTACCTTCCATGCTTCCTTAAACTCCTCTCCAACCTCAATATCAGTGCTAGTAGTAGCATGGGTAGCAACACTATGCTTAGTAGAACTAGAACGCGTTTTCCAAACTGCATGAGAACTACTTCCCTCATGAGTCACCATGTGCCATGCTTGGTTCAACTACCATATCTTCATTGGAACCAACACCTCGAAATCCACTAGACAATGATTCGCCATTTTGTACTAGTGATTCACCATGATTTTACAAGATAATATAATCTCGTGAGAGATTCGCCCAAAAAATTATATATACATATTATATTATTAATAAAATTGCCTTCCATTTTTCCTGTGTATCATGAGGATTCGCCCATTTATTATACATATAATTTTAGGGGTGTTCTTAAAATTTTCCCTGGAGGAATGGTTTGCACCTTGAGAGATTTGATCCCTCTCGGCACTTGATAGATCCAGAGTTAAGATGGATCTAGGATGGTCTCAGTCATGTGCGACCAAGGAAGATATATCGATAATATGAGGAACATCTGATTCATTTTTTCAATAATATAAAAATTCATCTAATATTAATATAACCATTTTAAATATGCCAAATATGTTTGAGAATTATAGATTCATTTTAATTTTAAATTTGCTTAGTTACCTCAACTTGTTGAGATGATAAATATTGTAAAATGATGAAAAATGATAAAATATTTTTTTTAATGCAAAGGGACAATGTAATAATATTGAATGATCAAAAATTTGAATAATAAGAATGTAGTAAATTACAAATAGCCTTCATTGTGATCACTCTCAAACTATTTTCTACTATTCTTATTGTTACCCTTGTTAGTTTTGTCATCTTTTCATATCGATTATATCAAAACGACAGTTGAAATCATAAACCATTTAAATATTTAACTCGAGTTTTTGTAGTAAACATCATACCTTGTCTCTGTAGCTCTCCAATATTATTAGGTTTAATTACTATAACACAAAAATAAATCTACATTGTCAATATTTTTTTGTGCTTACAAAAAAATCAATGTACACTATTAATCCAATGACTTAAAAATTAATTTCCCATCATAGATCCAATTACATCAAATTAGAAATCAACATATACAATAAAATCAATGCATCTAATGCAAAAAATCAAACAAGATTAGAAAACAACATCTACACTTAAATCAATGCATCTAATGCAAGTAATCAAATAGGGTTAGAAATCACCATCTACACTCAAATCAATGCATCTAATAGGATTAGAAGCCAACATATACACTAAAATCAATGCATCTAGTGCAAGCAATCAAATATGATTATAAACCACCATATACACTGAAATCAATGCATTTAGTGAAGAAATCAAATAGTATAAGAAATAATATATATTGAAATCAATGCATCTAGTGTAAGAAAATAAATATAATTAGAAATCAACATCTACATTGAAATTAACGCTTCTAGTGCAAGTAATCAAATAAGATTAGAAATCACCATCTACACTGAAATTAATGCATTTAGTGCAATAAATCAAATATGATTAGAAATCATCTACATTGAAATCAATGCAGCTAGTGAAAGTAATCAAATATCATTAGAAATCAAAATCTACACAACAATCAATGCATTTAGTTCAAGAAATAAAATAGGATTAGAAATCACCATCTACACTGAAATCAATGCATTTATTGCAGTAAATATTCTTCCCTATCTCCCCCCTCGATATATATCTATATGTCCCTCCATATCTCCTTCTTTGTCTCTTTATCTCACCCCTACAAACACAGACACTCTCTCACTCCATATTTATCAATCTCTTTGTCCCTCCCTCCCTGTCTCCATTTATCTCTTCATTCTCTTCACCTTCCATCTATATCTCTATCTCCATTTGTCTCTCTATATCAACCCAAAAACATACACTTTCTTTCTCCAATCTATTTATCTATCACTCCCTCCTCCTCTCCCTCCCTCTCTCTCTCTTCCCCTTCCCTCCCTCTCCCCCGCTTCTATCTCTCTTCCCTCCTGCTATCCTCTCTCCCTCTCTATCCATCTTGCTTCTCTCTCTCTCTCTCTCTCTCTCTCTCTCTCTCTCTCTATATATATATATATATATATATATATATATATATATATTTCACTCTCTATGTATTTATTATTACCTCCCTCTCTCTTCCCCTCCATCTCCATCTCTCTTTCCCTTCCTCTCCTCACCCTCTCTCTTCCTTTCTCTCCCACCTCTCTCTCTCTCTCTATCTTCACCTTCAAACTTTGTTAATATTCTCTCTCTCTCTCTCTCTCTCTCTCTCTCTCTCTCTCTCTATTTTTTACTCTCTATGTGTTTATTCTTACCTCTCTGTCTCTCTCCCCCTCCATCTCCATCTCTCTTTCCCTGCCTCTCTTCACTCTCTCTCTTCCTTTCTCTCCCACCTCTCTCTCTCTCTCTATCTTCACCTTCCAACTTTGTTAATATATGCCTTTGTCTCTCCTTCTCTCCTCCCTTCTCTCCATATCTTGTTATTTGTCTCTTTATCTCACCATCAAACATACACACTCTATCTCCATATCTCCCTTGTCACTCCCTCTCTCTTTATACAAGTCACTCTCTATGTATTTCTTCTTCACTCCCTCTTTCCTCCTCTCTATCAAGTTGCCTCTCTTTTCCTTCATCTCTCTCCCTTTCTCTCCTACCTCCCTCTCTCTTCCCCCATCTCTCTCTCTCTCTCTCTCTCTCTCATTCCCCTACAATCCTCTCACTTCCCCATCACTCTTCCTCTCTCTCAAGTCCTCTCTCTCATCCTTCATCTCTCTCCCTTTCTCGCCTGCCTCCCTTTATCTTCACATCCCCCCCTGTGTGTGTGTGTGCGTGTGTATGTGTGTTTTTTTCTCCCTACCTCTCTTTTTCGTTTAATCATCTCTCTCTCACACACAAATCATCTCTCTCCCCCATCACTCTATATATCTCTCCAATTATGTTACTATATCCCTCCCTTTCTTCTTCTCTCTCCTTCTCCCCCCTTGTCTCCATCACTCTTTCTATCTCTCTTTATCTCACCCCTAAACATACATACTCTCTCTCCATCTCTCCCTTGTCACTCCCTCTCTCTCTCCACTTCTCACTCTCTATGTATTTCTTCTTCTCTCCCTCTCTCCTCCTCTCATCCTTCCTCTCTCTCCCTCTCTCTTACCAACCCTCCGCCCCCCTCTCTCTTCCCAACCCCTCGGCGCGCCTCCCCCACCCCCACCCCCCCCATCCCTTCTCTCTCTCTACCCTCCAATCGTCTCTCCTTCTCCCTCCCTATCTCCTTCTCTCTCTCTCCCACCTCCATATTTATGTCTCCCTCTCCCTCTCTTATCCTTCCCTACCTCTCTCACTCCTCTTTCTATCTTACCCTTCTTTGCCTCTCTCACTCCTCTCCCTCTCTCTCCCTTCATTCCTCCTCTCCCCTCTTCTTTAGTTTATCTCCATCTCTCCTTTTTCACTCCCGCTATTTCTCCACCTCTATCATATGTCTTTGTTCTTTCCTTCCATATATATATAGAGTTAATATATATATATATATATATATATATATATATATATATATATATATATATATATATATATATATTAATTATAATATAACAAATTTAATATTGCATTAATATAAAGTTATTAAATTTAATAATATTCATATTATAATATATTAATATGAATATTAAATTTAATAATAATATTAATATTGATATTGATATTTTAATATTAATGTTAGGGTTAATAATGTTTTTCTTGCATGTTATTATTATTAATTTGGTCGATAGCCTTCATATATAATTAGATGTTGATTTGTACTCCTATTTGATATATGTTTATTTATTTACGTTACCTTTTTATACCTCTTTTATAAATATAGATTTGGCCCATGGTATTAATAATAATTTGTCCCATGGTATTTGGCCCATAGTATTCACCTAAAATTTTTGAGTCTTTGTAAATATAAAGAGGTTTATGGAGTAAATATAAAATGAGGTTTTATTTATTTACCTATTTACCATACCTCTAGTTATTTATATTTTTATTTATTTACCATATATCCTGAGTAAGTAGAAGAAGAGGTTTTATTTATTTACCATCTCTTTTTGTTCTTAAAACTATTGATATTTTAAATTTATTTTTAATCGTTTACTTATATGGTTGTGTAAGTTATCATTTAAGTTATTATTTAAGCCGACATTATTTATATTTTATTTTTAATTTCCTTTTTGTTTTTTATTTTGGCTTCCGACATACTTATAGATTGGGGTCATATTGGACTGTAGAATGTGCCTCTCTGCACAATAAGATTTGGATATATTTATCGTTGTTTGTGACCTTTCTCGGAGCAACTTTGTAGCTCTTGGAAGCATTCTTCCCCCATCGATGAGTTCTTGTTAGTGTTCATGGAAAATGAGTAAGGGTTTCAAGATCTATTGTGTGGTATAAATGTTGTGAAACGAATCATCTGCAAGATGTGCAGTTTCACTTTTTAGGGGGTGCAATGGAGCACACATGACGTGAAGGACAATTCAGGGAGCAACTCTGGAGCTCTTGGAAGTGGTGTTCATGGTGAATGAGCAAGGGTTTCAATATCTGCTGAGTGGTATCAATGTTGTGAAACAAATCATCTGCAATATATATCTTCTAGGTGATGCTATGCTTCAAAACCATTCAAAAAATTTTGGATGATGCCCAAGAGGGGGTAGATCTGGAAACAGATAAAAGTGGGCATTCCATGTGTAGAGTAGTAGACAAATGGTTTGAATGTAGTATTTGGTGGTGCAGTTTTTGGTGTCGTGGACTACAAATTTTTTGTTCTTTAGGTTAAATCGAACACGACTCACTGTTGATGCAATGCTACCTCTAGAATTTCTCTGGTTGTTCGGCGCACTCATTGAAGTGTGGACACTTCCTAAAGTACTTCAGAAATCACCTAAGGAACGGAGCTGGTCTAGAGTACACCCCATGTTGGGCAGGCTACATTGGATCTTTGCACAACATTTACAACATAAGTAGCATTTACAACAACATTTACAGATGGTGTATAGATTCTATAAATTTCGTTGCAAAGAAACAAACCAAGAGCATTGTGTCTCAAACCCTATTATTTTTGTTGTCAAAGGAAAAATACCCAAGCCTTCCACTGCTAATCGCGATCACCATTTGAACACACCTACGACTGAGGCTTGTAGTCGATCTCTAGAATGGGTTTTACTCTGAACTCCTTGTGTTTTTATTGTGAGCTTGGTCAAGGTCTTAGGCTCCTCCTCTGTCTTTATAGTCTGGATATCTGACTACCAGTAGTGGTGTACACAGTAATGGCTGATGCTACCAAGGCGACCCTTGTAGGTCCACCTGGAGTCCCCAAAACCCCGACTTCCCATGATAACGGTGTTGAGGCCAAGTCCCTTGACCTCAAGGCAGAGCCTCCTTTTCATATCGTGGTCTTTTACTATGTGGATCTTGAAGGGGATGTGGGCATCGACAGGGGGTTGGGCAAGGTCAGAGGCCTTAGTTGATAAAAAGGCATCAAAATCAACCTCAAGCTTCTGTTGTGACTCCTCGTCTATGTTTTCCTCGACCAATAAATCTATATAACCCCAATCGACCCCACACATAATGATGGTCGGTCTAAAATGGAGAAGGATTTCACTGTGAAAGCACTCTCGCCACTCAGATCCACCACTATCGTGATCTTTCGATGGGCATCCTGATGTCGCTAGGAAGAATATAAAGCCATTGTGAAATGGATAATTTCAGCTTTGTGTACATAAAGGTCCTCTTGATAGCTATCCAACGATCTCTCCCTAGATTTTCTATATGCCTACTTATAATTCCCACACCATGTGTAGTATGTTGTTTCGAGAATGCCATTGAATATGTAAAGCTACCAAGTGCACTAACATATTGAATTTTTCCATCTCCTCTTCCTCATATTTTCTCTTGACAGTCATTTTAATCAACAAATACACTCCCACTTGAGATTGAGTGCAACTCAGTTTACATGTATCCATTGTAAAGAGCTCAAGTAAGTGTTCCACAAACTTCCTTTAGCCGACATACACCATACTTCCAATTTGTATGAAAATAATCCTAAATTGTTCATGATAGTCCTCCTATGGGCCTATTTGAAGTATACCTGTAGTGAGTAAGTTCTGAAGATCATACAGTTTAGCTAAGCACAAAGATCTTCTAGAGTTTTATGGCATGATACTATAGTCACTAACACTGTCTTGAATGAGTGGTTTGCAAAACAAGGCCAACAACTTGAAGGGATCCTAAAAGGCATCAACAAGCCTAAACCATTTGGTATACTGTTGATATCAAGAATCTTCAGAACAAAAAGGCATCATCACACTTAAGGTATATTTCTCATTGACACATGAAAAACAAAGAATAGTAGGCAGGTTTCTTCAGATGCATTTGATCAATGTATGATACTAGTTGATATAAATTGACCAGAGACTTTAAGTTTGTTTGAACATAGACGTTAGAGGCATCACTGAGAGTGATGATGACAATAATCAATAAGATAGTAAATTTTATTTACTCTGGATGCTATGTTATCCACATATGCTAATAGATGATCTAGCTAATCCAAATGAATTCAAACTTCCTTTTAGAATGTGTGTTTCTTTTTGGACTAGGCAATATTCTTACACAAGATTAACTCCTCTAGGAGGCATTGGACATGAAAGCATCCCAAGAAAAAAAGTTCAACTATCTACATTGAGTCCTGTTATAAATCATCAAGGGTGTTCAAATGAAGTTAGATCTGGAGATTTGGTTAAATTGGAAGCATCACAGATTTGTGACAAATCAATTGAAAATGATGGTAAAATATTTCCTATTGTATCTCTTTAGAGACTCAAGATTACAAGACCCCACCAGCGCATTGGAGTTCTCCTTGGAGAACATGGGGCTAGAGACAAGAACTTTTATTGAGCCACTTCCAACAAACCAACAGGTTGTATTCTCTTAATCTTGTATTGATTATGTCGAATGTACGCATGTACCTTTTGGTAATGATATGCATGTAAGCAATAATACTGCCATTTATTCTTGCTGATAGAAGCCAATATTCATCTATTTTTTCCATATCGATGTCATCATCTTTATCTTCTTGAAATATGGCTCACAAAATATCACACTTTATCCAAAGGGACCTGTAATTGGTTTTTGTGCTGGAAAACCAGTCTATCCTCGAACATGTGTCTACAGTCTACACACAGTAGAATGATGGCTACGAGAGGGATTGAAAATCAAGAAAGGCAAAACCCCTGCAAAGGATTGAACAAGAAATCTTTTTTGCAGTGAAGGTTCATCCATTTATGATAATTTTAGATGGTTGAGTTTTGAGTATATTATTTCACTTTGTTGATATTTGTGTAATAGTGTTTTCTTTCAAGGTTTTGAAGCCTTCACGAAATATAGCCAAGGAATGTTCTTCCAGTCCTACATTATTGGAAGATGACTGTTTGAAAGGGCACAACACTGCACTGTTTTGGAAATTTAAGACAGAGACGTTACAGTTTCCCTATACTATGGTTGGGATTGTGCCAAATTTGACTGTTAAACTCAAATTTGCAACTAAGCATATTTGGCATACCTATAATTGGAATATATTTGTGTGTGTGCCATATGTATTACCCCTTTAAAAAATTTCCATGTTTTGGTTTTGTATGCCTTGTGTATCAACTAAATTTTATATTTGAAAGTTGCCTTGTGTACATAAGCGGATGCTAGGGAAAAACTTCAATGTGGGAAAAACCCTTTGATTAAATCTTCTTATTATTATTCAAATTCAGCAGAGAGAGAAAGTACAAGTTATAGCATTTAACATGATACAATACATCATACAATACATAGGAGTGTTATGGCTATGAAGTTCAATATGAAATAATCTATTGATTGCTACTATTACTATTATATAAGGGGTGTTCTTCCAATGGCCATTTATTAGCTATGTGAAGAAGGAATTGTGGAATTAGTATTTACTATAAGATTATGTATACCTAAGTTGTAGACAACTAAGTAGAATTTGGTAGGAAGTTTGGAGTATGTGTAATTCATAATGATATTTTCTTCTCTTAATTGATGAATTTTTAATGTGTGAGTTTTGACCTAAGACATTGCATTATCAATGTGTCAAGGCTCAAAACTTTACCTATATGTCAACTACTTCTTATGATCGTTCCGAGGAACATGAATCCTAATGTTTGTAGGTTTAAAATTTATCACAATTTTTCTCTATTGTGGTCGAATCTGTGGATGTTATCTAAAAATTTATTTAAGGTACCATGGATCTAAATTTCTTAGGAACTTTCAACACTATAAAAAACTTTGGTGCAAATTGTTGATCAATTCTCACTTGGTTAGGGTTATAGATCTTAATGAAAATTTTGTGTGTATGCATGAGAGTTGGGTGCAAATTCTCAATGTTGTGTAGCATTAGTGTGATAAATATGTGATAGTGCAAAGCATAGTTTTGAAGATTAGTATAATTTGATTCGTACCTAATCAACTCAGTCAAGTTGATTGTTGGTTGAACGATTAATTGTTGGTTCAATGGACAAAAGATCTTGCAGGCTCAAATACCAAAGGGAAAAATGAATCCCATCATGGGGTTCTCTTTGTAATTCTCCAGTGCTTCTACCTTCCATGCTTCCTTAAACTCCTCTCCAACCTCAATATCAGTGCTAGTAGTAGCATGGGTAGCAACACTATGCTTAGTAGAACTAGAACGCGTTTTCCAAACTGCATGAGAACTACTTCCCTCATGAGTCACCATGTGCCATGCTTGGTTCAACTACCATATCTTCATTGGAACCAACACCTCGAAATCCACTAGACAATGATTCGCCATTTTGTACTAGTGATTCACCATGATTTTACAAGATAATATAATCTCGTGAGAGATTCGCCCAAAAAATTATATATACATATTATATTATTAATAAAATTGCCTTCCATTTTTCTGTGAATCATGAGGATTTCCCCCATTTATTATACATATAATTTTAGGGGTTCTTAAAATTTTCCCTGGAGGAATGGTTTGCACCTTGAGAGATTTGATCCCCTCTCGGCACATGATAGATCCCGAGTTAAGATGGATCTAGGATGGTCTCGGTCATGTGCGACGAAAGGAAGATATATGAATGGTATGAGAACATCGATTCATTTTTTCAATAATATAAAAATTCATCTAATATTAATATAACCATTTTAAATATGCCAAATATGTTTGAGAATTATAGATTCATTTAATTTTAAATTTGCTTAGTTACCTCAACTTGTTGAGGCAGTAAAATATTAATAAAATGATGAAAAATGATAAATATTTTTTTTTAATGCAAAGGGACAATGTAATAATATTGAATTATAAAAAATGTGAATATGAAGAATGTAGTAAATTACAAATATCCTTCATTGTGATCACTCTCAAACTATTTTCTACTATTCTTATTGTTACCCTTGTTTGTTTTGTCATCTTTTCATATCGATTATATGAAAAAGACATTTGAAATCATAAACTATTTAAATATTTAGCTTGAGTTGTTGTAGTAAACAACATAGTTTGTCTCTATTGCTCTCCAATATTGTTAGGTTTAAATACTATAACACAAAAATAAATCTACATTGTCAATAATTTGTTGTGCTTACAATAAAATCAATGCACACTATTAATCCAATGACTTTAAAATTAATGTCCCATCATAGATCCAATTACATCAAATTATAAATCAACATATACAATAAAATCAATGCATCTAATGCAAAAAATCAAACAAGATTAGAAAACAACACCTACACTGAAATCAATGCATCTAATGCAAGTAATCAAATAGGGTTACAAATCACCATTTACACTAAAATCAATGCATCTAGTGCAAGTAAGAAAATAGGATTAGAAGCCAACATATACACTAAAATCAATGCATCTAGTGCAAGCATAAAATATGATTATAAACCACCATCTACACTGAAATCAATGCATTTAGTGCAAGCAATGAAATAGGGTAAGAAATCATATATATTGAAATCAATGCATCTAGTGTAAGAAATCAAATATAATTATAAATCAACATCTACATTGAAATTAATGCCTCTAGTGCAAGCAATAAAATAAGATTAGAAATCACCATCTACACCGAAATCAATGCATTTAGTGCAATCAATCAAATATGATTAGAAATCATCTACATTGAAATCAATGCAGCTAGTGAAAGTAAACAAATATCATTAGAAATCAAAATCTACACTAAAATCAATGCATCTAGTTTAAGCAATCAAATAGGATTAAAAATCACCATCTACACTGAAATCAATGCATCTATTGCAATAAATATTCTTCCATATATCCCCCCTCCATATATATCTATATTTCGCTCCATATCTCCTTCTTTGTCTCTTTATCTCACGCCCACAAACACACACACTCTCTCACTCCATATTTATCAATCTCTTTGTCCCTCCCTCCCTATCTCCATTTATCTCTTCTTTCTCTTCACCTTCCATCTATATCTCTTTCTCTCTTTGTCTCTCTATATAAACCCCAAAATATACACTTTGTTTCTCCAATCTATCTATCTATCACTCCCTCCTGCTCTCCCTCCCTCTCTCTCTATTCCCCTTCCCTCGCTCACCCCTACTTCTATCTCTCTTCCCTCCTGCTATCCTCTCTCCCTCTCTCTCCATCTTGCTTCTCTCTCTCTCTCTCTCTCTCTCTCTCTCTCTCTCTCTCTATATATATATATATATATATATTTCACTCTCTATGTATTTATTATTACCTCCCTCTCTCTTCCGCTCCATCTCCATCTCTCTTTCCCTTCCTCTCCTCACCCTCTCTCTTCCTTTCTCTCCCACCTCTCTCTCTCTCTCTATCTTCACCTTCCAACTTTGTTAATATTCTCTCTCTCTCTCTCTCTCTCTCTCTCTCTCTCTCTCTCTCTCTATTTTTTACTCTCTATGTGTTTATTCTTACCTCTCTGTCTCTCTCCCCCTCCATCTCCATCTCTCTTTCCCTGCCTCTCTTCACTCTCTCTCTTCCTTTCTCTCCCACCTCTCTCTCTCTCTCTATCTTCACCTTCCAACTTTGTTAATATATGCCTTTGTCTCTCCTTCTCTCCTCCCTTCTCTCCATATCTTGTTATTTGTCTCTTTATCTCACCATCAAACATACACACTCTATCTCCATATCTCCCTTGTCACTCCGTCTCTCTTTATACAAGTCACTCTCTATGTATTTCTTCTTCACTCCCTCTTTCCTCCTCTCTATCAAGTCGCCTCTCTTTTCCTTCATCTCTCTCCCTTTCTCTCCTACCTCCCTCTCTCTTCCCCCATCTCTCTCTCTCTCTCTCTCTCATTCCCCTACAATCCTCTCACTTCCCCATCACTCTTCCTCTCTCTCAAGTCCTCTCTCTCATCCTTCATCTCTCTCCCTTTCTCGCCTGCCTCCCTTTATCTTCACATCCCCCCCTGTGTGTGTGTGTGTGTGTGTGTATGTGTGTTTTTTTCTCCCTACCTCTCTTTTTCGTTTAATCATCTCTCTCTCACACACAAATCATCTCTCTCCCCCATCACTCTATATATCTCTCCAAGTATGTTACTATATCCCTCCCTTTCTTCTTCTCTCTCCTTCTCCCCCCTTGTCTCCATCACTCTTTCTATCTCTCTTTATCTCACCCCTAAACATACATACTCTCTCTCCATCTCTCCCTTGTCACTCCCTCTCTCTCTCCACTTCTCACTCTCTATGTATTTCTTCTTCTCTCCCTCTCTCCTCCTCTCATCCTTCCTCTCTCTCCCTCTCTCTTACCAACCCTCCGCCCCCCTCTCTCTTCCCAACCCCTCGGCGCGCCTCCCCCACCCCCACCCCCCCCATCCCTTCTCTCTCTCTACCCTCCAATCGTCTCTCCTTCTCCCTCCCTATCTCCTTCTCTCTCTCTCCCACCTCCATATTTATGTCTCCCTCTCCCTCTCTTATCCTTCCCTACCTCTCTCACTCCTCTTTCTATCTTACCCTTCTTTGCCTCTCTCACTCCTCTCCCTCTCTCTCCCTTCATTCCTCCTCTCCCCTCTTCTTTAGTTTATCTCCATCTCTCCTTTTTCACTCCCGCTATTTCTCCACCTCTATCATATGTCTTTGTTCTTTCCTTCCATATATATATAGAGTTAATATATATATATATATATATATATATATATATATTAATTATAATATAACAAATTTAATATTGCATTAATATAAAGTTATTAAATTTAATAATATTCCTAGACATAATGATCTATGCTTAACCAACATGTTTTAATTGAACCCAAGGGAAACACCTTAAATTATAAAAAAGTGTTGAAATGTCCATTTAGTTGTAAGTAATGCTACATCATCACCACCAAACCATAGGAAAAATTCTACCACCTTCTCTAAGCCAAACACTATTGAACAAATAACCACCCAATATAGAATTGCATTGTCTCCATCAAGGCCAACCCGATGTAGTCCTCAATGATCATGTACCTAATGGAAACAAGATCCCACTTAAATTCCACTCATCAATGATGTTGACTTTCCATTGATAACACTTTATTCAACACATTTCCAATTTACATAATCCTCCCCTAAGCTTGTGTTATAATGTTTTGTCAATGATCAACCCTTGATAAGGGAATCTCCTAGTCCACACCAAACTAGTACACCATCCTAATTGTCTCATGAAACAAACTAAGTCACTCAAAAAATATACCAAACATATAAACTCATTATCCAATCTTAGTCGTGTTTACCAGTCATGTCATCCCTTGTGCCATTGCTAATGGCAGCTCAAGTAAGATCCTTGCATTCTCCCCTCACTTCAATTGTTGGCATATTCATCAACATGGCTCCATTGGCTTCTCTAATGGACAGGGAATTAATCGTGAACATACACTTTGTAATTTTTGCATTTAAGTGTGGTGTTGATGCCATTTTTCTTGAGGGTAAAATTTTCAATCCACTTAAGCATCTAATACCACTCAAGAATCCTAGTTGTTTTATGGCATTGATGTGACATTACTAGTTGTGCATGGCCATAAACCTATTCCTAGCCAACATGTCCTAACCATACCCAAGTTAGGCACCTTAAACTATAGGAAATATTGTAGTGCTCCTCGACTTTGGTGAATTATGAAGCCCCTGGCGCAGTGCAGGCATTCTCCCGCCCCTGTGGTCCATGGCCTTATGAGGGTGGCAAGGCTGTGGGGCATGCGCGAATCGCTAGTGTGGGTGATCATGGGGGCCATGGAGGAGGTAAGATGGGGGCTAGTAGGGGTGGGGGTTCGAGTGTTCAAAATCAGAGTCATCTAGGAGGAAGAGCCTGTGGTAGCAAGGGGAATCGTCGTGGGTCTGATCGCTCTAAGGTAAATGAGGGGCATGGTATCCAACATTGTTGCTTAAAGAACTGTCATGGAATTATCAACAGCCTGATGGAAAGACTGGACACAACTGAGAGAATTTTAACATTGTAGATGTGTTCGGAGATTCTTGTAGTGAAATGTAACACTTTGGTATCAAAAATTCAATTTTTCATTTATGGAGTGACACAATTAAAAAGTACTGACATAAATGACTATTTCATATAATTGTTGTACTTTTTATTTGGTCATATTTTTATTCTTGGACTATAATATTCATTTACATTAATCATTATTAGTTTTTTCACTTATTATCTAGTCATATATTTTAATCCTAGACTAAATTAGTCATTTAAGTTAGTCTCTTTTAGTTTAGTAACTTATTCTCTAGTCATATATTTTATCCCTAGACTAAATTAGTCATTTAAGTTAGTCTCTTTTAGTTTAGTCACTTATTATCTAGTCGTATATTTTATTACTAGACTAAATTAGTCATTTTTAGTTCGGTCACTTAAAATTTCTCAAATTTAGTAGTAGTTCACCTGAAATAATTGCAGTGACTAACATTTTTAGTCACCCGGTCATTAATTTCATCATTTTTTAATAGTGTTCTATCAAGGGTGTCCAATTTTCTTTAAATTTGGTTGTATTTACAGATCCAAAGAGACGACACATCATTGCAGCTATTTGAGATAATGGGCTTTTGAGAGATACTACTGAATACATACCCTTATCGTCATGTTTATGTCGGTTAGGATCATTAATCCATTCTTTAATTATAGTCGTAGGATGGTCATTCTCATGCATGAACTCTTGAACAAATTGGGCATCATATCTCTTCTGGTGTTTTGGTACTTTATACATATTCTTCAAATCTGACGGCCTGAGAGAACCAATAACAATTCTGCTTTGAGTAACAAATTGTCTATCTATGATATCTACATTTTCCAACACCCATTTTACTAATTCAGTGTATGGCAACATTTTAGGACGAGCAACAATTTAGTGAAGAAAAGAATTACCTGTGTTTTTCCATGATTCTGAATCATTGGACAATGTATCATCGGTCACAAATTTTTTGTCTAGAATTACTTGTGGTTTCTCATTCTTGAACAGCTGATAGGTCCATTCCTAGCTTGAAGAACCAATTTTTTGGTTGCATGTAGTATCCGAGATTAGGGGAGCCATTTCACTATTTTCCTCTAGCTGTATGACTGATAGTGATGGGGTGGCAAATTTCCTTCGCGCTTTAATCAACCTTGACATCCTTTTATGCCTAAGTGTTTTGATTTACCTCGTTGAAAAGAAACCAAAGAGGATATGCTAAAATCACTTCGAACGATATTAACTATCTTGTCAACTTAACTCATGCATAATGGGAAATCCTTAATATTAATATTTGAAATAATTACAAATAAATTACAAACCTCGAGATCATAAAACACCTTAATTAACATTAAATTGAAAAGCATAGGTTCGTGTCATTTTGATAGATTTCATTATATCGGGATTCATTGATGGGCGATTTTGATCGTTGGTGACTCATACTGCTCGAAGCGATCTCCGAAATGTGAAGTGCGACATTGCGATGTTTTAAGATGGGATGTCGTATCGGCATTTTTCAGATGACGGCTTGCAATGTTAGAATCTGTTAAGTGACAGCTTCACTACACATTTTGGCGTTCCGCAATTGTAAACTCAGTACTTGGATTTCAACAACGCGATATTTTGGAGATCCGTTGTTCGAAATTTCGTTGATGTTTTCCCTCGCTTATGTGCCTTTTCGGTTTGAGGGTTATTTTTAGGTGTTTTTCTTTATTTTATAAAGCTTAATCTAATGGAAAACCTATCTTTAAGTTTTATTTATAAAACAAACATTAACCTAAAAAATTTTAAAGTGTTCCCATTATCCTTTCTAATCTATTTTACTTAGATAATGGGGAGATATTGTAATACTACAACAAGCTCTTGATTAAGAAACAATTTCTATACACTATGGTATTGTACTTTGTTTTATGAGCTTCTTATATGACATTGGTGGCTTTTCCATAGTGTAATTGTATGTCTACCAAGGTGGTTCAAGCTATATTACCCTTCACGTAATGAAGGCCACGTGGCATGGAAACTTGGAGGTAACCCATACCCATTTTTGTGGGTGGAAAATGTTGATAGTGTAGATTTACATTGTGAATCTAATGGCAAGGTTTTGTTAACGAGAAGTTAGGGTAACTACTCTCCCCTCCATCCTTTGCCTCTTTCATTTTCACACCAGGTTGCAGAGAAAAAATACCAACAAATATGAGGTATTCATGTTACCATGGCTTTTCTCTTAACCTGAATAGGCTACTATGGTAAATTTTGATAAAAAATAAAGGCTATTCTCTGATTTCTATGCCTGTGGATACCAACAGTGACATGATCCACCTTCATTTTAGGTTCTAATTATAATTTTTAGTCCTTATTTGGTTATTTTATTACATCATTTGTTTTTATTCTTTTGTTTTAAAATACTCCATCTCAAATGACTAATCTCCTTACTCACTCAGCTTACAAGACCTAAACATAATTAATTTACTCTCTCGTTCCTTGATTTTTTATGGGTTTTCCTTTCCTTCTCTTTGTCATGACACTCATCTCTTCATATATGGAAGTGTACATATATAGAACATGGATTCCATATATGCACAATGGTTGTATATGTAGAGATATATGGAAGTCATATTTCATATATAAACGCTTCCATATCTATGTGCATTTATATAAGTTGTGCATATACATAAGTTGTGAATATATGAAAGCCATATTTTGTATATGCATGCTTCCATACTTATGTGTGTATATACAAAATATGTGCATATACATAAATACATAATATAGGCATATCTAGCTTATGTATATCTGCAACTTCCGTATATACACACATATATATGGAAGTGTGCATATACAGAAGACAAATTTTGTATATTCATAACTTTTGTATATGCGCAAAGTTTATACATGCACATAGATATGGAAGCATGCATATACTAAAGATGGCTTCCACATATATGTCAATATACATATGTTGTGCATTTACAAAAGTCATCTTCTGTATATTCATTCTTCCATATGTATGTGTGTGTGTGTGTAGGCACGCACATATATAGAATATACATATATCCAAGATCCATATTTTGTGTATGTGAAAATTCTATATATGTATGTAGATATGGAAGCATGCATATACAGAGGTCATCTTCCGTATATGTGCATGTTTTTTATATCCACATTTACATATGGATGGGCAGATAAATGGAAGATAGCTTTGGATGATATGCACAATTTCAGTATATAGTTTATGTACATGCGCATCTTCTCTAGCATATATATGGAAGTTTGCATATACGTAAGATGGATTCCATAATTTATGTATATATAGAAGTTAGGCATATACAAAAGTCATATTTCATTTATGGACGATTTCATATATATGTGCATATACAAAAGCTGCACATATACAAAACTCATATCTATATATGTGTAGATTTTGTGAATGCACATATATACATGGAAGTGTGCATATACGAAATATAACTTTCATATATGTACAACTTCTATATATGTAAATATTTATGAAATAATGCATGTATGGAAAATGACTTATGTATCTGCTTAGCTTCTTTATATGCACATAAAATGGAAATATGCATATATAAAAATCACAAATATGTAGAAATGCAAGTACATGTAGGAAGGTACGAAAGATAGCTTCCATATCTATGTGCATATATACAAGTTGTGCATATACGAAGGTCATATTCCATATATGCATGATTCCATATATATGTGCATACATAGAAGCCACACATATACAGAAGCCATCTTCTATATATGTGCATATTTCGTATATGCACATATATATACAGAAACATGCATTTAAAGAAAATCGTTTTTGTATATGCACAACTTCAATATATGGCTTCCGTATATTCACATCTTCTATGACATAGATATGGAAGCATGAATATACAAAAGATGGCCTCCATAGCTATGTGTGTTTATATAAGTTGCGAATATACAAAATTCATCTTCTATGTATGTGCATATTTTGTATCTGCACACATATATATGGATGTGTGCATACACAAAATATAACTTTCGTACATGTGCAACTTCTGTATATGTAAAACTTCTATATACGCACATAGATATGAAAGTGTACAATGATAGGGAAGATTTATTTTGTATATGTGTAGCTTCTGTATATGCACATAGATATGGCAGTATTCATATATGGAAATCACACATATGCGAAACTGCAAGTGTATATAAGAAATTTGACTTCTATATATGTTCTTCCATATCTATGTACATATACAAAAAATAAACATAGAAACCATATTCCATGTGTGGACCTCTATATATGCATATAAATATGCAAGCACGTATATAGAATTCGACTTTCATAAATGCACTTGGATTTCTGCATATGTGTGATTTATGTATATGCATTTTTTGAAATATATTCGCATATACAAAAGTTGTGCATATACAAAAGCTATCTTCCCTATATGTGCAGATTATATATATATATATATGGAATATTGCATATACAAAATATGGCTTCCGTATATGCGCATCTTCTGTACATGCACATAGAAATGAAAGTGTGCATATACATAAATCGCATATATTTCCTAGGCGTTTTGAGAAAGATCGATGGTTGAAAAATTCTAGGTTATGGCAAGCCGTTTATTGGGCTTTTCCGAAATGAAAAACATTTTATATAAGTGGAAAATGGAGCTACTGGAATGTTAGGGGTGAAAATATGGGTTAATTTGGGTTAAGAAACATTACGAGAATCTCATGAAAGGGAAAATTGGGGGTAGAATGTTCTATTAAATCATCATCAAGCCATTCTTATTAATAAATTAGGGTTTTCATTTTATTTCATGAGATAGACGAAATGAAAAAAGTGCACACTCGTGAGGGTGATGGTTAAAGAATAATATTACAACACAACCTCCAAGATCAATCAAATCTACTCAACATTCTATCACTCAGTTAAAAAATGAAGAAAATATGATATTTCATGAAATAAAAATATTCGTTGGGTAACTAACAACGGTAAAATGACCATAAAATTATCAAAATGCTAGTGAGTAAGTACAAGAATGCCATAGTTGGTTTGAGATAGAGAACTATTGATTGAAAGGGAAATTTGAAGTGGAATGACTCATAATTGTGGTGATTTTAATCCAAAAATAAGATGGTCAGATTATTAGATCAATGGAGTGAGGAATGGTGATGGTCATATCGATGGAGTGCTTGACTTGACAGTCTAGAGGTACCCCTATGGGCGAGGTGAATATGTCCCCGTACTCCTCCATGACCATGTTCATTAGTTTTTTTCATGCGGAGGAGCGCTGTCTAGAGGTCATGGCCATAGTCTTCTTCTTGTCCTGAGGGAAGATCATCAGGAAAACAAATTTCCTCGTTTTGGAAATGATCTTAACGAATTGTTTTGCAGTGATCAAAGATATGGTAGTAGCTGGTGCTACCTCAGGTATCTTGTACAACTTATTTCCCAAAGTAAAAATAGAAACACGAGGCCTAGACTGATACACAACATGTCCCTTCCACAATTATGGTTGGCCTAATAATACATCACAAACATAAAAAGTAACAATATCACACAATACCTCATTTGTGAAGCACTTGATATTATAGGGAAGTCGACACTGCTAGTTGATGCGAAGATCCTGTCCTTGGTGAAGCCACCTGATGGTGTATGGTTGTGGGTGTGTTGTGGTCTACAGGTCCAGCTACTTCATGACCTCTGCTAAAATGAGGTTATTTTGGCTCCCATTTTAGATAATGAACTACATCAGGGAACCCTTCGCTCACATCTTGGAATGGAAGAGGTTAACCCCCTCTGGATATTTGGGTTCCTCCTTCTACATATTAGTGGTGGAAACAGTGGCATTACGCTCTGTATCGATAATATTATTCCCTTTGTCATTACCCTTGTTGGGTTCTGACTCAAAGTTAGAACATGGATCTGATTTGGAAGCCTTCAGCTCGACCACGAGTGACTACTTGAACCAACGCTCACTTGTGTTGTGAGTGGATCTCTTATGGAAATCACACCACTTTCTCGTGTCCTTCTTTGGCTCGTGGTGTTGTTCTTCGCTTGCGACTTTGGCGGGTTGTCCTAGGTTGTCCCACCTTGGATTTTTTCATTTTTTATGGTTTGGGGGTGGCTTTACCTTTATTTTTGTTCGCATATCCAAATTCTCAATTCTTCTGTTTGAATTTCTACTGAATATTGGCAGTATACTAGTATGTTTCACCAAGCGAGGAGATGTCGAGGAACTCTATTTCCTCCTGCATGTATCTGTGCAGAAAACTGTGATACTTAACCACCAAATGTATCTCATAATATTTGATACACAACTTTGTGTGTAGGGTATGGAAAAAATTGGTCATCTCATGCACATCTTGATCCATTTGCGGCTGCATCCTAGTCCATTGTATGTACTTGTCCTCATAGATCCCCACGGGGTAATATTGTTCCGTGATAGCATCTCGGAAATAATTCCAAGTGGGTGCATTTCAGAATAAGGTGGATTATCTCTCATGATTTTGATCACACTAGGTTTCCCACCAGTCCTTGACATGGGGGGAAGCTTTGAGGAGTGAAAAAGTAATATTTTCTCGATTGGAAAATTCATGAGCCAAGAAATATCCTTCTAATATATTCAACCATTCATCTATGGTGTCTGCATCTATTTGGCCCTCAAATATGGGAATTTCAAAGTTAAGTTGTACCTTAAAAGGAGTGGCACCTCTAGAGTCGCTACTAGATGAAGAAATTCCAAGGGATAAATACCCCTATTAAGTCTAAACCAAAATAGCAGATAGACAAACCTAGAGGTGTCCATGTTCTTTCAAAAGAGAAAATTTCAATTTAGAAGAATATAACAAGAAACAAGAATGGTCAAGGCCATAACCGTATTGGATTTTCTTTCAAACCTTTTGTGAGACCAAGATTAAACCTGTATAGAAGAAAATGGAAATGGTTAAATAACTTGAGTACCTAACAAATTTTCCAAGTGACAAAGGTAGGAGTTACATTGTTAGGAAAACTAGAACGAGCTTACAAAAACTTGTAGTATATAATGAAATTATATCAAAATGACATGACCATTAGTGTAAAAAAATCATTCCTATCAAGAAGAAAAAAATCATAACTCAGCGAAACATTGTTTACCTAGGTAGGAGACTTTCTTATCCCAAATTCATGACCTATGTGTGCATAGAATTACAGGAATAAGAGTTGAGTGAATTTCAAGGGAAATGGAATTTTTTTATTGGAGACCAAGAGCCTTAGTAAAATAGATTCATTACCATGTTCGTGAATTCTCGAGAAGAGTGTTGGGCCGTGAATACAACCACTTTGTAACACTTATTTCATCCATTTTTACTCTTCTCTATTATATCATTTGTTATAATTTATCATTTAAATCCATTTTATAAATGATTTATGCTCTTATGGATGAATATTATTTATCTTCCTTTATTTCTAATAAATTGATGATTATGATTTATTTTATCAATGATAGTTTCAATAAGTTGGTTATAACATTATTCACCATTTTTAGCCTCCAAGGTAATTTCCAGATTGAAGATTTGATCATTAAAAGTGCCAACTCAGAAATGCGCTGGAATAAGGAGTGACAGTTTTGCGGTTGAGATTCTGAGCAAATGAAGACGAATCTGGAAAATCCGGAACATAGGTTTTGTCCAGAACGGACCCAGTTAACTTTAACAAAGAACGGTTTGCCCAAATTCGGCCTGTGTTGAGAGATTCGCAGAGTTCTTTGAGCACGATTTTCTC
The DNA here is from genome assembly GCA_034641835.2 of Pinus albicaulis. Classification (NCBI taxonomy): domain Eukaryota; kingdom Viridiplantae; phylum Streptophyta; class Pinopsida; order Pinales; family Pinaceae; genus Pinus; species Pinus albicaulis. The sequence continues at coordinate 919,193,137 of CM076575.1, read as the reverse complement.
AGCTCTGTTGTTGCGGCCGTCCTCCAAATCTCAGCTGCAAAGCTAAATTCGCCTTCTTCTTGTTGATCAATTGGTTGGAAACAATCTAATTCTGTAATAGAAATCATGTTGTACTCATCTTTATTGTAACTGCTCTCTGATCTCTCTTTATTTAAATCAGAACAGAGATCAGAGAGGGGGATGATTTGGAGATACGTTTTTATGTAATTTTCTGTTAAACATCAGTTCTGATTATTGAGTCTTGTGAGAACTGGTTCATTGTACTTCTGTCCGATGCATTAATATAAGCTTGGTGGTTCTCTCATCTTTGCGTCTGGATTAACTTAAGGCAGTGTTCCCTTGGAGGCTAAGGGCCCGGCCCCGGAGGACACTTGCCGCTGTATATTATCTCTTTGATTTCTGCGTAGTTTTGCTTATCAGCTTGAATCGGTAATCTGGTGTGTTTTATTACAGCTCTGTTATATTTCCTATTTCGTTCTCTGCAACAAGAAAATCGTAATGTGCATTCCAACGTATTGTAACGTATTGCTATTCCTTTAAAACCGTCACCGTAACATTGCCGTTCTCTACATAATGCTATTGCTGTTTAATTGCAGAGTAATCAAGCTGTAACCTTCTTAAGTTGGTATTACTGCATTTTTCTATGGTTTATACTTCACACGATTGCTATTCAATTGACGTTGTGGTTCCATTATGGATTGTAATCGTTACCCTTTCTAACCAGGATTAATACTTGCAGTATCAGACTCAGATTACTATTAATGTGTGCATGTGTTAATTTATTATGCATTTGTATTTGGCCGTCCAGCGTGTTGTGTGCGTATATTATTTATTAATGCTGTTCATAATTTATCAATAGTCATTGTTGTTCCATTAGCGTGTTCTACTTAATTTGCCTTAAAAGTGAAAGATTGTTATTTGATTGCGAAGAGTGCATTTGGGTCAATAGATTAAGTTTGGTTACAACTCGCGAGACTTAGCTGTTCGTTTGCTGTTCCATTTTAGATTTGTTGTTCAATTCTTTATTTCCTATTCTATTTACTCGCATTTGTTGTTTTGGTGTGAGAAACGATCTAAGGCTGTAGTGAGCTTCGGCATTCACTGTCTAGCTCCCAGACCCGTGGTCTATGCTCTAATTTCCTCTCCATCAGTTTCCAAAGGGATGGGTTATCACTGCCAAACCCTTGACTGATAAGCTGCCTAGTTTTCTGAATGTGTGATTTATTCTTTTGAAGTAACTTAGTTATAGACAAGCTTTCATTTACTTTTGGATTTTGAGCACTATATTGCAAAACATTACTCTTGAGTAAATAGCCGCCTCAGACTGAGTACACTCTTGAGATAAAAAGTCGTCCCTGGGTTGATAATTAATGTGAGGTAATTAGGAGTTACAAAGACACCTTTTTATCGCTCCACATTTTGGCGCCGTTGCCGGGGAGAGTGTAGCCATTTCTAAAGAGTAGTGTGAAGCTGATGAGTGCTTGCTAGGGAAGAGTTGGATCCTAAAAACGGAAGGTAAGAACCTGCGTGCGGAGCATGTACAAGCCCTGCTCCACTGTCCGCTTTCCTAACAGATTTGTTGTTGCCTTTTTGGGTAGAAATAGATGTTTGAATTTTTGTGTGAATGATTAGGAAAAAGATAGAAATTTTTAAAAAAATGGATCACATGATCTCATGCAAGTGGTGATGTAAGCACCACCCATTTCACTAACCGATTGACAGGAACATTTGAAGAAGGAGCCTCGAAGAAACACATAAAGAAAATCTTATACTATGGTAAGAAATGGCTCACGTTTCTACTTTTGAATTTCCTATCAAAGATCTAGGAGGAGTGATACAAATGCACATAATTCCCCCATCTTTACCAAATTTTCATGGTTTAGCAAATGAAGATCCAGATACATTCTTATTTGAGTTCGAAATACTTTGTAGAGGATATGATTATTGTACTAATGATCAAAGATTGAAAGTGTTTCCTCTTACTCTAAAAGGAGCAGCTCTCCGATGGTTCATGAGCCTAGGTGGGAATTACATCCAATCATGGGAGGACATGAAGAACATATTCTTGAAGAAGTACCAAGACTATTGCAAATCCAATGAAGATATTTTCAGTATAATACAAGGGGAATATGAAAGTTTGGAGGACTATGTAGATCGATTTCAATACAACCTTCAAAAATCAAAATATAAGCATTTGGAGAAAGAGATCTTAAAAACACTCCTTCTTAAAGGAATCAAAGATGAATTTTTAGAACTCTTAAATCTGATAGGAAAAGGTGATGTTTTCCAGTTATCATATAATGATGTTTGTGAGTTGTGCATAAGGTATTCAAGAGGAATCTCCAAGGCTGGTGAGAATTCTAGAGATGTTTGTTCTTTGTTTTCCAAATCTGCTACAAGAATAGGAGACATAAGAGCTGAAATCAATGATTTATTTGAAAATTTTAAAGTTGATTTTATTAGCTCTCTAAGCTCAAAATTGGATGTTTTGCAGGTTCATAAAAATGAAGAATTTGATGAAGTGTTTTTCCCTCATGACCAAAAGGAGCAACCCATAGATGGTTACTCTTCCTTATCTAGGATGGAAGTATCATATCAAAGAGGTGAGGAAGCTGCAACAAGGTCAAAACCATGGAAATCATGGCCTACGGGTATGGTTCAAAACACTTCTTCTCCATTCTCTTACTTGCATAATCCATTATGGAATACTCATGTTCTAGGGCAGCCATGTCGATTTCAATATAACCACCAATCTTATCTACAAGTTTGGCATGGTTCACCTTATGATTGCATGACTACTCTCCCTCATCTTGTAGCACAAGCACATTCTCCATATTCTCCACCAGCTCTTTCACAACATCCTGCTTGCATATCAAATTTATCCACTCAACCCAACCAACCACATCATCACAATGCTCCATTCCATACACAATTTCCTGCTCAACTAATTCCACACCCTCACCGCAATAAACCAGTACAACATACTTATAGTGTTGAACTGCAAAATTTACCCACCCTTCCCACCCATTCTATCTCACATGCGCCATTAGAGAAAACTTACAATGAGATTCAGAATGTTTCAAATTCAAAAATTGTAGAAGCTATGGAAGCAAATGAGCTTACTTCTAGTTTGCATCAACAAGTCATTTTAAAAGCTCAAGAACTTCATGATATGATGGCTATGGGAAATCAAGAATATAAAAGATATATTGAACATTGGTTTCACTCCATCACTTGTTTGCAACATTGCTCCACGCTTCAACAATTTTTGACTCCATCTTTTCAAGGGAAGTTGGCTTCTCATACCCTAATTTTCATTAATATGCATTTTTCAAATTTGGGTATGTGTATACATGAAGCCTTATTTCGAAAATGGCTCCACTGGAAGTACTCATATAGGTAGTCATATTCATTTTTCAAATCAAAATAGGTTAGTGTAGAAAATAAAATAAATAAGGGAATAAATAAATGCATTTTGTTTTTCCATGTAAAACTAGTGTTTTTTTTTGCAACATGCTATGCAAATCAACATTGGTGATAATTGTTTTTAATTCATTGGTGTATGTAGATGACTTATAATGGAAATAATAGTTCTACAAACACTTATATTCATTTTTTATCACCAATTTGAAAAAAATGCTTGAATATCATTTTTTGGCTTGCGGGCTTGATGAATTTTCTAGAAAAACAGTCGGGACAGTCATGTTTTGAGGGACCAAAAATGAATATTTTTAAAACCTGTTTCTACCCTAGGTAGCCCTTGATGTCTACTTTCTAACCCAATTTGAATCAGTCAATTTGGATTTGAAACGAAAAATTTAGAACCAAAACATTGACCGGATGTCTAGCGGGCAGCTCAGGAACAGAGTTGGGACAGTCAGTTTTTGGAGGCCTAAATGACCATATTTTTAAAACCTGTTTCTATCCTAAATAGCCCTTGATGTCTACTTTCCAACCCAATTTGAATTACTCAATTTGGATTTGAAACGAGAAAGTTAGAACCAAAACATTGACCGGATGTCTAGCGGACAGCTCAAGAACAGAGTTGGGACAGACAGTTTTTGGAGGCCTTAATGAATGAATTTTTAAAACCTGTTTCTATGGTAGATTCCCCTATGAATCTAGTTTCCAATTCAATTGGAATCACTCATTTTTGATATCGTATGGGGAAGTTATGATCAAAATACTGACTGTCTATCGTAAATCAGCACCCTTAAAACTCTGTTTTTCCGGATGTTCCTTACAGTATTTCACCTATCAATTCTTCTTTTCTTCAAAACCTGTTTCTATTGGAGATAAATAAATGAATATACTTTCATTTCCAATTTGAATCATTCGAATCCGACATCAAACGAAGAATCTATGCTTAAAACATTCATTGTTGTTCTAAGTGGGGTAAGCGAAAATGACTCTGTTATGCAGGTTGTTCTAAGTAAAATTGACATATCATATCATTGAATTTTTAAAACCTGTTACTATTGGAGATTAAACTTTGAATTAACTCTCATTTGGCTTTGGAATCACTCAATTTGGACGAAAAACAAAGAAGTTGTGACTAAAACACTGCAGGTTAGCATGATTGGCCACTGCTCTCCCGCAGGTAACAAATAAATTTTACTTTGTTATTTTCTCCGTCGATTTGTTGTACAGAGTATGTTATTTTTTTTCATAATTCTTGGATTAAGGGAGCCCGTACACCTCTCTTTCTCCATGATTTAATGTTTTATTGCAGGTAGATACTCGTTTTTTGCAGGTCCTAGGAGAAAAAGAAGGTCAATTTATGGACGAGTGATTTTGAAAGAAATTTTAAAATGAAACAAAGGAATTTCATCCAACCCATTACCCAATGGATTCATAATAGAAGAAATGAAGAATTTATTTCCATTTGAAGATTCATGTCATGTCTTTGCTGCCAAAACATTTTTCGAATAGATCATTTTTTTACATAATATCATAGCCGTTGTAACTTATTGTTTTCAATAAAATGTTGTTTCTTTTCTAATTTCTCTTATATTTTGTGTTTCAGGTGTGGCTTCATTCAAACTATCACCCATCCTCAGCATCAATGCAGTGAACAGCTAATTCATTCCTTGCATGCTTACATTTTATGCTTGTGCATTTTGTTGTTCCTTTTTTTGAAGGGACATCATTTGTGTGCATTTTTGTCGTTCCCGCTGTTCCTTTTTCAAAGGGACAACATTTTCATTTTGCTATTCCTTTGGAAAAGGAATAGCACCTTTTGGGTCAGCCGTTCATTTTGCTGTTCCTTTTCGAATAGAACAGCTGCCGTTCTTTTTCGAAATGGAACAACATTTCTGCACTTTCACGATTTGTTGTTCCTTTCCGAATGGAATAGCACTTTTGCACTTTTCATTGTTCCTTTTCCAAAGGAACGACACTTGTGTTTTTGTTGTTCCTTTCTCCAAAGGAACGACATTTGCATTTTCACACTTTTTTTTGTATTTTTGCTTTTGGTGTGCATTTCCCTTGTTGTTCCCTACAAGGAACAACACTTTTTTGAGTTTTTTTGCTGTTCCTTTTTTTCCAAAGGAATGACATTTGCCTTTTCACACTTTGTTGTGTATATTTTTGTTTTTTTTGTGTGCTTTTCCTTTGTTGTTCCCTACAAGGAACTACACTCTTTTTACGTGTTTTTGCTGTTCCTTCAAAAGAGCAACACTTGGGGAGTATTTTCGAGAGCAATCCTTCCTTTCTCTTGTGGGATTATTCCTAGTTCATCTCAACCACATTTTCCTGATTCTCTTTCATGGCATGAAGTACACTATTTTTATAAGGACAAGAATTATGGATTCTATTGCAGCGAGTTAATATCATTCACGTTATGATCTTTAACAGGACACTTCTTTGATGATAGATTCTTTTCAAAAAAGACACAATTATTTATATACTACTTTACTGCATTGTTTTCTGTTGAACATGATGTTGATTAATCATCTTAATACCATGCTGGTTCCACCCTTCCTGGTTATAATATTATCTGTCTATAACAAATGAGATTATGGGTATATTTTTCTATTGACATGTTCAACTTCTTCCACCATCCCTGCTCTTAAGGAGTATTGAGCCTCCCTCTTTTTATCATCAAAATATGTAATAACAACAAAATTTGTTCTCAGATGGAGGATAGGGGGTCTCATTACGAGCCAGCCTACCATGTTCATAAGGTTGTAACAAAGTGACATTCCCATTATGGCCACCACACCAGGGTTATGATCCACTGGATAGTCAAATTATCCCTTGGAACAGGAGGTCTCATCACGAGCCGGCCTGATCACTTTTGCTACCTCCTAGTGAATGGCAGTGTGGTTATCTGGTTACCACGCCAGCACACTGATCTCTTCTGTCGAACAGCACTAAAACTCTCCATTTATAAATTGAGGATCCTGGCTCATATGGGTTAAAAAACAACCCTGCCGAGGCTATGGACGCCTGCTGGCAGCAGCGGCTCTGCTTATGGTATTGAAGTTATATCTTATCGTCAATTATTACTATAATACCCTTTTCTTATTTTCTTTTTCTTTTTTATCAGAGAAGTTATTTACTTAACTTTTTCCCTGTTTTGAACCTTTATGCATGAGAAATTGTTTTCAGATCAATCACATCATTTTCAGCTAGAATGCTGTCAGTTAAGCATCCTTTTAGCATATTGTTGTCCTTTTTCGTGTTGCATAAACTATCATCAATCCAAAGCATCCTATCTCTTATTCATAACTATCTTTACACACTCTGCTCTCATTATAATCATAACTCTCGTTGTCCTATCATTGATATGTGTACTTTGCTTCATTCACTGCTATATTGTTCATTCCCTTGCCTTGCCATCAGCACAACACCTCTCATATACTTTATGGTCATGGAATTCCTTTTCCAATTGGAGGGGGGAATGTATGCATTATGGGATTGCATGCGATATGATTACTGCACTCTGCCATCACTTGTTGATTTGCCAAACTATTAGTATTGCATGTATACATAAGTTTTTCTGATTGAAATTTTTGCATGCATCTTATCTATTGCTTACACTATGGATTCAAGAACATTGTATGCCAAATAGTGCTTTGTTTACAGGAGAACAACAAGTATGGGCAGAATTCTATTCATAGCATGACCACACTATTGCACTTAACAGAAGAGGCTCGTGTACGTGAACAATTCTTCAGACATGATGTGCTTACCTGGATTCCACCTTTTGTATCACTTCCAGCACCAACTCTGCCTACATCAGCTTCAACAACTGCCAGTCCATATCTGTCATTCCACATTTTTTGGAGGTAAAACTTGAGGTAAAATAGCATAATTTTCTGATTTATTACGAATTTAGGAGAATTTCATAAAAATTCATTTTGAGCATCACTTATCATCCTTCAGTCCACATCTTTACCACTTTCCCTTTTTCAGCAGCATATCATTTTCGAGTATGGGGGAGTGTTCCTTTCATTCATTTCTTTCTTATGACTATGCCATTCATCTTCTTTATCCTCCATTGCTATTCTTATTCCTTCTCAACACCTCCCTTATTCCATGTTGTTTTACACCAAGCATAGAATTCAACAGCTGGTAGCAACCACCTCAATTTTTTTTTCTAGCATCGCATGAGGGCATGCTAATTCTTCAGTGAGGGGGAGGAATTGCTATGCATGATGGATGTTTTCAATTTTCTTTCTCATTTAAGGCATACAATTTCATTTTTACACAATGCAGAAATTGATTTCCATAATATTTAAAAAAAAAAACCATGAACTCAATTCTTGTGATTTCTGGAAAACACAGACGTATCATTAATACAAACCCAGATAATTTCAAGATAAATTGGTTCATAAAATTTCAGAAATCATGCACTCTCACCTACAGCCATTTTGTTTATATCTCATGATCCGTGCATCAAAACGATCTGATTTTTGGATCATAAAGGCATTCATACATTATAAATTTACTTGCCAAATTTCAACAAAAGCCGGTTGGTAGTTTTTGAGAAAATGGTTAATGAAGTTTGTTGTTACTTATATCATATTTTGTTGCAACTTCATACATATAGTTGAATGTCAATGCAAAAATTGTTATGCCTTCATCAAGATTGCTAAAATTGAATATTCATTAATTAAGGAAACATTCATTTGTTCTCAAATTTTTATTGCTTGGTTAACACATGGGTTTTGTCTTGGGGATGCATGAAGACATGCAATATATTCAGATTTTCTTTGCATGAGGACATGCAACATATTGAGTGTGGGGGTGTGTTGGGCCGTGAATACAACCACTTTGTAACACTTATTTCATCCATTTTTACTCTTCTCTATTATATCATTTGTTATAATTTATCATTTAAATCCATTTTGTAAATGATTTATGCTCTTATGGATGAATATTATTTATCTTCCTTTATTTCTAATAAATTGATGATTATGAATTATTTTATCAATGATAGTTTCAATAAGTTGGTTATAACATTATTCACCATTTTTAGCCTCCAAGGTAATTTCCATATTGAAGATTTGATCATTAAAAGTGCCAACTCAGAAATGCGCTGGAATAAGGAGTAACAGTTTTGCAGTTCCGATTCTGAGCAAATGAAGACGAATCTGGAAAATCTGGAACATGGGTTTTGTCCAGAACGGACCCAATTAACTTTAACAAAGAACGGTTTGCCCAAATTCGGCCTGTGTTGAGAGATTCGCAGAGTTCTTTGAGCACGATTTTCTCAGATCTGTGGTTGCGGCCGTCCTCCAAATCTCAGCTGCAAAGCTAAATTCGCCTTCTTCTTGTTGATCAATTGGTTGGAAACAATCTAATTCTGTAATAGAAATCATGTTGTACTCATCTTTATTGTAACTGCTCTCTGATCTCTCTTTATTTAAATCAGAACAGAGATCAGAGAGGGGGGAGGATTTGGGAAGACGTTTCATGTAATTTCCTGTTAAACAGCAGCTCTGATTATTGAGTCTCGTTGAGAACTGGTTCATTATATTTCTGTCCAATGCATTAATATAAGCTTGGTGATTATCTCATCTCTGCGTCTGGATTAACTTAAGGCGGTGTCCCCTTGGAGGCTAAGGGCTCGGCCCCGGAGGACACTTGCTGTTGTATATTATCTCCTTGGTTTATGCGTAGTTTTGCTTATCAGCTTGAATCGGTAATCTGATGTGTTTTGTTATCTTATATTACAGCTCTGTTATATTTCATATTTCGTTCTCTGCAACAGGAACACCGTAATCTGCATTCTAACGTATTGCTATTCCTTTAAAACCGTTACCGTAACATTGCCATTCTCTACATAATGCTATTGCTGTTTAATTGCAGAGTAATCAAGCTGTAACCTTCTTAAGTTGGTATTACTGCATTTCTCTATGGTTTATACTTCACACGATTGCTATTCAATTGACGTTGTGGTTCCATTATGGATTGTAATCGTTACCCTTTCTAACCAGGATTAATACTTGCAGTATCAGACTCAGATTACTATTAATGTGTGCCTGTGTTAAGTTATTATGCATTTGTATTTGGCCGTCCAGCTTGTTGTGTGCGTATATTATTTATTAATGCTGTTCATAATTTATCAATAGTCACTGCTGTTCCATTAGCGTGTTCTACTTAATTTGCCTTAAAAGTGAAAGATTGTTATTTGATTGCGAAGAGTGCATTTGGGTTAATAGATTAAGTTTGGTTACAACTCGTGAGACTTAGCTGTTCGTTTGCTGTTCCATTTTAGATTTGTTGTTCAATTCTTTATTTGTTGTTCTATTTACTCGCATTTGTTGTTTTGAAAGAGAAACCCCATCTAAGGCCGTAGGTGAGCTTCTACATTCACCTGCCTAGCCCCTGCACCCGTGTGGTTCAGCTCTTCAACTTCTCCTCCATCAGGCCTAAATCCGGATGGGTTATCACCGCCAAACCCTTGACTGATAAGCTGCCTAGTTTTCTGAATGTGTGATTTATTCTTTTGAAGTAACTTAGTTATAGACAAGCTTTCATTTACTTTTGGATTTTGAGCACTATACTGCAAAACATTACTCTTGAGTAAATAGCCGCCTCAGACTGAGTACACTCTTGAGATAAAAAGTCGTCCCTACGTTGATAATTAATGTGAGGTAATTAGGAGTTACAAAGACACCTTTTTATCGCTCCACAAAGAGGATAATCCTAAGAGACACCATTAAATCCCTTCTCAAATGCAAGCCCTGAAGATGCTTAAGTAACCAGGTCTAAAGTCGAGGTCGAGAAGTGAAGTGAGCAACCCCTGGAAGAAGATTTTGGTAGATAACCTTAAGAAGACAACTCATCAGCTCCTTCAAGAATCACAACTGGGGAAATTTATATAGTACCTCCAAAATTATATGTGATTAACAAAATACATGTAATATAAAAGTAACCTTATAGAAAAAAAAAACAACTTGCAAGTGTGGTTGTTACTTGTAGCTGATGAATGATAAAGTATCGAGGGAGGAGACTATGGTATGAATGTTACCATATTTTTGGTGTAATAACATTAATGATTGGTAATGTAGGAGGATAATTCATATGGGGTTTAGCCAAAGTGTGAAAAAAATCCAGATCAAAACCCTAATAGGTTTCAACGCACATTTCCACCACGCAGTTAGTTGCAAATGGCATGGAGAGCGGGATGGGCGGGGGGGTAGGGTAGTTTCCCTAGCCACCCACTAATTAATCCCTACCATAATTTCTCAAGGATTCATATGGACCATCCACCGTTAATAACCATGTGAACAAGCGAGATGTCACCACTAAGGTGAAACCACATTTCGAGGTCACATGGGCTAACCATAAAAAATAAATTGCATATCGAACAATTCACATATCATATACCTTGTTGTCATCGAATAAAATGAGGTATGAAATTCTTTAGTTGTTATATAAATTTTATTCCATGACCACACTTCTTTTTCTTCATTGTCAGGTAGGGATGGGAGAGGGAAGGTCTACCAGGTCTCTTCACCTTAATACATATAAATATTTTTTACATTAAAACAGAACTTGGTAAGGTAAGGAAGATAATACTAATAAAATATTTCAACAACATATGTAATTGTAATATATATATTTAGTATATAAGTTTCAGTATGCAAGAGAAAATTGTGGAAGATGGAAAAACATAAGAAATTGTACTCTTTGAGAATATTTATAATATTTATCCCTTGGGTTTAGTAATTTATTGAGATTATAACACTAAAATCTTGGGTTTATAATATTAATAATCATGTGGGTTTATCAATCCTTTGGGTTTAAAATATTAATTCCTAGGCTTTATTAATCTCTTTTATTTTTAATATTAATCCCTTGGGTTTGTTGATTCCTTAGGTTTATAATATTTATCCCTTGGGTTTACTAATCCATTGGGTTGATAATAATAAACCCTTGGGTTTATTAGTCCCTTAGGTTTATAATTTAATCCCTTGGGTTTATGAAACTCAAGCCACTTGGGTTTATTAATCCATTGAGTTTAAAATAATAATTTCTCGAGTTTATTAATCCATTTGGTTTTTAATATTGATCCCTTAGGTTCATAATATGTTTCCCTAAAATGTGTAATATTCATCCCTTTGGTTTACTAATTCCATGGATTTATAATATTAAACCCTTAAGTTTATTATTCCCTTGGCTTTATAATATTAATAATTCCTTGGGATTATAATATTAATAATATCTTGGGTTTAATAATCCCTTGAGCTTAAAATATTAAGTTCTAGGGTTTATTAATCCCTTAGGATTTTAATATTGGTCCCTTGGATTTATAATATTTATCCCTTGGGTTTAATAATCCATTGGGTTTATAATATTAATAATCACATGGGTTTATTAATCTCTTGGGTTTAAAATGTTAATTCCTACAATTTGTTAATGTGATGTGTTTTTAATATTGATTCCTTGGTTTTGTTGATCCTTTGTGTTTGTAATATTTATCCCTTTGGTTTAATAACTGATGGGGTTTATAATATTGAACTCTTGGGTTTATTATTTGTTTTGTTTTATAATATTAATAATCACGTGTGTTTATTAATCCCTTGGGCTTAATTAATTCCTTTGACTTAATAATCCTTTGTGTTTTTAATATTGATCGATTGGGTTTATAATTTTAGTCCCTTCTGTTTACTAATTCCTTGGGTTTATAATATTACACCCTTGGGTCGATTGGTGCCTTAGGTTTATAATATTGAAAATTGGTTGGGCTTATAATTTAATCCCTTGGGTTTAGTAATTGTTTCGATTTAAAATATGATTTTTTAGGGTTAATTAATCTTTTTGATTTATAATATTAGTCATGGAATTTTTTTATCCTTTGGGTTAATATTAATAATTTCTTAAGTTGATTATAGTATTATTGTTTGTAAGTAATAGTATAGTTATTTATTTATTTGTTTAATATATAATCTATATATAGTTGATATTTTGAATTTTAATATACTTTAAGTAAATAGATGAAACATATTAACAATTATAATAATAAATATATAATAATTATTCACAATATTGGTGAGAGATAGATACGTATTATAAATAATAACAAAATACTATTATTATGTTATATCTGGAATATATTATAGTTTGAGTTATATATATATATATATATTCCCAAGTAATAAAATAATATATTTTTATTTAATATATTGTGTGTATATAATTAATATACAACTTAAGTGTGCCTAATGGTTCAAAGCATGCATTTTTTCCTAAGAGGTCACAAGTTCAAAATGGGAGGGGGTAGAGTGTGTATGCCTTAATATACTTACGAGTCAAATTGTTGCATGGAGGTGGGTCCCTGTCCCACAAATAAGGAGGTCTCGTACACCAATTTGGTGTCTCCCTTGTGACCTTATAATATAAATTAGAAAACTTTTATGTAATAACTAATATTATATTAATATACAAAATAATAGTAATACAATAAATATAATTATATAAATATAAAATAATATGGAATTTTTTATTTTTGAAAGGGAAAAAAATAATTGTTATATTATTTATTTTGAACAAACCAGTTACATCAGTACGGACACATATGCTAGGGACACATTTGCTAGGGGCTATCAGCCATAATATATACATCATAACCTGAAGAAAATATATAATAATTAAAAATACATGAAAAATAGTTTGTATAATCTAGTCAAAAAGAGATAATGTTCCTGGAAGAGATACTGCATAACTAATAAGAAAAATCTTCTGGATATATGGCAGGAGTAGGTATGAAAACCATCAAAAAAACATTATGGAATGGCAATCCTTCCCTCCTCTATCATCAATCCAGCAGTGTAGAGAGTGGAGAGAGTGTCTAAAATAGTGTTGGAATCTATGTATATATGGTCGATAGAATATGCATTATCTATATAGTTATTAATAATGAGAAATAGTTAGTTTTTAACAAAAATATATCTAACAGTTATTAATATGGTGGGTGGTGGATATGATCTTATCCGTGTATATCAGCGACATTGATAAATGTCATTGTAGATGTATTTCATATATGCCTATCGATGTATATCAACTACATTAGTAAATCTGGTTGTGCTAGTAGTCAATTTTATGAAAATTGAGTGTCTAACAATTTATTAAAATTTGAAATACATTTTAATTAAAAAATACATCATAAATTTAATTAAAAGTATATCACAAAATTTTAATACAAAACCAAAAATGCGAAACAATTACAATTGCTAATAAAAATCCCTCCTTTATTTATATTCAAACAAACAAAACCAAAAACAAGTCAATGTTAAAAAAGACACAGTTCAACAAGGATAAGAGTGTTAATGTTGCTGCAAGCATGGAACAAATGGACATTTTTTCTTATGACCGGATGGAGTATTGAATACAACATGAAAACCACAAAATAAAAAAATGTTTTTCTAGTGAAACGCAGAGTGAGTCTTTTTTTTTTGGGACAAGAAACCACTCATATACTTTTTCTCTTTTTTAAGAAAAAAATGCTTCATCCTTTCCTTATAAAAAAATATTAAGTACATGGTCTATTTTACATTCCTGAAGGTTCTATTTCTTCCATCTATCTTCATCCATGTTACATCCTTTTCCCAATATTTCCTATGATTACAAAAAAAAAAAAAACTAATCCGGTAACATAAAAATGTTTATATTTGTTCCATTTATCTTCCAAAAGGATTAATCCTATAACAGAAAAATGTTTTCATCCCTTACATACATTATGATGGCCAAATATAAAAAAATGTTAATTTTTTCGTTCTATTTTCTAAATGTTTTCCATCACGTCAATTACCAAAAACATGTTTTTATTTGCATTGAATGATAATCTCTTATCAATTGTTATGAATAATTGAATTTTCCTCCATTGACTGATTTTCCTTTTTAAAATTCGTTGCAGAAGAACTTAATTTTATCTTTTTCTATCTTCCTTTTGAGCAGATCAATCATCCAATTTTGTTCTCAGTAGGTACGTTAAAATTGGATCTCTTGAAAGCTGTTGACCAACGTCCTAATTCTCCTCATCTAATTTTTAAGGATAGGAGGGCCAAAATTTGTATAATATTTCAACCAATCTATAATACTTTTTGCATCACCAAAAAAATTGAACTTATTTATTTTGATCCATTTAGCCGCTATCATGAGGAGCTTCACTCAATGAACCTTTGACATAGCACATGCATTCGTGGCATACTAAAAAAATACCCTTAATTTGACTAAATATTAGAATATACATATAAAAATCACTTTATTTAAGCCCCTAACAATACTAACCCAATCCATTTCCCCAATTTAAAAAACGCTTACTTTCACTAGATATTGTAGGTATCCATTTTTTCATTAACAATTTTTATACCCCTCTATATCTGTATTCTTAACATAATGACATGATGCCTCTCCCATGACCCCACATGAATTATACAATGCACCTTTCGTCTTTTGATATAAATAGGAGATGCATTTTAGTATTCCCACAATGAGATTACTCAATACACACTCAAGCACATCTCGCTATGATTTTTGCATTTAATGGCCTAACACATACAAAGATCAACCGTGTTTTAAGAAGATTGATTATGTGCATGTATATTAAATGACATAAATTGATCCATATGATGATGAAAAATCAATTGATGAATCTTTATGAATACGCTTGCACCAAATAAGGTGTTCAAATGCAAGTATAGAGCCTTTAGATGAAACTAAACTATCTACAACCAAGGTTATGACCCCAAATCTCAAATCCATATAAAGTGATGGGTTATATCCCCATCACTCAATGAGTTAGATTGGTTGATTTTTAAAATTTTTTAGGATTATTTTTAATGAAAATATGTTTAATTCCCTTCTTTGTTTGATCTTGTTGGTTCTTTTAGAAGTCTACTTCGCCCAAGTTCTAATCATGCAAGTAGTTTTTCTTCTTGATTGTCTTGTCAATATTTTTAGGCCCATCGCATCAAATATTGTCTCTATAGAATGAAATCGACTCAATGAAGAACCTATGTATATCTACCTATGTAATGCTCAAAAAGGTACTTTCGGGCTACTCTTTGATTCTTCCAATGTGAGACATTTTCATTTTCATTGAATAAGATGGTAAGTGGTGATGTTTAGAACTCTAGTAATGCTTCTTATTTGCATAGAGGCTTCCTTGAGACCCCCTATATCGAATATGCTTTGTGTTCCCCCTCTTGCCACAAACCTGCTCCAGTCTTCATTTTCCTCTAATTGATTTAAACTTTATATTAATGAATCATTCTTTATTTGCCTCTAAAAGTTATTTTAAGCTTTATATTAGTTATGCTTTCAATTTATTTTTATTTTCTTGAGCCCTTATCATTATTTTGTTATCAATGTTATAAGTCACACATCCAACTTCAAGCTCCTCGTCATTTCTACCAATTATAATGATTCAATACTTTATTTGTACCCATTAGATTCTATCGGCGCATTTCCCACACTCATATTCAAACCTTTAACTTATTCTCCATGATTGAAAGGATGCTATCTATCCCCCATGTTTCTTCTCCAATTTTAATCTTGAATTGTAGCCTTTAATTGTCCCTTATGTAAATTTTACCTAGAAAGCTTTCATACAATTAATTTGTTTCATTTCGAAAATTCAATGAAACTTTTTAGTAATATGATCATCCAATAATTTTCCACATAAATATAAATTTCCAACTTTTCCTTTTATGATTTCTTAAAACAAATATTTTGGTGAAAATAACTATCTTCAAATGTGGAAAAACTAGAAATTTCACTCATACAGAGTCCCCAACATATTGAAAAACAATCCAATGTTTGAGGACAAAAATAATAATGAGAAAGAGGCCGAATCTGATGACAAAATGTAGTAGGACAAAATCCAATTGTATAGTACTATGAAAAAAATAACATTGAAAAAAATGCAATAGTTGAAGCCAATTTTGTTTGCATCGGGTTACTCCATTTATTATGTTAATATTTCCATTGTTATTTTACTCTAAAAGGAGTCAAACAAGTGTCCAAAAATATTTTTATGCAACTAGCTCAAAAAATAGAAGAAAATATAGATCAACGAGTTAGAAACCAACCTCCTCGAGGGGGAAACCTCCTTTACATTACATAAATGAACAATTCTTGAATGATACAAATGACAATAAAAATAACATATAACCCTAGCCGACATAACAATAACAATGTAAGGGCATAAAAATAACAATATTGGGCTTCTATGGAGGAAAATAATAACAATATGGGGACTACATAGGCACAAAAATAACAATAAGGGGCTATAATAACAATAAAAATGAGGAGATACACCAATATTATAGGGACCTAGCATTCCCATCTCCTTCAAAAAAGTGTTTTCCTAAACACTTGAGTAGTTCTGGATGATTCTGTATAAAATTCTCATGCTCTCATGTTGAATCTTCAGCGAATAAGTTCTTCCACTTGATTAGATACTTTGAAAGTGACAAATTTTGTAGCTGTAAAGTTCTTATTTATCTGACTTCTTCAGGTTAAAATATGATTTTTCCTTCTTCGTCAAGTTCTGGAAATATTGTTTGAACTAGGCGCTTGTCACCTATTATATTCGTTAAGCATGAAACATGGAAAATTTGGTGCACTCAGGAAGATGCAAGCAACTCCAATTTGTATGCCATAGTACCAACATTTTGTAACACCTTGTAATGACCATAATACTTTGGTGATAATTTATTATCCTTCTTAGCTTTCTTGAGGGACATTTGTTTGTATGGTTGTGGCCATAAAAGTACCCAGTCGCCTACATCAAAACTTCTTTTGTTGCAATGTTGACATGCCCATTGTTTCATTCAATTTTGTGCCAAAGTGAGGTTATCCTTTAAGATTTAGGGAAATTTTTTTTATGCTCGGTGTGATATTCCACTTCTTGAACCTTAGAATATTCTCTTAAAGATGATGTGATGGATGGTGGATGATATCCATAAAGTGCCATAAATGGGGTCATTTTTGTTACAATATGGAAGGAAGTGTTATACAACCATTCAGTCAGAGGTAACCACTTGACTCATTGTGTCCACTTATCAGATACAAAGAAAAGAAGATATACTTCCAAACATTTGTTCACTATCTAATTTTTCCCATCAGATTGAGGATAATATGATGAGCTATGAGCTAATTGAGTACACAAACAAGAAAATAATTCCGTCAAAACATTTCCTGTAAAAATGGGATCTATTTTTCTTACAATGATCTTTGGGTTTCCATGTAATTGTTTCCATAAATGAAGTACAAAATGTACGAGCTTTAAATGGATGAGATAATGCACAAAAGTTTGCATAATTGGTAAGTCTATCAGCTAACAGCATGATGACATTATTTCCTTTGAACTTGGGTAAACCTATGATAAAATCCATTGAAGCCTCCCGCCAACGTTGAATTGGAATGGGTAAAGGTTGTAACAGACTTAGGGTCTTAATTGTATCAACTTTACTTTGTTGGAAAACCAAACATTCTACCACAAACTTTTGAATATCAGATTTAAGGTCATCCCAAAAAAATTTCTTCTCGATCCTTTGGTTAGTTTTTAAAAATCTCGAGTGCCTTCCTAAGAGAAAGGTTTGCAATTCCAAAAGAAACTTTTGATTGAGTTCAGAATTCTTACAAAGATATAAGCAATATCTGTACCATAATGAATCATTTTTCCAGCTAAATGTTTCAGGTGTACTAGGATCTTGCTAAAATTTTTGAATGAGTGTCCACACCTCTTCATCATTCTTCCATTCATCCCTTGCTTCGGTTATACACTCATGTTGGATAATAGAAATGGCACAAAGAAATGCTTCCACATCCTCATCCTTTCTTAAGAGTGCATCCGCAACAACATTTAGCTTCCCATTTTTGTAGATGATTTCAAAGTCATAACCCAACATCTTTGTTACCCATTTTTTCTTCTCTTCTAAAGATAGTATTTGTTCCAAAAATTATTTAAGACTATCATGATTTATTTTTACCTTGAAGTGTTTTCCCATTAGGTAAGGTCGTCATTTCTTTAGTGCATGTAGTATTGTCAACATTTCCTTATCATAAGTATAAGACCGGTGCTTGGCACATTGCCTTCTTAATATGTTCAAAGGCCTTAGTTGCTTCTAGAGTCCAATAAAATGCATCTTTATTTAGTAATGATCTTAAAGATGCCGATATTCTCCCATAATTCTTAACAAACTTGTGATAATACCCTGTTAACCCCATAAATCCTCGTAGATGATTTATCGTTGTGGGGATTTTCCATTCCTTAATGGATTTAATTTTGTGAGAGTCTACCTTAACACCCTCATGATATACAATATTACCCAAATATTCCACCTCACGTACTCCAAAGAAACATTTGGAGTTTTTTCCATATAATTGTTTCTCCTCCAATAGTTTTAGCACCCTGTCAACATGTTGAACATGATCCTTCCAATACTTTTTGTAGATTAGTATATCATCAAAAAATACTAGCACAAATTTTCTAATGAAGGGTTTGAAAATTGAATTCATCAAACCTTTAAATGTGGAAGGTATATTAGTAAGTACAAAAGGCATGACCAAAAATTCATAATTACCCTTATAAGTTCTAAATGTTGTTTTTGAAATGTCTTCAGTCTTCATTATATTTTGATGATATCTAGAACAAAGATCAGGCTTGGTGAGGTAAATTTCCCCATGTAATTCATCCAATAATTCATCAATGATGAGGATGGGAAATTTATCTTTAATAGTGAGCTTCCTGAGCTCCCTATAATCCAGACACATACACCATGATCCATCCTTCTTGTGCACAAATACTATTGGAATAGAGAAAGAACTTTGACTAGGTTGAACTATACCGGCCTCTAGAATTTCTACAACCATGCATTCAATCTCACTCTTTTGAGCATAAGGATATATTTAAGGAATGATGTTTGGAGGAAAACTTCTTGGAATAAAATGAATAACATGACCATGATAAAAAATAGTTGGGAGTCCTTTGGGAGTCTCAAACACCTTGGAATGATTGTACAATACTTTTTGGAGATTTGGAGAAATAGAAGATTTTGATGTTTGAACCTCTAGTGAGCATAATTGTGCAAATACGCCTTCTTTTTATTTCTTAAAAATATTTTTCATAACATTTGATATGATTATCTTTCCTGGCTTCCTTGCAATACCCTATAATTCAACTTCCTTCCCTTCCGAAAAAATATTTCAAGCAAATTTCTTGAAAATTAAAAGATATTGTCCCCAGAAATTGTAACCATTGTACTCCTACTACAACATCAGCACCACCCATTGTAATCAAGAGCATTGGACTATTCAGTACATATTATCCCATGGTTAGTTTGATATCATGGCCCTTTCCAAAGAAATTTATAGTTCCTCCATTTGAAACCATGAGTTGACACTCGTGTGCTAGGTATAGGAAGAAATTCAATTCCTTGGCTACCTTACAATGAATAAATTTATGGGTACTACCCGAATCAATCAGCACTATTACATTTTTCTTCTTGATATGTTCTTCTATCTTGAGATTTTGGGGAGTGGAAATGTCTGCCAATGCATTACAGGATATGGTTGGATTCATTTCTTTTTCCTCTAGGGTTGGTTCCTAGTGTATATCCTCTTCTTTTGAACTTTCTTATTCCTTTTCTCCCTCCTCTTCACAATCTATGTAAAATAATTTCTTCTGAGAACACTTATTACCTTTAGTTTATTTGCTATCACAACTATAGAAAATCCCTTTTGGTATTTTTTCTTCCAATTGTTGTGGTGTCCACCTTGTAGGTTTTGGAAGTCTAGAAGTAGCAACACTTCTATATTTATAGTTTTGAGTGGTAAGCTTCCTTGTCACCATAATTTTTCTTTCAATTTTTCTTGCCTACATGAATGCCTTCTCCAATGAAACAAGTTCCAAAAGGAGAACCTCATGGTGGATGTTATCCTTTAAATTCCCTATGAAGACATTAATCCTATGCTCATCTAAAATATCATTTACCCTTATATTCAATTTTTGGAAGTCCTCAATGTGATCCACCATTGAACCTTTTTGCTTGAGATTTATCAATTGGCTAAATAAGGTGTTGCTCTTTGTATCCTCAGAATGTGCTATCATTTACTTCGTAAAAATTTACCAAATGAAAAAACAATTATGAGAGAAAAGCCATCGATACCATAAAAATATATCAGGTTCTAAATATAAATGTGCAATGCATACCTTTTGCGTGTTTTTCACATTATGGAGATCAAAGTATTGATCCATATGTAGTATCCATGTTACGAGATCCTTGCCATCAAACTTCCTCATGGAAATATTTGGAATATGGTGGGTCTTCAATCCAACATTAGAGTCTATGAAATCACAATTATGATTTATTTTTTTCTCATAATGATTTTCCTCTACTACCTTTTCACTAGTAGGAAGTTTTTCTTGTAGCAATTTTCCCAAGCCTTCCTTCAAACCTTCCATGCCTTTCTTCAAATATTCCATGTTTCCTTTTATATCATCAATCTTAGCTTCCATGCCATCCATATTAGCTTCCATTCCATTCTTCAAACAATCCATATTAGCTTCCATGTCTTTCTTCATACCATCCATCTTAGCTTCCATTTCATTTATGGTTACTTTTTATGAGAGCGAAATTTGTTGCACTTGGTATCGTAATTTTGATATATCATGTTGCACTTATTCCTCTTCATGCATCATAGTAGAGTTTTATGAGGGCTTAATGTGCGTGGAATTATTTTTGGGAGGCATTATAGAACCCAATACTGATAACAATGCTTCATTATGCCCTTGGAATCACTTAAAACTAATTTTTTAAACAAAGGTTATGCAATTTAAAAAAAAATACCTTTTTTATTTTTTCTTTTGAGGACCTCGATATTGGACCTAATGTAACTCTGTGATTTCAAATCTTCAAGATTTTAACTTAGGTCCTATATTATCCCTCCGAGTCTTCTTTCCCATACCAAAGGTTAGACCTGATTTGGATTCTTCAAGGTAAATTTATGTCCAGTCTCCCACAATGACCTAATTATGGATTGGTTCCATAGATCAAAATTTTACGACATGGCATGTGTTATTTTTCCCTTCTTTGGCTCTACAATCAATACAAAAGAAACTAAATTTTGTGCAATTTCAGCCACTTTTTACAGAATTTGAATCTGATGCCTCAAATGAAATTTATGACGATTTTCCCTCAGTCACCTGTTTGAGATGAAATTATGGAGCCTCGAAAAACCCTAAATTCAACAGATCATATCTGCAAAAATGTTTCCAAAAAAGGTCTAAAATTTTTACAGGAATTTCATTAAGATTTTTGATCCACATGGTAAACATTTTAGCTTATGAAGCCTTGTATAAAAAATTTATAATGAAAATGCTAAGATGTCCTATTTGAAGAAGCCAGACCCTAGAATCCCAAGCTTTGATACCAAATGTTTTGCAACCATCTCAAAAAATAGAATAAAATATAGATCAACGACTTAAAAATCATCCTATTCAAGGGGGAAACCCCATTTATTATACATAAATTAATAATTCTTGGATGATACAAATGTCAAAACCTTGTTTCTATATATAGGAATCCAATGGGTCACAATATATTCCTAGTTGACATAACAATAACAATGTAAGCGCACAACAATAAAAATAGTGGGCTTCTATAGGGAACAATAATATGGAGACTACATGGGCACAAAAATGACAATAAGGGGGCTATACTAACAATAAAAATTAGGGGATACACTATTATTATAGCAAACTAGCAAATCTGGATTCTCTTCTCTCTAAAATACTAA
Source organism: Pinus albicaulis (assembly GCA_034641835.2). NCBI lineage: Eukaryota > Viridiplantae > Streptophyta > Pinopsida > Pinales > Pinaceae > Pinus > Pinus albicaulis. Next base: position 919,170,877 of record CM076575.1, on the reverse strand, counting down.
CTCATGTTTGTCAGTGATTTCAGAGGAAATGTACATAAGATTATAGCAACAACTCTTGAGGCTCAACATTTCTTCAAATTCGCTATCTCTTCATGTTTCTCAACCTTTAGTTGGATAGTGTTGAGATCACTCCTATAGCTTCTTGGTAATGGGTAATAATGCACCAACTCCTATAAATTTTGTTGAAGTGACATTTATTCTTGGATCCTGATTATTATTCACCTATTTGTTGTGCATGGTGTTGGAAGGTATAAATGCTAGATTTACTCCCACATTTAAATTGTCAATCTGGGATTGTAAGATTAGAGACGTAGCACAATATATTCCAAAATAGGACCTTAGGGATTTGTAAAATCAAAATTCCTAAAAACAATTTGAAAAGTAACTCATTCAAGAAAAGACATTGCAAAATAAGCACATTGCAAAAAATAAAGAATGCAAAGCTTCTTAAAATACTACAATTATTCTGCAAACATGGAAATCATGAAGAAAATTCAATTTCAACTATTTGTAACTTGTACTGAAAATTCTTCTTTTGAATGATGCTAGAAAGAAATCATATGTTCATGGAAGTATTCAACCAAGAATTGTATATCATTGAACGAGGACATCTTTAAGAGTGTTCTTGGGCACTTTAATTATCCTAAAAGTGTACTCAAACTAATATTGATATTTGAATAAATGTTTTTTTCTTGAAATACCATGATAAATTCCATGTAATGGTTTGAGTTGCTTATAAGTGCCAAACAATATGAATGGTAAGTCGAATGAAATCCTTATTTCTCTTATACTATTTTTTTTCCCTGTCTTGAATCCCTACAGACTAAAAATATGTTCTATTATATAATAAATAGAACAAGGAAATTAGTGAAAACGAGAAAATAAGAACTTATTAAATCTACTCTATTTTTAATCTAATTACCAAAACATAAATAAATCCTAAAATGACATTGGCATTAAATTTATCAAACCTATGCAATTAAGAAATCATGAAATGGCAGAGAAGAGTTTAAATCACACTACACAATTTAGGAAATAAAACACAGTCAAATGAATTGCACAAGCATGCAGTGAAGTAAATCACACTACCAGGAAACAAAATGCATGAGAATAAATAGATCCTAAGGAATTTAGAAATGAGCTGGCTGATGGGCCCAATCACCCAGCTCGATCTTCCTGTAAAAACTAAATCAAAATACAATCTTCACAGAATCCAAAAGAACTGGAAAATATAAATTATTTGCAGCATCACATTTCTACTGAAGAAAAATTATATGAATGCTAAATAATTAAATGTTGGGCTCTAGTGGTCCCCTCAAGCGATCATCCCACTAAATGAGCAGTTCCTCCTTTCCTGCACAGTAACTCGATCCCTTGTTCTACGAATTCGATGTCGGATTTCGATCTAAGGATTGGGGTTCATCCTTAGTGTGCAACCCTCTGATTTATAGTAGCGCTGCCCCTACTTGCTTGGATTTATGGTTTAACAACGCATATATTTAGAGCTAAACAATGATTCTCAACCAAAATGAGGGGGTTCTATCACTGAGTGGATTCAGATGTATCTACGATTTTGCATAAATAGAATACCGATATCGAATCATGAGATGTTTGCTAGAGTGAGTTTAAAAACTTTGAAAAATGAATTTTGACTGAGTGAGTTGAGGATATCACATGTCTTGTTGTCAAATGTATTTTTGATGAAGAAATCACATTTGGCTAATTTTGGAACAATCAGCGTACGACACATCTGGCCAACTTCAACAATATTACGTGTAACAACAACCAAAACATGCTAGCTATATTTCCCTCTAGAAATGATCCTATCAAAGAGATCTCCACCCTCGCAAAACTCCATGACAAGATGCACATCATGTTCGTCTTTGTACGTGGCTTTGAAGGTAACAATGTTTGGATGCTCAAGAAATTTTTTTACCATAGCTACTTCTCACCTCACATCCTCAATATCTATCGTAGTTCTAAGCCTCAGTATCAAAACTCCAAGCTGCAAGGCGTTCTCACTTTCACCCACACCCTACAACATTGGGATTTTTGCAGTCCAACCCCGATAACCAAATTGGTGGCAGATTGCAACCCACCCACTGTGAGATTTCCCCTTATTTCCAATGTATGTGACTGAACTTGCTGCACTTTTCTAGAGATTCATCTCCAGAATTTTAGCCACTACTCCCTGGAGAAGCCTTTATTATTTGATTCACACCTTTTGCATATCGACTAGGCAATACCCCTCTTGGAAAGACATATGGTGGAATTTGATTTTTGCGTACATGTGATACAAATATGTCCATTCCTGGTCTCGAAAGAAAATAGATGATCACTGAGTGCCTGAATTCTTCTACAGTGCCACGTATGTCAAACTGTTGACCTTCCTGTATTGGCATTCCTTGTTTCCTTTGAAAACCCATAAAATATGCACAATTATATCCTAGACTAGAAGTGTTGCTATATTCACAAGGGTAAGGATGACATTGCATTATCCCAAATGTGTCTCGTTCAATCTTCAATGTAAGTTGTCTTAATCATGACTCAACCCCAATGCAACCAACAACCAATTTCCTCAATGATCACAACCAGGCAGCATATTTTTTACACTTCTGGTGCAGGAACTTGTAAAATATTGTAATATTCCTACTTAGCTTGAGCTAATATGAATATCCATTTTTTTTACTTTCTGTTGCATAAATAAATGAATAAAGGAGGACATGTAAAACTCCTGAAAAGAATGAATAAACCAATGCCCATATGAACAAGGATAAATCAAGGCCATGTAAATAAATCACTTGCATGTGTGAAAGGGGTTTGATCTATGAGACTCGGTCAACCTTGACCAAATCTACAATGCTATCTAGATACAATGTACCTTATGAAGGGACAGTGCAGCTCTAGAAGGAGGCCCCTCATGTGAAAGGAGCTAGCTCATCAAGGTGGTTTAGGGTTTGCAAAGGCTTTCATCTTATAAAATGAAGGGGAAGGCAGAAAGAGAAGGTTGTTGATTGTCTATATTTATGAGTATCTTGTTTGTTTAGACAAATACCATTCTCTGTTGTTCAGTGGAGAATTGTGCTGCTTAGCACTTGGAGTTTCTATGTAGGGATTTCACCTCTTCCATTGAGGATTCCTGGAGGATTTTTTGTTGATTCGATCCACTATCAGGTTTTAGGCCAAGCTATACTTCCAAATACAACACAGATCCAGTGAGGGTTTATTTTCTTTTTTAGGTTGCAGCAAGTGGGACACTATATCTGTTCAGATCTAGCTTGTATTGGTGCCTCTTTTTAGTGAGTGTGTCTTTTAACCTCCTGGAAGAGTGCATTAGTTGTTTGATCTTAACATTTTCATCTTGGCATCAGGCCAATCTAGTTATTCAAGCTACAGTGTAGGTTCCCTTAAGGGACTGCATTATTTTCAATGGAGGTTTTGCAAGGTGTTTTGATCCCACTTTTGATGAGAGATCTCTGGTGTTGGGCTTTGCCTTCACTTTGGTGATCCATGGATTAGCTTGCTAATCCATGCTCTATATAGATCTGATCTGTTTTAGTGTAAATTCATCTTCAAACATTTCTGAATAATATTGCAGATCTGCTTCTTAAAACTCAGATCTACTGTTTGTATTGCATGTTCTGGTCAAAACCCCAAGGGGATCTTGTAATAGAGCCTTTCTAGTGTATAGATCTGAAATGGATCTGATATTTTGTACATAGATCTTCTCTAGATTTGAGATTTAATATCCAGTTGCTACAACTCCTTAAAATAAATATGTTAAGCCATTTGTAGTTTATATATGTGTTGCAGGCTTCTTTTTTGAAGATTCTTGTTCTATTGTCTCTTGTATTCTACTGTATAATGTAAGAGCATCATTGTAATTCTGATTTTCTATTGTATATTCATAATTTGATATTATATGATGGCCTCCTGCTCATGATTTCCAAGACTGCGTTATTTATGAAGCAGTTTGTTGTGCATAGCTGCAACCCCTCTTGTAGGGTGTTTTTCAGCTAGACTAGGTGGTGGCAGATCTGTTTACCACACCTAGTTTGATTTTGTTTTGCTCCCCTTTTGGATCAAGACTCCAGATATGCTGGTTTAAGGGATCCAAGGGCTATAAACTCATTTCTGTGCATAAATCTCCCAGAAATGTGTTATTTCAGTAGGCTTGATGTGCAATCCCAATTTTGGGATATTAAAGTGGTATCAGAGCTCCTTTCTTGGCACAGCCTGTGCTTTCCTTGGAACACCACAGCCATGTTGCATTCAAACTAATATGAACCTCTTACTAAGAGGGAGAAGAGGTATTAGAACATAAGCCAAAATAATTTTGATTACACTACTGAGGATCAAGACAAGGGTAAAGCCCCTCAAACTATAAGTGATAAAGAAGGAGAAGATTTTGCAAGAACTCTTTTGGTAGCCATGCAAGATCTTGCTAGAGAGATCAAAGAGATGAGAATGGATAGGATGAGGGAATCTCCTAGGAGATTTCATCCTAAGGAAAGCTCTGACATGTCTCATCACTGGACTGGTCAACCAGTGAACCAGCCACAAGTTCCACAAGCTCCATAATGCTCCACCATGCCTACCTTCTTGGCTATGGAGAATAAAGGACCACAAGAGAAAGCATCCCTTGAAGACTAATTTGTGGAATATGAATCTCAGAATCAAAGATTCAAGGACCACTTGAGTTTCGAAGAGTTTTTTCACCTCAAGGAAAAAATAAGACCAAGGCATCCGTATAGAGATGGTGGATTCTTTCATATTCATGATAGACATCGCCATATGGGAAGATTATTCTTGCCCAAGTTTGATGGGTCATCCACTAGTTCTGCCAAGGCATGGGTAGAAAAGCTGGATATCTACTTTCAGTTGAACAAAGTCCCTGAGATTGAAGCCATCGAGATTGCAGTGTTGCACTTTGAAGGTGAAGAACACAATTTGTGGTTCCATGGGTTGTCTACATTGGGCCATGCCAATGTGACTACCTAGTCTGAATTCACTAGAATACTAGTGGAAATGGTTGACAGAAAGGATCCAAAAGCACCTTTCATGAGCCTTGCAAGGTTAAAGAAATCAGGAAATGAAAAAACTTATATCTTTGAGTTTCTAAGATTATCTGTTACGGTTCCTGATCTATCTGCAGCAAGGAGGGTGTATATGTTCATCGATGGCTTGGATGAACCTGTGCATAGGTTGGTTAAATCTACCAAGCCCATCACTTTGCATGATTCCATTGAGAGGGCTAGGGACCTCCAAGATACCTTGCCAAAAGCAAAGGCCACTTTTCAAAGCAAGGCCCCTTACCTTTCTAAGGGGAAGGAAGAGAAAGCTGCTCCTTCCAAGGAGAGCTCATTCAAGAAGCCCCTTGATATTGAACTTTGTTGTGTAACCAGCTCCAAAAATAGAAGAAAAGAGATATCAACGCCTTAGAAATAAGCCACTTCGAGGGGGAAACCTCTAATACATTACATAAATGAACAATTCTTGGATGATACAATTTACAAAACCTCGTTTTTATATATAGGAGTCCATGGGGCCATAATGTAATCCTAGTGGGGCCACAATGTAATCCTAGCCGACCTAACAATAATAATTTAAGGGCACAATAATAGCAATATGGGGGTTACAAGGGTATGATAATAACAATAAGGGGGTTACACTAACGACAATAAGGGACTATACTAGTAATATAGGGACCTAACATGCCCCTCTCCTTCAAAAAAGTGTTGTCCTCAATGCTTGAGTAGCTCTGGGTGCTTCTGTATAAAATTCTCATCCTCCCATGTAGAATCTTCAGTGGGTAAGTTCTTCCACTTGATGAGATACTCTGAAATTGATCGATTCCGTAGTTGTCGAGTTCTTGTTTTCATGACCGCTTCCGGTTCCAATATGATTTTTCCTTCCTCATCAAGTTCTGGCAATATTGTTTGAACTGGAAGATTTTCACCTATAACCTTCTTTAAGCACGAAACATGGCTTGGGTACTCGTGAAGAAATGAAGCTCAGGTTGTATCATAAATACCAATCTTTTTGCTTACCTTGTAAGGACCATCGTACTTTGGTGATAATTTATTATCCCTTCTTGACTCTGATACAAATGTTGTGTAGCGACTCCAACAATAGAAGAAAGAGATATCAACGCCTTAGAAATGAGCCACTTCGAGGGGGCAACCTCCAATACATTACATAAATGAACAATTCTTGGATGATACAATTTACAAAACCTCCTTTCTATATATAGGAGTCCATGGGGCCATAATGTAATCCTAGTGGGGCCACAATGTAATCCTAGCCAACCTAACAATAATAATTTAAAGGCACAGTAATAACAATATGGGGGTTACAAGGGTACAATAATAACAATAAGGGGGTTACACTAACAACAATAAGGGATTATACTAGTAATATAGGGACCTAAAAAACTCATGAGGGAGCTGAGAAAGAAGAGACTATGTTTCACTTTCCAAGAGTCATGGGCACCTGGACATAGATGTGCTGCTGGGAAAGGACACTACATAGAAGTCTTCTTAGATCTCGAGGAGGAAGATGAAGACGATGAACCAATGAGAGGTCACAACGCTGACAATGTTGAGGGAGATCCAACACCATCTAGAGATGGGAATGGAGCCTTTGCTCCAATGGGAGGAACTCTTGCATCTTTTAGAGGAGTACCAAAGTACTTCAATTTAAGAGTACAAAGTTTAGTCATGAATCAGAGGGTATATGTATTGATTGATAGTGGGGCAACCCATAACTTGATTGATGCTCATCTTGTGCAGAGGAGAGCAATTCCCACTGATACATTTGAGGGATTCTCTGTTTTGGTCCCAGGAGATAGGAAAATGCAATGCATGCACTATGTCCCATCACTTTCAGTTACTATGGGGTCCTACACATTGGTGGATCACTTTTTTTTAGTTGACATACCAGACACCAACATCATTTTGGGTGTCCAATGGTTGATTACATTGGGAAAGGTCTCCACTAATTAGAAAGCTTTGCAAATGGAGTGGGTGGACATGAAGAGTGGTAAACCCAAAATGATCCAAGGCATGCATACTTATCCCTCACCTAGCACTTCCACACAAAAAACAGAGATGGATTTGCACAGTGGAAGCCAGGATCTCACAGTCCCTTCACTTATGTTCAGGATCTTTCTGCATGGGACATTCCTATCTAGTGGCAAACCACCTAGAAGGACACCAGATTCAGATCTTTTGGGGGAGGCCTCACAGAGTGTTGCTCCAAACTTAGATTCAAGAGGGATTGGAGCAATGGAAGACTAAGCTATATCACTAGGGAGCTTGGGACAGCTCAAGAGTAAGGGGGACCTTCTCCCTTCACCACCATCACCCCCTCTCATTTCCAGATCTGCGTTGTGGTAGGAAGAGAATGGGAGGATCAGCCTTACAACACACATATTTTGCATGAGAAATGTCAGAGAAGAGATCAGCAACATGACAGACACTCCCATGGAGGTATCATCAGTGTTGTCTTTGTTGAGCAGTGTGGATCTGTACTGGAAATCTCAACTACTTGTAGATTATTCCAAAGATCTCCACACTTGTATGATACTAGATGACCTACAGCAAGAAGAGGGATACTTATTTCAAGGGGGATTCATCTACTTTCATGGTAGGATATTCCTATCTAGAGATTCTGAGCTCAAGAAGAAGATACTACAAGGGGCACACAAATAATTCCTTCTCAGCCATATGCAGTCCATGAAAATCTACACCTTGATCATGAGGAGCTTTGATTGGGAGGAGATGAGAGAGGAATTACATCAACACTTTCAAGAGTGCATTAGCTATGAAGAATTGGGGCAACCAATGGACTCTTTGCAAGGGTCATCTCAGCCAGTTCTTCCTTTTCTTGAGAGGAGGGAAATGCCCATGCACAACTCCATGTGTATGAAGAATTATGATGGTAAAGGATCTGATCATTCCAAGCAAGTTTTATTTTCTGATTTATCACATTATTTTACCATGTTTTTGCAGGCTATGACTCCTAAAGGGAGTGAGAGATAATGTGGATCTCATGGATTTTTGAGGGCCAATAGAAATTCTAAACTTGGCCACTCTCTTATTGTGAAAAGGGAGATTCCTTTTCATGATGGGTGCTTCCCAAAGGCACCAAACATATCTGATATCTCCAGCTTTGTTGAGATGACTTAAGTAGAAAATGTGTGGTGGGAATGCCACTTGCCACACCTTGATCTAATGCAGGCAGGAGATGCACTGTGCTGGCATCACATGTGGGACTTTGACCCACCACTTCAAGGGAAAATTTTTGTTTGCATATATGTAGTTTTTCTCCCATACTTGGATGATATAGTTGTACTATTTATGGGATTGTATGGAGGAAGTATGGGCAGTTTGTATGTACCCCATGGATTGGAACTTCTCTATATGCTTCATGCTACATGTTTTAGAGAAAGCATTTCTCCATCCATATTTATTTCTGTTGAATTTTTCATTCCTTGTGGGATGAACTATGCACCTCTTATGATGACCTTGGAGGAACAATTCATGATGTATTGGCTTGGTGAACACTTGGTTTATGGGGAGGACTTGATCCTTGATGGTGTCACCAATGTAGGATTGGAAGAACTACAAAACTCACCCTATCAGTTGCTTGAGGACAAGCAACATTTTGGAGGGGAGGACTATAATATTCCTACTTAGCCTGAGCTAAGAGGAATATGCATTTTTGTTTTACTTTTTGTTGCATGAATAAATGAATAAAGGAGGGCATGTAAAACTCTTGCAAAGAATGAATAAATAAATGCCCATATGAACAAGGATAAATAAGGGCCATGTAAATAAATCACTTGCAGGTGTCAAAGGGGTTTGAGCTATGAGATTGGGTCAACCTTGACCAAATATACAGCGTTGTCTAGATTCAATGTACCTCATGAAGGGACAGCGCAATTCTAGAAGGAGGCCTCTCATGTGAAAGGAATTAACTCATCAAGGTGGTTTAGGGTGTGCAAAGGCTTTCATCTTATAAAAGTAAGGGGAAGGCAAAGAAGAGAAGGTCAATTGATCGTCTATATTTATGAGTATCTCGTATGTTTAGATAAATACCATTCTTCGTCGAGCCAAGAGAACCGTGTTGCTTAGCACTTGGAGTTCTCATGCAATTTCACCTCTTCCATCATCGAATTCTTTGGAGGAGTTATTTCTCGATTTGATCCACTATCGGCTTTGGGCCCAAATTTCACTTTCAACGCAACACAGATCCGTGAGGGTTTGTTTTTCTTTTTAGGTCGTTATTAAATGAGACTCTAGATTTATTCGTATCTGTAGAGTGTATTGGGTGCCTCTTCTCAAGGTGTGTCTTTTAACCTTCTCCGGGAAGAGTGCATCAGGCTTGTTTGAGTCAGATTGTATCTGCATCAATCCAATCTAGTCATTCCAGCTTCATGTCATAGTTTCCCTTCCAGGATTGCATTATTTTTAGAGGAAGATTTGCAGGGTGTTTTGATCCCCTTTTTTAGTAGAGATCTCTGGTGCTGGGCTTTGCCCTTCACTTTGGTGATCCATGGATTAGCTTGCATATCCATGTACTATATAGATATGATCTATTTCTAATGTAAAAAATCTTCATAAATTTCTAAATAATATTGCAGATCTACTACATTAAACTCAGATCTACTCTTTGTATTGCATGATTTGGTCAAAGCCCCAAGGGGATTTTGTAATAGAGCCTTTCTAGTGTACAGATCTGAAATGGATCTGATATTTTGTACAAATATATGCTCTAGATATAAAATGTAACATTCAGCTACTACAGCTCTTTGAAATAACACTGTTAAGCCATTTTACAGTTTATATATGTGTTGCAGCCTTCTTTCCTGAAGATTTCCCTCTCTCTTGTCTTCTGTATTCTACTGTATAATGTAAGAACATCAATATAAATATGATTTTATTCTGTATATTCAAAATTTGATCTAATTTTATGGCCTCCTACTCATGCTTTCCAATACTGCATTATTTCTGAAGCAGTTTGTAGTACATAGCTGCAGCTCCTCTCTTTGGGGGTTTTCTTGTTAGACTAGGTGGTGGGAGATCTATTTATCACACCTAGTTTGATTTGTTTTTGCTCCCTTTTGGATCTACCTAGATCCGCCGATCTAAGGGATCCAAGGGCTGTAAGCTAATTTTTGTTCATAATCATAAATCTCCTAAGGGTTTTTTCAAATAGGCTTGTCAGTAATCCCCCAATTTGGGATATTACAAATATAGGAATTGTTCACCTTGGCCACAAAAATAGCTGCATATTATTAATGAAATTTACACAAAACACTCTTCAAATTAATTAACAAGAAGAATTCATAATTTAATAACTATTGCCTTTGAACGCCTCTAACTATCAACTTAATAAGATAATAACGATTAAAAATAGTAGTAACAATCATATAATTATTTGATAAAAATCTTTAAAATCTATACAAAAAGGAAACTCAACACATTGTACAAGTGGGGTACGAGAGTTCACAAGGGTATTTTTTGGGCCTTCATTTAAAGCAGTAGACTCTGAAGTTTCCACTTTACTCTTCCATTTGGGCTTCTAAGTGTGAATGCTTGTATAGAGCCTACAAAATAAACTCATATGAATATATTTTTTTGTAACATAAGCACATTGTATCTCTTGGAAACAAATATTTAAGAAAAAAATATGCAACAAACATAATTGTGTCCAGCCAATGTAACACACTACAATTATTAACAAACATTATGATAAATAAGGTAAATTGATAAGTGGATGAACACATATAAGAAGAATCTGTCAAATTCCAAGGGTTGGATTCCAATCCTTGTTTAGAGTATTGAAAAGTATCTCTCCATTTCTTGCCACATTAGGGTGGATGATTTTTGTGACAAAATATCTCATAGTCCAAGCCAATCATTATTATTGAAAGATGAAAAATTATATTTATTAGTTTTTACAAGTCATGCATCCCCCCTTATATACTTGATGATTTATATAAGTATTAAGCAAAAAAAAATGCACTATAGAAAGCTAAACATCTAAAGAATACATAATATCCATTTAACAGAATGTAAATTGGATGAAGCATCATTATAAGGATCAACAATTACCTTTGGGAGGAGAGTTGGAGAGTTTGAAAAATCATTAGTTACAACCAGTTTCATTCGAAAAACACCAAATTCATAAATTCATATGGAGTACCAGCTGCAAGAAAAAACATCAATAAATGTAAATATAGCTCATGTTCCAAAAATCTAGTAATAACCATGCAAAAAAAACAAATTCAGATGCTTCAATAAATCAATATGAAAAAATGATCCCTTTCTCAAGCATAGACCATCCAAAATATGTTACATAGTTCTGGATTATTCTTTTAGAATGTACATGTTCTTTCGATGTCTACAACTGTGATTTAAAACTTTTCATCATTCACCACCACTTTTATACCTCCATGAGGTGATTCATCAAGACTCTTTAGCTCCTTTGCAATTTCATTTATCACCTCGACTGGGAGGTTCTTTTTTTCAGCCTGTAACATGAGATACATATGTATTTATGTTAGGTCCACTTCAAATGGAAAGCATCAAAAAAATTTACGCATGACAGAAACCATATTAATTGATCATGAGCAACTTGAAATATAACAACCTGCATGCAATGTTCACCACTCTTGAGGATGTTGGGGTTTTACATTATGTAAATTGAAGACTAATTAGAACTCTGCACCTTTAATTCTAGCATTGAGGAGATGAAATGAAAAGGGACTTTCTTGGAGTGTTGAAGAAAAAAATTACGCCAAAATTCTATGTATTGGTAAATACAAAACAAAAGCATTCACAATATGCCAATTATTGATAGCTATTTATGTATAGGAAAATGGAAATAGAAAGTACAGCAAGCTCCAGTAAGAGATGAAAGGCCACAACTATTTAATGATGTAAATTCTTTACTTTTGAAAGGGAAAGGGATTTCCTTGAAATAAACAAATTAATGCCAAAAATCTACGCATGAGGAGAAAAAGGGATAGCAACGTTCATAATATGTCAATTTAGTTGTAGGGAAACCTCTACTAGAGATAATTGAGTATCTATAATGATCTTAAAGGCCCCATCATCCATCAACACGGCCAAGATTTCTACCATGTCCCACTGATACAATTGCCTGAAATTCAACTTATAGAAATGGCTAGAAACATCCACTTGCTGATTTGATAGATGGAACCTCCCTATCTAGCAAGTAAGATGGAATTTCACAACGCTCATTTACCTTGAAGGCTGGAGAATGACAACTTCAGTAAGGAATGTGGAAAGAAAAAAGAACAGATAACATAGTCAAGGAATAATATCATTATATCAAGGTCAATATGTCAACTCAAAATAATAGAATAATAGAATAAGATCATCTTGAAAAACAAAATCACTAAATAATATAATAATTTTTGTTATAATTATAAATATATAATAAACAACAATATGACATAGGAAAAATTTGGTGCTCATTTTGCAACAATAGCTAGTCCTAATTTAATGATTATCACACATGAAATGTACTCTAATTATTACTAAGGATAATATTGTATAGGTACATCATTAAATGTCAAGAAATTTTACAACTGAGGTATCTATTGCAAGCTACAAAAGAAAACAGTTGGATCATGTTAAAGAAGTCAAAATAAAAATCATCCACAAGACTTCAATTCAACCTCCAAATGGATAAATTCTGCAGAAAATATCGAAGATCAGAAAACTTAATGTTCTGTACATTGAACTTTTGGAGCCTATCTTCTTCCTGAGCAACAGTGATTTAGCAATATCAACCAAAAATAAAAGCCATTAGTATTAGAAAATAATTTACAGAAGATCACTCATTCATACATTAGGTTATATCACACTTTTGTAAAAATAATTGTTTGACATATTTAAATATGAAAAGGATTGCTCTTATAGTTTTATCTAATGATCCTTTGCATGTGGATTCTAATACAAGGCTTAAATCTTGTATGAATAAATTTTGTATATTTGGAACAGTTAAAGAGAAATATTGTTCATCATACACAGTAGATAAGAATTGTTGTGGGAGACACCATATGATAAGCGAATATAAAAATTCTCTCCTTTAGTAGCCTTTGAAAATAATATGATTTATCACCCTATAAATTAAGCCATATGAATTTTATCATCCAAAAACAATAATCTCCTAAATGAAAAATTGTCAAGTGTTAAAGTGGGGTTGGTGTGTCCCAACCTATAGAAAATGTAAATTATTTTTTAATATATATATATATATATGGAAAAAAGGCTTCACAATACTTAACAAAGAATAACCATGAGAGAAAAATTATAGACCAAAATTCTTAGGGAATATGTTTTATAACAAAACATAGCATATAGATTCCACAAGAACTCTAACAATATTATAGCATGTCAAGCTGGTAGAGCCAAGAGTACCGCAAGATTCCTCTTAAACACTTTCCTGCGTAAGTAGAAAGCAACGTCATTCCTTAAAAATGAAGGAATAGTGCATACGCTTTCAATTATATAGTCTACATACAAGTTAGGCCACCTTAGGTTGTTGCTTCTGTCTTTTACTGAACGTTCTCAATTTTCCCAGATTTGACATTCTTGTCAAAATTTTGCTGGTGCCCAAAAGGAACTGATCATGCCATCATGAATTTAATTAAGTGTTTCTCTTTGCACTCATCTATCACAATAATTTTTTGATGAAGGAATTTTCCAGAATTCTCTATCATATGTCACATGCATCAATATTAATACTACTAGAAATTGCACCAATAGGTGCAAAGGAATGCTACAGGGAATAAAGAAGTATTGAGGCCTCTCGCATTCAAGCAACCTTTCATAACCATCCAACAACACGTCCTCTCTCCAATGTTCCACCATTTAAGTGGATTCCACGATGATTTCTGAGTCCGGCGGGCACAACACCCATAGGAAGGTCTGCCCGCTTGCCTCCAATCCCCATGCCAACTTTGTCACATGCATATGATAAATATATGAATCTCATCCAAACAAAATTAGATGATTGATCGTGGTGTTTTCCAGTCTAACCAATCCACAATCTCGGCGTTGTGACGCCTCTGTATTTCGTTATTCCTGGAAATATAAATCTTCGGCCCAACTGCCAGAAGGGCTTCCCTCTGGTGCCACCAAATATATCCATGTGTCAGATGTATTTTGGCTCCGACTCTGTAAAAGTATTAACGAGAATCCCGTCAGCCAGCCGCCTCGTGAACTCCATGTGTTGTTGGACGTGGTTCGCACAAGTGCTCGAGGACAAAAAAAGGAAGAAAATAAAACCAACGGTAGTTGAAGAAATACCTTGAAAAAGTGACGAGCCAATCAAGTTGAGAAGATATGGATTTGCTACTCAATGTCAATATTGAACCTAAGGTTTGTGCAGAGGCACCAAGTGGCAAAGACATTGCACAAATATTTTGAGAAAGCAATGAATGGTAGATGCATAGTGATGAATAGGTAGTGGTGAGGCCATCAATAGAGCCTACAAAATGCGGCGTGTTGAAGAGTGATATGGATTTTCCAAGAATGGTTGCATTTATACATTGAATGGCCATATATGCGTACGGAATGATGAAGAAGAGTGCTCATGTAGGCAGTAAATGTGGAATGTGGAAAGAGTACTCAATAGCCTTGTAAACATGGATCTAAACACACTCAAAAAATTATTCACAAAACAGTCGTTGGTTGTAAACACCTGCTAGAACAACTAGTTCACTTCCTCCATTATTTTGGAACCTAGTAGTCTTTAGTGCGACTTTTTGAAGGCTTTTACGGTGACTTTTTACGGTGTAATTTCTCTAAATTCCGGTAGGAATTTATTGAAAAGAGAAGTTTGAATGCTAACTTTGCACAATCGAAGTGCCCTAGAGGTTTTTGAGGGTGTTGAATCCATATATAGAATCAAAAAACCAGTTTGAATAACAAAAAACAAGATTTTAACTCAAAATTTTTCACCGGATTCAGGCACCTGAAACTTCAAAAATTCACACTAAAGACAACTCCTTTTGGAACTCCCTTATTACTTTGGACACTAGTATTTAGCATTTCATAGTAAGTAGTTTGCAAGGACATTATTTCCATACCAAAGTTCGAGAAAGAAAGGAAACAAACCACATGTGGGTATTTGTTTCTTATGGAAGAGAAATGTGTGAAGGATCTGTAATGCCTAGCTCGTCATACTATAATAAATAGGGGGTTATGATTTTTTGAAGGCCTACAAAGGATTATAACCCACAATTTGAAAAATTCCCTCAACAAACATTGATGGAAACTATTTTGTATCTCTCAATCATGTGGAAAATAAACTCGCATAATTGACACAAATTTGTTGAGGTACAAATTCTTATGCCAATAATAGTTGGAAATGGTGTCTTTGTATCACCCACCAACTAGTTTTGAAAGTTGTAATCCAATTACTCACAAAAAAGTAAAAAAAAAGAAATCTTAATCATATTTGGAAAATTGTTGATCCCCCAAAAGCATATTTATCCCCTTATCATGGCTATAATCTTACAAAAAGTTAATATTTAGGCCTTGCATTTCAACTTGGAGAAACAGTCTCTTGGATAAATCATATCAACTATTCACTATTTATAATTGAATAAGGAGAAGATCATTTTTTTCCCAAATTATGGTTAAAATTTGATGGAATGGGTAGGTTTAACAAGATATATAATGTGTGTTCAAACCAAAAAGTATGGAATTAGAGTTTAACACTCCTGACCTACAATTAATTTTAGAACCCCCTTGTTGGGGACGTAGACCTTCTTGAGAGTCTTATCAATCTTCTTCTCTCACAGATCCACAAGCTCATTGTAAGGACAAGAGTGTTGGCAGGAAGCCACAAGTATAATGTCTTGTTTTAGTGGAGGTAAAACAAACAAATTAATGTTAATACCACCGGAATCTCGGAACTGTGTGCGTCAGCTGGGATCTACATGGATGGACGACACATGGATTTGAACAAGATGAACATCCTCGGTAGCTGGTGAGGCTATGTTGAGAAGTTGCGCGCTGGTTTGCTACGCACACGCTTGCATCTAGATCACTTGAACAATGCTCGCCTGAATCAGGCTTACTTGAAATTTTAATTCCTAGATGCCAACTTGCACCCCCTCGAGCGTAGTCTTGTACTGCACTTCTATGTTTGTCCATCTATATTATGTTGCAGATGTGACTGTGTTTGCAATTTCATTCAAATCATATTCAGTTAGCGTCAGTACCTCTACTCCAGTGTCTTTAAACCCTTTCCGCTTCCTCCTCGATCCTCCTGCGGCCTGAGAACCACACTTTCTGCCTTTATAGGTCTGAGTTTCGCTAGGCTCCTTTATTTCATTTGGTGTGGCACCATTCTTTTCAGGTTTAGCGTCTTTCTCCAAATCAGTTGTTTTGTTGGTTGTAGTTGGCGTGGCTTCTTTCTCGGTAGTCTTCTTTGTTGTCTTCTTTAGCTGGGTACCATAGCATGGCTTGGTAGGCGTCTTTTGGATGGAGGGATATGTACCCCCCATGGTTTGTGTCTCTAACCAATATGGAGGCCACTCTGCAGTGACATGTAGCAGATCATCCTTTGTGACGAGATAAGGAAATTTGTACCACACACCTTCGACTGCGCCCTTCACACGGATGTGAATTTTGTGGAAGGTGGCCTTGAAGTCAACAAAATCTTATCTTGTTCATACAGTGTCGGAGATAACCTTGGTTTTTATTGCACTGCTTAATAGAGCCAGGCGTCAAACAACACCCAAAATTTTTTATTCTCCGTGATGCGCGTGGGGACAAAAGTGCTTCATAATCTAGCATACCACGAGGATTCGCACATCTATAGCTCTATATTAGGAAACTTTGTTTCCTCCGGGGTATTCTAAACAATTAAGGCGATCAACAGCAAGAGCACAGCATAATAAAAATGCTTACCCTCTTCTTTTTCTTTGCACACATTCTGAAAAAACTCCTTGCACAAATATTGAGACCAGTTGTAGATCACTCCCTTCTTGCACCATCCTGCAATTGCAATGACGTACGCAAGAGCCTCCTTGGGCCTACACATTTGCATCATCTTGTAAGCAAATATGAGTGTCCAAAATTGAATAGTGGGGTCATTGATCTCGCTGACTACGAATCCCTTGCACTTGTGCGTGACTTGGTATTTTGCTTTAATCTTATCTGCCACCACTTTTTCTTGTGCTTTTCCTCCAAAGTCAGCCCTTGGATATGCACCTTGATCAAGTAGGTGAATGATATGATGGATTAGTGCAGCATCAATGGGTATGCACTCTCCCAACCATAGAACATCATCATGCACAAGCACAAGAAATTTCCGAACGCATATATCGTTTATCATGTTGCGCCCGAAGTGAGGAATCTGCAACAAATTCAAAAGGCATGCCTTATGAAGACTGAGCACCCATCTCTTTGGCTCTAAGCACATGATTACACCTCATATTTGACATGGTCTAGATAAAGCTCGGGCACAAGCTTAGGAAACTTATCGACATTTGTCATGTCCCAATCCTCCATCTTCAGTTGTGGCACTTTGGCGAACATGCCACCCTCAAATGGGACATTTTTAGGAATTAGCAATATATTGATACTCGCCCGCACTTTATCTAGACATTTCGAAACTTTAACTAATGCCATGCATGGTGTGACATAGGTCGGAAACCACGAGAATGGGGCCACTTTGACCACATCCTCCTCTTCTTCTACGATGGTTTCTGGAAGCTCCGCCATTGGTCTTTTCTAGCGCTTAGCTGTAGTGGAGCACAGCTTCAGAACCTTCTCTCTCATGGATTTCTGAGTTCCATATGTTTGCCCCTTAGGATTTGTGGGCATAGGTGTTTCAGCCATTGGCGCAGCAAGATCCATTGGTGCAACAACATCCTCTCTTGGACGTGTAATTTTCATGCTTGGTGGAATTACATAGCTAAGACCTCTGCAACCTAATTCCTCCTAAAATCCCAGATCCAAACCATACATAGACAACGAATCAAATGCAAGCAGAAAAGGACTCAAAGGAGATAATTCAATCTGAAATAAAATGGAACTATTGTGACCACATAGGTCATATTTATGGATTTGGCACACCCTCAATGGTCCCTTGTGCATTAATGTGTCTCCATAAATGATAAAACGGTACCAAATCTGGAAAAATCCCCTTATTAGTTACAACCTAGATGCTCCTTTAAATGGTAATAAAATTATATCTTCTAGATTTACTGTTGCAGCGGCTAGTTTTTGGCACTTCTATGACCCAGTAAACCTCCTCATGCACGTCTATGACCCAGTCAACTTGTCTGTGCATCATCCATCTCGTCTACGCAGATCCAATACTCCAGCCATATAGTTTTTTGGTAAGTGTGGGGTGAGGGTCATCCATGTACATCTTCAATCAGCTTCCATTGACATGCCCAGGAAGATAGTGTCCGGGAAATGTGGCCAATTGTACTACACCTCCGTCGGTAATCTGCTTAACAACATATGGCCCTAACCAATGCATCTGAAGCTTCCCAGGGTGGTGCATGAACTTTCTGTCATATAACAAGACCAAATCGTCCTCCTTAAAGACATTTTTTCTAATATTCCTATCATGCCATGCATTTTCATGCACCTTCTACACTTGTTGATGATAATTGGCAATAAAGCGATCTTCTTCTAGTGCGACCAATTTCGACAACCGTTCCTCAATAATGTTTGCTTTTGCCATATTTGTGAATGTTGCAAGGTGTAGACTGGGAACAATGTACTCCATCAGCAACACAGCTTCTTTCTCATACACCTTCTTAAACGGTATCCTTCTAGTCAACTTCTTATAGGTGGTTCAGTAAGCCTAGAGAACCGCAGGCACACACTTATCCCAATAATTCCGATGAGCATTGCAAATATTATATAACTGCCCAACAATAATAGTGAAGTCCGCAGTGTGTGACACAAGCTCTTTCTTCTGCTGCACAGTATGTTCCTCCGGCACGTGTCCAGTAGTCAGGAACTGAATAATATCATGGAAATTCTCATCAATTACCTTGATCACAAAAAACTACGCATCTGGTAATCCTTCCTCTATGCTAGTAGGTTCTTCGCCTGCCTCAATGCATGGAAGATGGTCTAGCCCAACATTTAGTCTTCCTGGTTTCACAATTATATCAAAATCATACTCTTGGAATAGAAACAATCAATTGTATATCTTCCCGCCCAAAACATTCTTATTAACCAGGTACTTCAAAGTAGAATGATCAGTAAAAATATTGAAATGACCTCCTATCAGGTAGTGGCTGAATTTCTGCAGTGCATACACCATTGCTAATCCTTCTCTTTTTGTGGTTGAATAATTCTTTTGTACACTTGAAATCTTTCGACTGGCATAGTATATTGGATGATCAATCTCTCCAGTTCCTTGCTACACAAAAATAGCTACGAGCACAATGCAATAGGCATCTACATGCACATGAAACAAATTTGAACAATATGGGTGCAATGACCATCTTTTCCTTCAACAATTCAAAACTCTTATGACGCTCCTCATCCCAACAGAATGTCGCATCCTTCTTGAGAAACTTCTCCATGGGTGTAGTTATTAGTGCATATCCCTGAATGATCTTCTAATAGTACCTAGTGTGCCCCAATATTGAGCACAGTTGTTTGACATTCTTAGGTATCTCTAGATTAACAATCACTGTGATCTTTTCGGGATCTACCATCAACCCTTTCTGGCAAACAATGTGTCCCAGCAATATCCCGAATGGCACAAAAAATATTCATTTTTTCAAATTTATTGAGATCTGATACTTCTTATAGGTATCCCGCATTAAGCGTAGATTGGATACATGCTTTTTCAATAGCCCAAAGATAGTCCAATCATCAAAGTACACTTCCAGGAACTTATGGATAAACTCCTTAAATGCAGCTACCACTGCGCGCGATAAGATGGTAGGCACATTCCTCAAGCCAAAGGACATGATTGTATATTGGAAATATCCCCATTCCATTTCAAAGGTGGTCTTACTGTGATCTTCTAGCGCAATCCTGATCTGATGGTACATAGAGAATCCATCTATGAATGAATACACTTCTTATCCTCCTACATTATCTAAGATCTCATCAGAAAATGGAGTTGGGAATGAATCATGCACATAGACATCGTTCAACTTGCGTAGGTCCACACAAATCCTTATTTCGCCTTTTGTCTTCTTCTCTTGTACTACCATAGGGCTTACCCAATCAGAATGTACCATTGGTTCTATGATGCCTGCAGCAACCATTTTATCCAACTCTTCCCTTACCTTCTTCTTATATTTTGGATTCAATCTTTATGGCCTTTGCTTCACACGACGTGCATTACGTTTCAAAGTAAACTTTATGAATCCAAGCTCCCCAATTATCCCTTTCAGCTTTGAGAACTTGGTAGGGAATAAGTACTGATACTCTGTCAGAAACTCAACAACCTTGCCTACTATGTCATCATCCCAATAATCTCCAATTTTTTCCAACTTCAATCGCTCTTCATATTTGATATTCACCTGTCAAACCTTTAGAGGTTTTGTGACATCTGGTGAAGTGATTGAAGACCCAAAAACTACACATTGTCCCTCAGATTATGGAATTGTGATATTCCTGGGATCTTCTTCATTTTCTTCCACCATAGGATTTCTACAATTAACAATATCGTTCATCTGTGCATCCCAGGCTGGCGAAGCATAGTCTACCATTGGCTTAGTTTCGTCAAAGATAACTTCCTAAATATCCTACAGTGCCTCATCCAAGCATTCAAACCCACTTTTAAACTAAAGGTCAAGATAAAGTTGTCTGTCAACATAGTCTAGCCACTCGTACCTCGGTGCAGCTCTATCTCCAGATGCCAATCAGTACGTACATGTCCCAGCTTGTGAATGAACATCTGTACCCATTCATATCTTGGTTGTATGCCCCATATCTCCATCCATTTAGCCAGATGTCTGCGTGGGTCACCCTTTCCACAGAAAACCTCATCCATTCGGATAGTCGAAAGCTCAAAGTGCAATCTCATCATTCTTGCACATCCTAGTTGCACAGGTTTTCCTTGTGGGTTTCCCACCATCATGCTAGAGTAGCATGTAGTCCAATATCGAAGGCATGGAATCTCCATCCTTCTTTCAATTTCTCGTAAAAACATATTGAAATTAGTTTAACCATCATAATGAGGTAATTCACTTACCTCTAATGTTATGCATCGAAACGAACTGGTCACTCGATTGCAGCACAACGCATATACCTCATGCAACTGGTTCCGTCATATTTCCAGTTCTTCATCAAAATATGAGAAGTAGGAGTTGTATGTTTCCCAATTAATACTTCCATTAGATGTCAAATTGATCCAATCTTCATCACGCAAAGTCATCTTGTAGATCTTATCAATATCATTATTAGCGTGCACAAGCTCAATGTACATCTTTCCTTCTACATGACCTAGAAGAATAATGACTTTGGTTCCATTTATTTCAAACTCCATTCTTCACTTCTTTAGGTTTATCACACCATTCATATCAATAGCCCAGTCCAATCCCAACAGCGCAGTATAAGGGTCAGTATCATCCACAATTTTTATAACTTTGAAATCTTCAAGTACCTTTACACCTTCAATTCTGACTACAACCTGTGACATCCTTCATAATGGAATGATTTTCTGTTGATTTTCCATGAACAATTGAATGGTAGACCATTCCAAGTTCAGTTCTCCCATGTGCTGCCAGGTTTTCTTAGGTAAAACATTTGTATAAGATCCCAGGTCTAGAATAACCCGATCCATCTCATAAGCACCAATTTGAGTGGTCATATGCATCTCTTGCCCAGTTCTTCTTTTATTCTTATAGATTTTATTGACAACTCTTTACTCCATCTAAGGTTGTTCCTTTTCTGCACAGTTATATATCAGAGCCTGAAGGTCCTCTGCCACCTTTTTTTTGTGCAATAACTTAATGCAAGCTTGTAAAATGGTTTGACTTCTTCATCTACCCCTGCCTCCTTCATGGGTCCACCTGATGTTGATGTGCTTCCTCCTGCAAATTCCTTTCGCACTTCAACAAAAGTCTCCATTGTGAGCTATAAATCAATTCCATCTTTGTTCTTGGGTGCCTTACAAATCCGAAAATCACTATTCAAATTCTCTCCCTTATCCTCATTATTGGCTGCACCGATCCTAGTGACCACATTCATGCTAGGATCTTCCTCATGCTCTTCAACCCTTACCATATGAAGATTTTGCATTAGAGTTGGCATCTTTTCCTCCTACATATTAGTAATTAAAACAGGGAAATCTTCTATTACATCATCAAACTGCCTACAATACCTAGATGATTGTGGCCCTAGATTTGGATAGTTGTGCGTATAGTGACCAACATCTCCACTGTTGTAGCAAATAACTTGCCCCCTTCCTCGACTAGCTAATTTGCCTCCTCTTCCTCTTCCGCTGCCCTAGAATCCACCATGCCCGGAAGAGGATGCTGGTGAGGTAGGTTTGGCTTGAATTCTATATATTTAAGCTTTTTCCAACATCATATCAAAAGGGCAACAGTGTTGCTCATCATGTCCCACGGATGAACAGAATTGATAGAACAACTACTTCAACTCAGGCTAATATTTTCCAACCCTTGGACAGTAATTAGTCATATGCAGACCCACAACTTGGCAGATATTGTGCCATATTGGTCTGATTGTGTTCTTCTGTGGGCTAGGTCCTCAATCATTCAGATAATTCTCAAATATAGGACATTGATCATTGGTATGGCCAGTAGCCTTACATCATACGCACCAGACCTCTACGCACACCTCCTTGCCCTTATCTTTGTAGAAATTCTGAATCCCCAAATGCATTGATTCTAACTGACTCTGAATCTATTGATTTCCAACTGTAGCTGGTGTTGGGATAACTTAAAATTTCATTGCAATATCCACAGCCTCAGCCCACATAGAAATATTCTGTTGACCCAAGGGATGGCACATATGTGGGGGAAACATAGCAATAAACCACTCCTTGTCTTGGGTATCATCAATAATGAATCCATCATCTATGATAGTGCACTTCAGCCTCTAATCTTCCTCCCACACAGATTCATTCACCTCCTGGTAATCTCTTTCATTTCTGTAACCAACTGCGTGTATGATTTAGGCTTTTGAATTGTTCTTTCAAGGCATCTTTCACTTTATCCAAGGTGGCATTAGGGTTTTCTTGTACATATCTGATATACAAATCTAATGTGTGATCTTGGAAAGTAGTGGCAAAATATGCTTTCTTAATTTCGTCGTTATTCACTTGCTGAGCTCTCCATACAACATTAGTCACAAACCAAAAGTGCTTAGTATATTTATTCCAAATACCTCTAAAAGTAGTTACCTTCATCAACATTTCCATATCTGCACCTGGGGGAGGTGGAGGTGGAGATGGATTGCGCAGTGGAGTGGACGCTTTGTGAGATGAGTGTGGAATTTGAGTGGATGGGAAATGAATTATGGCCAAAGCTCCCTGGCTACTCTAAACTTTTGATACTGCTTTCGTCAGAAAATGCAGATCCATTAGACTTGTTGATCTCTAGTTCACTGTCACTTTCAGATCTACGCTTGAGAGGACTATAAATAAATACTTTTTCTGGGTCTTCGTGGTAAATATTTCCACTGCGCGTAGTAGAGCCTCTTCGGGATATTCAACTAATATGTTCACATAGAGAACTTTGTTCACATAATATCATCTTCAGCAATAACTTCAAAGAGCATAGGTACTTACCTCTAGGACCTTTGAAAAATCTTCTTTCTACTTCAGAATATGACACAAACTGATCAATTGAAAATTTAGTCATGAATCCTCCCAAGACACGATCGACCCAGTGATCTATCGCATGGGTGATCTTATTTTCTAGCTTTTCTGATTTTTGTATTAATTTAGGACTACACTCAATGAATGCATCGTCCCTCACACAGGTATTGAATTAAGACAATCGCGACAACCACTCCTGCAATTCAATTGCAAAGGAGAAAAATAATATCTTGTGAACTTCTGTATAGATGTACTTCTGAACCCACTTTTCTTCAGATAGCTTAGTACTTTGATTCTCTTGGACCACGAATTAAAGGATCTTTCTATCTAGCCAATATTGAAATTCGTTCTTTGAAGGGTGCCACAACATCAAATCTCCCTCAAAATTATCGACATCCCAACAACAGAGCCATTTTTTGACTTGAGGCATCCTGACCCAGGTTCAGATTTTATCGCACAACCAACAGACCCTTCAACTACTGGCCCTTTCTACAATGACCTGCTTGTGTAAATCAAAGTCTTACCAGAAGCAGTATGGGGAGGTCCTGGAACCAGGTTTCCGCACCCTGAGGAAGAAAATAATGTGGTGGCCCTAAATAGGTTCATTTAAGATTGGAACAAGCGTGCGCAAATATAGAACAATGTTTATCATATCAATATAAATAATGAGGTTAACATACTGATCGCAGATCGACTTCGTCGTGGATATATAATCACAGAAACATATATTTGGAACGTGTAATAACTAAGAAGATCTACTCATGTGTTCAATCATCAAAATACATTAATGTATGAAGAATAGATCTATTCGCACAAATACAATTGAGCGTAACAAAAGTAAGCATAAGAGTAGATATATTCGCATAGATATAACATGAGTAAAGTGATCTCAATCAGTAAGAAGATAACACAGATATAAAACACAAGTGCTTCGCCAAAACCAGTCTTTGTAGTATATCTTACACAATTCAGTACATCAGACTTTTTCTTACACTTTACCCTTCCGCGTACACAACCATCAGAGTTTGCACACATCCAGGACTAGGTCTCCGCACACACAGCCAGCAGGCTCCTTTCTACCCAACCCAGACTTAGAAAATATTCTTACAAATAGTTCGTGAACATAATCATAAGAATATATATATATATATATATATATATATATATTACTTTACTTAGACTCGATCTATCTACTTATATCCATATTAACGTGCACATACTATAGTCTTAAACCATGGTTTGAGGCCCACATTTTACCCTTGTAATCCATTTACATAAAAGAGGGACTTTGACCTATCCCATAGCCCCTTTACCTTTCCATGCAGCGCATATATACAAAAAAAATACTAAAAAATGTACCCCAGGGGACCCAACTCCAACAATAACCTCAAAAAGAGTGTAAATGGTAGAAGGGAAAGGATGAAACCTTTAGCATTTCAATCTCCAATAATAAAAGCTTTATCCCTTAGACGATTTTTAAGGCTAGCCTGTCCCAGTATTGGAAAGAAAGACCCTACAAAACAATTTCTAGAGATGTATGTATAAGGAATGCATGTTGCCTCGATTTCCCTATGGATTTTGGCTTTCACCTGAAACACACTCTTTGCAGGCTCCACTGCATTGATGTTATTAACATCATTCCCCAAATTATATGGGAAAATCCCCCAAATTTTCCTCATATTGTTATTTTTTTTCATTCAGAAACATTGAAGAGATGTTGTAAAATCCAACAGAATTTCTTTTTTTTTCAATTTTGTTGCATTTAGAGATATGGAACCGAATTTTTAACTATAATTTTTAGGAAAAAACAAATAAATGGATGATAAAAGACATGCATCTCATAGAAAAGTACTTAATTTCACACTCTATAAAGTGTAATATACACAATCTGATTTAAAATACTTTTGGAGCAAGTGATTTTAATCCTATACAATCCTAATTCACGGCTATACAACATTAATTACTCTAGTGCAAAGTGAATATTGATAACCTAAAAACGAGTGTAAATGGTAGAAGGGAAAGGAAGGAACCTTATAATTTACATCTCCAATAATTACAACTTCATCCCATGAAGGAGTTGAAAGGCCAACCTATCCCAGGGTTGGAAAGAAATAAATATGCCAACATCATGCCAATAGTAATTGAAATTTGTTCCACATAAAAGACACTTTAGTCAGCTACAATTAATATTTTTAGGGCTTCATAAGTCAGTTACATCCATGCAAATATGGCTCCTTAATAAACCATGATGAAACTATATTCCCAAGGTGAAAAACATAATAATTTAATAATAGGAAACTCACATGATTTATAGTACCAAGAGCTCCCCGCAAGTGCTTCAGAATTATCTCAACTATATATATTGGTAACTTGATTTCCCAGAACACATGAATAACATCATATGCCCAACAAAGTTACTACAATAGATACCTTATCTAATGTTTTGGAGGAGGAAGGCCATGTGAGGGAGTGGGATACTTGCTATGAAAAATATGGCTCCCATTCCAAATTTTGTCAACAATCTATCCACATACAATAATAAAGCACTGTGCTACAAGGAAAACTTGACAACACTAAATCAGAAGTAATTTATGTTATTTCGTTTTTCCTCATCTTCTTCTCTAATTGATAATGTGCCTCTCTCATCAAAGCATAATTTTTGCCTCTAGTTGTGTTCCCAGGAGAGATCGAAGGTATGGTTTGTATGATAGTTTGTGAAAAGTGCCCAGTGGTTGACCTTATTTTCCTTTTTGGAGGTGATATTCCATGGTATAAGTACTTTTCTATGTATTTTTCTTCTTCAAACCATGAAATAGAAACTTATGCACTCTTTCTTTCGAAAAATAAAATCAATTAAAATTTGCATACCATTCACCCTAACATATTATTGTCAATCAAAAAATTGCAAAAAATTAGATACCATTCACCTTAAGGTACACCTTGGATCAGATGAACACATTGCAATTCCCATCAAACACATATATATCAATATAGGAGAAAATAAGAAAGAAAAGATCCATCACCTTTCCAATCTACCAGAAGCACATATCTCAATAAAGTTGCAAAATATTTTAAAACCAACTACCATTACCTATCCAAAAGCCTTTAGAGATAGTAATGAATGTTAATTTTGTTTAGTGAAATGAAATTCCCAAAATATGATTGAGGACTCAATTTTCAATAATAACCAAGTGCAATTTAATTGTTGTATACATCATGCATATGCCCAAAATATAAATACTTTAAAAAAGACTCTGATGGCACATTTCAACTACAGACTTTGATTTATATGTCCATTTTAAAATTAGGAAATCCAACTACCACACAAACATTCAAAATAAAATGTGCTTCATGTGTTAGACGTTTCTTTGGTGTAAATATTTTAACTTGAGTGAGCATAAACCATCCTAATTGAACCTCGTGCCATTAAATCCTTGATATCATTTCTAGAAAAAAAACCATTAATCTAAAAATTCAAGGAAAACATTAACATTAGTGAGAAGAATCATATACTTATCCGCAAAACATATTCATGAAAAAATAACAAACTCTTCTTTCTTTTCGTGATTATGTTGACCGACTTCAGAGGAATCATAGTAAAATGCATCCAACACAAGTGCTTAGGTAAGGGATACCCTTATCTTCAAATTGTATATATGTGTTGAGGTAAGTGAACATATAGTTATATAGGTATGTAATTATATTTTTTTATCGAGAAAACACCAAATTAATGTTTGAATGAAACACAACTACAAAAATATGAATGGGTAGTGAAAGAAACTTAAACCAACAAGTGGGTAGCAAAAAAGGTTGAGTTATCTCAAACATCCACCATTTGAAGTATTCACCAGACCTAAAGCTGAAAAGTACAAAATTAACATCAGATTCATCCAAAAAAATCAATAAAAGTACAACCAATAACTATTTATAAATTATCCAACATATGGAAATACATAAGGAAAGTGAAATTATAATTTTTTGAAAATGAACCTTGTTCCATTTTTCCACAAAATATGAAAAAACTTTGTAATCACATTCTTCTAATTTGTTTGTATCATTCCTAGCATTGTAAAATAAGTTTGTGATTGTTACAATAGATTCAAGTTGTAGAAAACCATGATCTGTCAAATCATACGTATACATGTACTACCCCTTTATTCTATTGTACCAACATAATTGAAGCTCGATGCCTTCTAATCTATCCAAAAGGTCAATGTCATTATGGTAATCTAACACCCTATTACCATCCTTCTTCCTTATTCTTTGAACCCCTCCAATGTACCACATTCCACAAGAAACACCTTGATTTGTACTTCGAGGAACACCTTTTCTTGCAGTACATTCAATGGGGAGAATTGAGTTGTTTTCAAACAACATCCCACAATCTGAGCCAATTCCAAATCCAATTGAAACACCCTTTTGTAGAGCCTTCCCATATCGCCTAAAGTAGACCCCATTTCTCACTTTCGTCAACCTATCTTTGGATAATATTGGGTTTCCATTCAACTCACTAACCAAACATGCTTTGAACATATCTTTACCATCAATATCCACCACTGGGTTTATAGTTTTTCTTACATTTTCATCAATGGAATATAAAATCTCTTCCAACTCATGTCTCCACTCACTTTCCATTATTTGCAATTCACTTTCATTATGTACCAATGAAGAAGAAGTTTCAAATATAGAGTAGGAACATCTCGGTGGATAATCGTCAACTACTTCATCCACAATTTGGAATGTTGGATAATTTTGGTCCTCTGTCCATGGCTTAACCCACCAAGAAGATTGAGTGTAATTTTCTAGTTTCATTCCAAGAGTTGATAAAATGTCTTCTCCATCCTTCAATCTAATCTTAAAGGCTTCTACAATTTTAACATATGTGGATATTGAATCATATTGCAACAATATGACAATTTTTGGTATTGTTTCTTGTTGCAATTTATTCCAAATGTTTTCTTGCTTCAAATGAGATTTATTAAAATGAAGCCCTTGGGGATTGGATTCTTCTTCAGCAACTCTATTAAGGGTTCCAAAAGCATGAATAAGGTCATTGAAATCATATTCTCTCTCCACTCCAACCATCCCATCAAATTTTCTAAAGAAGTTCTCACATACATCTGAACCAGTTGTGTGCAAAACAAATGGCGAGTTAGAGTATTGATCTCAAAAAAATATCATCAAAAAAACTGCAAAATGGAAAGAATTTTTCACATCTTGATATACCTATCTATTGATGATATTTATGTTGACATTAGTATGAGATTATTTTTGTACCCAACATAACCACAATGTGAAAAAATTATGAACTCATGAAGAATTTCGTACTCTTTCCTGAAGGCCCAACCTATGAGACTTAAAGTTGTCAATGTACTCGGTAACATTCATTAGATAAGTCTATGTAGCTAGTGTCCTCTCTAAATTTCCACTTGCTGTACTTATACACTCTTTCAAAAACCTCTAAATATGGTTTGAAGAGATGTGTTGTGCGGAACCCGAATTTTGTCAATCCATTCTCTCTATATCTTCACACTTAAGCTTGTGATCATCCACTTTAGAAGTGTGATAAACCATTCTGACATGACCAAAACTTAAGTACTCATTTCCTAAAACCAATTCTCATCGACCGCTATGTTGATCATCTTAGCCCCTTGCTAATTTTTGAAAAACAAACAGGGGGGTCAAGCTGTCTTTGAGTTTTCAAGTAATGGTTTCCTTCTGGAAAGACATCATCCATGAAGCCTTTCATGTTCCTTGCTCTTCAAGCCCTTTCCCTTTGTTGTTCTAGAGCCAATGAGCCTCATTGACTACAAAAATTTGTGCTCCAAGGGCCTTTATTTACCCCTTTTACCTCTACAGAATGTTTCATTTCACCCCTTTCTCCCTCTTTCCAAAGTCCCCTTTCCATCTCAAAATTCCTCCCTTATCTCTCTTAACCCTCTTAATCCTACCCAAATCCCCTTTTAATTATACCTTTGCCCCCTCTTTGGCCAAATTCCCATTCTTTCCCTCTATTGTCCCCCTTCCTAACCTTTAAAATGCATTGGAATGGGATAAAAACTGACTTTGCCACTTTATAATAAGGCTCAGCCCCTTTTTCCGCCAGCCCCTTTAACTTTTTCCCCCATGAAACCGAGCACTGACCCTTAAGGTGCTAATCGCAACAATCGCAATCGCAGTGTTTGTGTTATGTGTTGCGATCGGATGATCGCAAGTGTTTGCGATGCAATTGATCGCAAGTTCCTCCCCAATCGCGATCACAAATGTTTGCGATGTGCTTGATCGCAAGTTCCTCCCCCATCGTGATCGCAAGTGTTTGCGATGTGATTAATCACAAGTTCCTCCCTCATTGCAATCGTGAAATCGCAATCGCGGCATTCACGTGGAGCTTCCCGATCGGTCCATCGCAGATATTTGCAATGCAATTGATCGCATCGCATATCCCCTCACTTGCGCTTGGGATTACTCCTGCTCTGGTTTCCAATTGCAATTGCAACCCCAGTCCCACCTCATACGCATTTCCATTCTATTTCATGCATTTCCTTTGTATTTCCCCCGCAGCCCAAATTCTCATATTGTTCATTAAAATCTTATGTTTCATATGTATTCCCCTAAGGTTCATAAGTCATTCCATGGGTCATTCTCTACCGTCGATCCCCACCACTGGACCACGATTGAATGGTTCACAATGCATTTCTCTGTCAAAACCCTATAGGTCACGGTTTATACCATTTTATTGCATTATTTACCATTGTTTCACCACCTTCGCACTATCATTCTTCCGCCCTCCATAGCCATTCTCCCATGTGTGGATTTCATAATTTGGTCCAGTATTTTGCAGAGTTATCAAGAAGGAAAGGCCGCCATGATTACACAGTCCTTATTACAGCGGCAGGTTTTCACCAGCAGTGATGTAAATGAAGCAGCAGAGAGTTCAATACGTAGAAAATTAAGTCAGCAGGGTTTCACATCAGCAGATGATTCTAAAGTACAAAGCGCCCATATCAGTTTTATTATTTACCGTGTGCCTGAAGATTTCCGCCTTGACCACAGTCCCAAGCTGCCAGAGCAACTGTTAATGCGGTATGGCAGACCGTTCATTCATTCACTTCACCATTTTGTTTATTCATCAAAGCACTGCACAGTACTGCAATCAAAGTACATCAGGACCATACCAGAGTAAATGGAAGCTGAAGAAGATCACTCTTTCGTTCCAAAAGGTACCAGGGTTTAATGCAGAGCACTAAAACAGAATGGGCTTCGGCACCCTTTTTCTTCTGAGTTTTAATTCTGCATTTATTTTTCCACCTACCACCCCTGCTCCTCTCTCAGCTATAAAAACTATGAAGAAGCGCATGGTAAGGGTTCCAGATTTATCAGAAAATTTTGCAGTAGGAGAATTTTTATATACATTTTGTAAGAACTCTTATATGAAGGCTCAGAGCCCATAGGGTCTCAGTGAGGAGGAGTTCAATCTGTTAAAGAGGATTTTGGTCTTTGGTATTTCACAGTCTGTAACTTTCTCTTATGTGTTATTTAAATAGATCATTTCATTTCATCCATTTTTCCTGTATCATGTTTTGGAATGCAAGTGGCTCACTGATTTTTGGTATGGATTCATCCTAGCTGATGCCCATGCTTCGATTAGTCAAGCGCTTTAAATATGGCTCATGCATGGTATATTGTTCCATATTCATCTAAACCGTATTTCTGCTATATTAGTTTCTTTGGGAGGGTGTTTTTAAAACGCTACTATTATGTATGGATTCTTATAATGGTAAGCCCATGCGTGATGGTATTGTGTATCTGGATATCAGCTCAAGGATAACTAATATCTTCTCAATAATTCTTTCACTACATACATCTTTTGATAACTTATTTCTATGACATATTACTTGAATCTTCCCTCTTTGCAGTAAGTTGTCTCTGAATTGTCTGATGCTTTGTATTAGAGTTTCACATCTTGCCTCTGCAGTACCTCTTTTCCTGTATCAGTTTCTGAGAGTTTGGTCCCATTCTATTTTATTTCCCTGTTTACTGGAGATAGAATGAGAGCTTTTATTTGATAACTCCCCATGCTATATTACACACTCCTTGCTATATTAAGATGTCCTAGGCACTAGTCTATCACAACTCTAGGCTGTCTCTAGGAGCGACAACATCTTTCTGGCGCTGTTGCCGGGGAACGAAGTTGAGAAAATTAAAATCCCTGGGCCTCAAAAAAATCTAATTCACTCTTCAAGCAGGTGAGTATGGAGATTTGAGAGTTGTATATCCATCACCTTGGCGACTCCACATTCATTTATCAGTAGAATTTATTAGCAGTCCTGGCTCCTCGAAAGCCACACCTAAGGTTAGATAAGTCTCAGCCAAAGACACCTTCTGCGTTTGACCTAGAGAATATCATACATAGAAGAAGTTGGAAAGAAAGGAAATCATTCCACACTAAAATCCCTGAATTTTCTGTAGAAGACTATCCATCCTCTTCTTCTCAAGAAGTCCAAGTAGAAAATCCATACTCCACTGAGGAAAATCCCAAATACTACTTAGATAGTCCACCCCGGGAAGGTGTTAGAACTAAAGATAACCTTCATCTTACTCCTGAGGTTGAATAGGTTAAAGAAGTCACTGAAGTAGCTACTGTTAACCGCGAACTATTCCCATCAACACCTCAGGCTGTTGTACAATATATTCCTATTGTTATTCATACTCCACTTCCACCTCCTCCTCTTCCTCCATTTACGCATCAGACTGTTGCACTACCTCCACCTCCTCCAATGGCCAATGTTCCAGCCTTATTGCTGAATAAATATGCTCCCCTGGCATTACCTCAAGTGTTGAATGCTATGCCACAGGATTATCTAAAGATTTTACCCAGATTCAATGGAGAAAATGAGATTGATGCTCAAAAACATCTTGAAACCTTCTGCTCTTTCGCAGAAAACTTTAATGTAGAACATTTGGATGTGGTCTTAAGGCTGTTTGTGCAATCTCTTGATGGTGAAGCCAGAAAATGGTTTAAAACATTGGCAGACCGTTCTGTTACCACTTGGGAAATAATGGAAGATACTTTTCTCAGGAAATGGGGAGAGAAGAAAGATCATGGAAATAGTCTTACTGAATTCAATACACTCAAGAAAATACATAATGAAGGGGTGTCAGAATTTATCAAGAGGTTTAATAAGTTGTATCTAAGCCTTCCTGCTGATATGAAACCTCATCAAACTGCTGCTAAATTTGTTTTCATAGCATCCTTTGACTCAGAATTTGGTTTCTCTCTCAGAGAAAGAAAGCCTGCTACTCTGGATGATGCTGAGACAGATGCTCTAGAAATTGAGGCAATTTTTTCCTTCACTGGTAAATCAAAGGGAAAATATGAACATGATACTAGAAGAAGGGGCAAAGAGGAGGTGTCTACTTCTAGTCAAGATAGAGACTCCAATACTAGCATAATCGAAGAAATGAACAAAAATATTAGCAACCTTACTAATAAGCTGGGTAAGCTCGAATTGGAGGCCAAGAATTCAGCCTTCAGGAATTTCCAGAATTCTCCAAACAGAGGTTGCAATCCTCAGTATTGGAAACCACCCTTGCAAATTTTGCCAAGGGAAGCAAAGGAGCAATAGGATCAAGTACAGACCCATTGTATCTGGAAGGTTCAGTAGATGATCCTACTGAAGACATTTCCTATGGACTAGAGGATGCAAATCTTGCCTTTTCAAATATTGATGGAGAAGAATGCCCTTTGCAAGGGAATGATGGAGCTGAGTGCTCATTGCAAGAAGGAGAAAAGACCAGAGACACAAAAGAAGCAGAATTTGATCATTATTGTAAACAATTTGATGATTTCATGCAAGCACATTTCAATAGAAGATATGATCTTAGATCTTCTAGGAATAGGACTCGTACCTAAGAGCAAGAAGAAGAGTTACCCCAGAAGGAAGCACCTGCTCAGAAGGAGTCTACAATGCAGAAAGTCATAGACAAAGGTAAGGGCCCTCTAAACAAACCTTTGTAGTCTAATGATCAAATTCCTTCCACTCCAAAAGTAGTCATTCCTCCAAATACCAAGTCTGTGTCGAAATAAGTCAAACCCCCAGCTGAAAATAAAGAGCCAAAAGAGGTTGTAATAGAGAAGTGCCCCCCTGTTTTCAGTTTGCAAAAGGAACTTGAAAAATTCAAAATCCTAGTACCCTTGACTGAACTGTTGAAGCAACCAGTATACCAAGATCAAGTCACCTCATTTATGCTACCTCCAGAAGCACCAATCATCCCATATAGTCTCAACCTTCAAGAAGAAAGACCCATGGTTGTCTTTGGTCCACATGTTGAGGAATTGGATGCTTCTACTCCTCCCTTTTATGTGTCTCTAGTGATTCATGACCTGCTATTACATAATTGTTTGTTAGATTCTGGAGCTTCCCATAATCTAACACCTCTGTCAGTCATGGAACAACTAGGATTACAAATCACCCGTCCATACAAGGACCTCTATTCATTTGACTCCAAAAGAGTTAAATGCTTGCGGATGATCAAGGATTTGGTGGTCAATTTGGCCCAAATCCTAGCAAAAAGTGTGGTAATGGACATTGTGGTGGATGACATCCCAGCTCGTTTTGGTATGTTCCTGTCAAGGTCTTGGGGGAAAAAAATTGGTGGATCACTCAACATGGATTTAACATATGCCACTATCCCAGTTTTTGGTGGCCAAGAGAGGAGATTGTACAGGGAGACTAGATTTGTCAAGATGGTGACCAAGGCTGACAACTCAGTTAATTCTCCAGTATACAATAAAGAAGGAGATTTCTCATGCTTGATGCTGGAAGAAGATCAAGATTATGCTCATGAACCATCCTTTTTCCAGATCAAGACTGAACAGCCCTCAGAGAGCAATGAAATAGGAATCTGGACACTTCATTTTGATGGAGAAAATTCAAGAGAAGGTAATGGATATGGGTACTATTGATTTCCCCTACAGGAAATTGGGTCCCACTGTCTTTCAATCTAGAATATGAATCTACAAATATTGTGGTTGAATATGAAGCACTCCTTTTGGGATTACAGACAGCCAGGAGCATGGGTATACAAAGTTTAAAAGTTCTGGGAGATTCTGAGCTGGTGGTCAAACAAGTTAGGAATCAGTGTCAAACCAAGCATCCTAGGTTGAGGGCTTATAGAAATGAATTTTGAGACATGGTGGAGAATTTTTTCCTGGCATTTAATATCCAGTTCATGCCCCGAGAACATAATAGGATGGTTGATTCCTTTTCTGTAGCTGCTAGTACATTTCGTTCACCTCAGAACCCACTTTTAAGATATGAAATTGAGGTGCGTTATCAGCCATCAATTCTAGATAATATCAAGCACTGGCAGGTATTTGAGGATGAGGAACAGATGAAGAGATTCCTGGAAACAGTAGGAGAATTCTCCAATATGGAGATTGATGTTGATGAAGAAGGAGAGACCGAGGACATTTCAAAAGGAAATTGGGAAGAGAAAATGGCAGGTAATAAAGTGTTGCAGTTGAAGGGAAACATTATACCTAGAGGGCTGGTGCCTCTAGAGAGATTATTTGATAAAAATGATGTTCCCCTGTAGCCTAGCAAAGTGGTAGAAGAAAATCAGGTAGAAGACCTGAATTTGGGTACTGATGCTGACCCCAAAATTGTCAAATTGTCCAAGAAAGTCCCAGAAGAATACAAAAAGCTATATCAGAAGTTATTTCAGTCCTACAAAGATGTGTTTGCATGGTCCTATCAGGACTTAAAAACTTTTGATATCAGTATTATGCAGCACAAAATTCCCCTGAAAGCAGATGCAAAACCCCATAAGCAAAAGCTCAGACAGATAAATCCCTTGTTGCTTCCCTCTATTGAGAAGGAAATTAAGAAGCTGTTAAAGGCCAAAATAATTGTGCCATTGAGGTACTCTGAATGAGTGGAAAACTTAGTCCCTCTAAGGAAGAAGAATGGAGAAATAAGGCTATGTGTTGATTTCAGAAATTTAAATAGAGCATCCTTGAAGGATAATTACCCACTGCCCAAGATGGATCACATCCTACAGAAGGTGGTTGGAGCTTCTAGGATGTCAATGATGGATGGATTCTCTGGTTATAACCAGGTGGCTGTACTTCCAAAAGATCAAAAGAATACTGCTTTCACCACACCATGGGGTACATTTATGTATGCCAGGATGCCTTTTGGATTGATTAATGCAGGCGCCACATTTCAGAGGGCCATGGAAATTGCCTTTGTGGGGGAGCAGGATAAATTTTGGTAGTCTACCTTGATGATATAACTGTGTTTTCAAAGGATGATACTGAGAACATTGAGCATTTACGCAGAACTTTTGAAAAATGCAGAAGGTATGGTCTTTCTCTCAATCCACAAAAGTCTTTATTTTCATTAGAGGAAGGCAGACTTTTGGGACATATTGTGACTAAAGATGGGGTGAAAATAGACCCTAAGAGGGTAGAGGTTATAAATGGTATTTCTTTCCCCAGAAATAAGAAAGAGGTGCAGGTATTCCTCGGGCGCATTAATTTCCTAAGAAGGTTATTCC
Organism: Pinus albicaulis; assembly: GCA_034641835.2. Classification (NCBI taxonomy): domain Eukaryota; kingdom Viridiplantae; phylum Streptophyta; class Pinopsida; order Pinales; family Pinaceae; genus Pinus; species Pinus albicaulis. The sequence continues at coordinate 919,134,490 of CM076575.1, read as the reverse complement.
TAACTATGTTGAGATTGTTAGGCATATAACTGACATGTTGAAGAAGAACAATGAGGTAAAGTGGTCACAAGAATCACAAGAGGCCTTTGTCATGATTAAAAATGCATTTGCTAAAGCCCCTATGCTAGCTAGACCAGATTATGATAAACCTTTCATGATTTTTTCTTTTTCATCACCTCATACATTAGCAAGAGTTTTATTGCAGAAGAATGAAGAAGGGTATGAGCAGCCTATTTCCTTTTTCAGTCAAGTACTCCGTGATGCAGAATTAAAGTACAACATATTGGAAAAGAAAGCATACACCCTAGTGAAATCCCTCAAAGCATTCCACGTATATATCTTACAATCCCATATCACTGCATTTGTGCCTACAGCGGCTGTAAAAGATATTCTTATTCAGGGAGATAGTGAAGGAAAATGGGGGAGGTGGATTTCCAAGATACAGGAGTATGACTTAGACATCTGCCCTACTAAGTTGATCAAAGGACAAGGGTTGGCCAGGATCCTATCTGAATCAAACTATCAAGCTTTGGGTATAAATTTGTACATAATAGCAAGTGAGGTATCTAAGGAGAAAGAAGAGCAGTAGGGAGTGGAGAGGGCTACCTAGAAAGCACACATAAAGTATCTCACAAGCCCATGATACAAAGAAATAGTGAAATATCTCCTCACACTCAGCTGCCCTCCAAGTTATGACAAAGCAAGGTACAGATCATTGAGGTTGAAATCATAGAAATACATTGTTGCAAATGGCCAGCTATATTGGCGAGATCCCTCAGGTATTCTACTCCCGTGTCTCACCGAGGATGAAGTAGAGAATATATTGGCTGAATTTCATGAAGGAATTTGTAGGGGTCATTACAACTGGAGGGCCACAGCTCATAAAATCCTGAAGGCTGGTTTCTACTAGCCTAAATTATTTGGATATGTCTTTACCTTTGTTAGAGCTTGTGAGAAGTGTCAAAAATTTGCCGAAAGACAAAAATTGGCACCTCTGCCCATGATTCCCGTTCATGTGGACAAACCGTTCAAGCAATGGGGAATCGACTTTATAGGTGAAATACACCCACCCTCAAGTGGAAAGCATAAATGGATATTAATAGCCACATATTATTTCACTAAATGGGTGGAAGCCATACCTGCAAGGAATGCTACAGATGCAGTGATAATAAAATTTATGGAAGAAAATATCATATCCAGGTTTGGCTGTCCTGCCAGGATAGTGACTGATAATGCCGAGGCCTTCAAATCTGCAAATTTTATGAATTTCTGCCAGTATTATAATATCACACTAAGTCACTCTACATCTTATTATCCACAAGGAAATGGCTTGGCAGAGTCTTCAAACAAAACTCTGGTGAGGGCCCTGAAGAAGACTATAAACGATAATCAGAAAAATTGGGATTCCTAACTGAAATTTGCTCTGTGGGCTAACCAGATTACCAACAAGAGATCAACTGGGAAGTCCCCATATGAATTGGTGTATGGAAGGGCAGCAACTTTTCCTATGCAGCTGGCTTTACCAGTGGCTCGATTCATGTAAGAAAGCTAGGAGGAGCCTGATGATATGGCCAGGAGAATCAACCAATTGGTGGAGTTAGAAGAAACGCGGAGCCAGGTGAATCAGAGATTGGTCAAATATCAGGAGAAAATGAACTATCTTTTTGATCAGCATGCCAAGGACAGAAAGTTGCAAATTGGTGATTTGGTGCTTAGATGGGATATCCGAAGAGCTAAAAAGGGAAAACATGGCAAATTTGACCCACTTTGGTTTGGTCTGTTTAAAATTGCGGAGCAAGGGGCAAACAATACTTCCAGGTTGGAGAATTTACAATGAGATTGGCTTGATACCCCTGTGAATGGTCAATTCCTTAACCCCTACTTCCAATTATGATTCAGGTAGAGAGAGCCTGATGTACCATATTGTATATTAGTTTTTGTTTCTGTCTTTGTTTAAATAAGGTGTGTGTGCTGATGAATTATGAAGTGAAAAGCAGAGGGGTTGAAGAGAAAAGTCCGCATATCAAATGATCAGGTGGTCTACAGAGTTCTCGACACGCCTAAGGATAAATGTGCCATCCCCAGGTGGAGCCAATGTTGATCATCTTAGCCCCTTGCTAATTTTTGAAAAAAAAACAGGGGGGTCAAGCTGTCTTTGAGTTTTCAAGTAATGTTTTCCTTCTGGAAAGACATCATCCTTGAAGCCTTTCATGTTCCCTGCTCTTCAAGCCCTTTCCCTCTGCTGTTCTGGAGCCAATGAGCCTCACTGACTGCAAAAAGCTATGCTCCAAGGGCCTTTATTTACCCCTTTTACCTTTGCAGAATGTTTCATTTCACCCCTTTCTCCCTCTTTCCAAAGTCCCCTTTCCATCTCAAAATTCCTCCCTTATCTCTCTTAACCCTCTTAATCCTACCCAAATCCCCTTTTAATTCTACCTTTACCCTTTTTTTGGCCAAATTCCCATTCTTTCCCTCTATCGTCCCCCTTACTAACCTTTAAAATGCATTGGAATGGGCCAAAAACCCACTTTGCCACTTTATAATAAGGCTTAGCCCCTTTTTCCGCCAGCCCCTTGAACTTTTTCCCCCATGAAACCGAGCACTGACCCTTAAGGCACTAATCGCAACAATCACAATCGCAGTGTTTGTGTTATGTGTTGCGATCAGATGATCGCAAGTGTTTGCAATGTGATTGATCGCAAGTTCCTCCCCCATCGTGATTGCAAGTGTTTACGATGCGCTTGATCGCAAGTTCATCCCCCATCGCGATCACAAGTGTTTGCGATGCGATTAATCACAAGTTCCTCCCTCATCGCAGTCGCGAAATCGCAATCGCAGCATTCATGTGGAGCTTCCCGATCAGTCCATCGCAAATATTTTCGATGCGATTGATCGCATCGCATATCCCCTCGCTTGCGCTTGCGATTACTCCCGCTCCAGTTTCCAATTACGATTGCAACCCTGGTCCCACCTCATATGCATTTCCATTCTATTTCTTGCATTTCCTTTGTATTTTCCCCGCAGCCCAAATTCTCATATTGTTCATTAAAATCTTATGTTTCATATGTATTCTCCTAAGGTTCATAAGTCATTCCACGGGTCATTCTCCACTGTCGATCCCCACCACTGGACCACGATTGAATGGTTCACGATGCATTTCTCCGTCAAAACCCTATAGGTCATGGTTTATACCATTTTATTGCATTATTCACCATTTTTTTCACCACCGCCGCACTATCATTCTTCCGCCCTCCATAGCCATTCTCCCATGCGTGGATTTCATAATTCAGTCCAGTATTTTGCAGAGTTATCAAGAAGGAAAGGTCGCCATGATCACGTAGTCCTTATTATAGCAGGAGGTTTTCACCAGCAGTGATGTAAATGAAGCAGCAGAGAGTTCAATACGTAGAAAACTAAGTCAACAGGGTTTCACATCAGCAGATGGTTCTAAAGTACAAAGCGCCCATATCGGTTTTATTATTTACCGTGTGCCTGAAGATTTCTGCCTTGACCACAGTCCCAAGCTACCAGAGCAACTGTTAATTTAGCATGGTAGACCATTCAGTCATTCACTTCACCATTTTTTTTATTCATCAGAGCACTACACAGTATTGTAATGAAAGTACATCAGGACCATACTAGAGTAAATGGAAGTCGAAGAAGATCACTCTTTCATTCCAAAAGGTACCAGGGTTTAATGCAGAGCAGTAAAACGGAATGGGATTCGGCCCCCTTTTTCTTCTAAGTTTTAATTCTACATTTATTTTTCCACCTACCACCCCTGCTCCTCTCTTAGCTATAAAAACTATGAAGAAATGCATGGTAAGGGTTCCAGATTTATCAGAAAATTGTGCAGTAGGATAATTTTTGTATACATTTTGTAAGAACTCTTGTATGAAGGCTTAGAGCCCATAGGGTCTCAGTGAGGAGGAGTTAAATCTCTTAAAGAGGATTCTGGTCTTTGTTATTTCATAGTCTGTAACTTTATCTTATGTGTTATTTAAATAGATCATTTCATTTCATCCATTTTTCCTGTATCATGTTTTGGAATGCGAGTGGCTCACTTATTTTTGGTATGGATTCATCCTAGCTGATGCCCATGCTTCGATCAGTCAAGCGCTTTAAATATGGCTCATGCATGATATACTATTCCATATTCATCTAAACCGTATTTTTTATATATTAGTTGCTTTGGGAGGGTGTTTTTAAAATGCTACTATTATGTATGGATTCTTAGAATGGTAAGACCATGCATGATGGTATTGTGTATCTGGATATCAGCTCAAGGATAACTAATATCTTCTCAATATTTCTTTCACTACATACATCTTCTGATAACTTATTTCTGTGACATATTACTTGAATCGGCCCTCTTTGCAGTAAGTTGTCTCTGAATTGTCTGATGCTTTGTATTAGAGTTTCACATCTTGCCTCTGCAGTACCTCTTTTCCTGTATCAGTTTCTAATATTTTGGTCCCATTCTAGTTTATTTCCCTATTTACAGGAGATAGCATGAGAGCCTTCAGTTGATAGCTCCCCATGTTATATTACACGCTCCTTGCTATATTAAGATGTCCTAGGCACTGGTCTATCACAACCCGAGGCTGTCTCTAGGAGCGACAACACGCTAAACAGAGGAATCACTAGCTTTTTGTCATTGTGGATGTAATCTTGGTCATGAAATAATGTTACATTGCAACCATCGTAAAACCTAGATATCCTCCACCCTTCCCAAGGAATTTGATATCGAAGACCTCATGTTGGATAATAATCCTTCAACATAATTTGTCTTCTTCTGCTATCCCCATCCAAGGAATGACCAAAAATAGGTCCCAAATCATTTTCTACATGTTTCTTCCGCAAAGATTCTGCCTTTTCCCATTGTTGACAAACAAAATTTGCATTGAAATTATTGCATGTTGGATGAATAACCATAACCAAACGAGAAAGTTTTTCATGTAAATGGTTTTCAATAATAACAATTTTATAATGGCCAATAACATTGTTCTTAAAATATCTATTATAATATCATAGCCTACATCTCCCTCACCATCTTTCACCAAGAAATGTGATTGGCATTGATATTATTTTTTCATACCACAAAATCCTATGAGTGTATCACTTTTTTCTACCCACCTAACATATTTTTACACAATTGTTTCCCCTTCAGCAAGGCATACAAGATTCGGGCCATATATACCATGTTTGGATTTTTAGGAAGAAAAACATTTTCTGACTACCTAAAACATGTGCTCGGACTCCTCTGGGATATATTCCAATGACTTTATAACTTTCCCTAAAGTTGTAGATATTGAAGGACCATCCAGATTCAAGGTAATAAAGCTATGCAATCCAGGACTTCCCCATGACTTGATCATCTCATAAAGTGATTTTGTGGATGTAATATTCCTTCTCCCTAATTTTTCATGCATCAAGTTATGAAATATATCCTTGAAAAATTCCCAAACTGCATGTCTACCTTGTAATTTTCCTTACTTATGTGCCTCACACACATCCTTGCAAAACAAACAAATTTTCAAACAAAGTTTTCTTATGTGCCAATTCAAACAAATTTTCCTTTAGGTATCTCATTCTAATAGAGAGTGTAGTAACCTTTTTCTTCTCCCACCAAATAGCTTACATTGTTGGTCTATGGTTAGAATTTGTAACCATTACAACATCCGTAAATTCATTTTGAGTCAAATAGTGCAATCTTCTACGTTTTCCTATATCTCGTACACTTACTTTATTGGGGCACCTTGATTCACGAAATAATCACATCCTGAAGTGATTACATTCTAGAACCAACTTACAAAATATACATGTTAATGAATCAAATGGGATACTTGTTTCAAAACCCATCTGGAAATTAATATTCCTATATGTACCATCAATACGACATTCAATACGCTGATAACATAGCATGATCTTGGTATGCTTCTCTATGTCCCATAATTCTCCACCCCTTTGATCATCCATTAGGACCTTTGTTTCAATCTCTCCCCTTTTCTATCAATATAAGGATACCAATACCCCCAACATTTTAGTAACAACGGAGATAATTAAGCTATAATAAGATGACAACACAATACAAAACAAAAAAATTAAAAGTAAGATAAATACAATAATATAAAAATTCATATTCAAGTTTAATATATACTATTAATTAACCACTAATTAACACACCTGAAGTAGAAGAATTTTCACTTGTATAACCCCTATGTAATATTGATGGTGATGATGGGACCAAGAACCTAGTAAAACATTGTTGGGACTTATAATTGCTAGGCTTCTTGGGTCTCCCAACCGGGCCACTCCTCAACCCAATATCCTCATGTGAAGCCTAATTTTTAGTAGTAGTAGTGTGCTTCCTTTATTTCAAGTGTTCATTTAGATAACTGAAAATATTACCACTTTTTGGCACTGAACAAAACCATTTATTGCATCATCTACATTTGACTCTCACTTTTTTCATGTCCTTATAGTCACCAAGTGTTGCTTCCACCACCTTGAACAAATTAGGCTCTTTTGTCTTGTTGAAATCATCTAGAAGTTTAATTTCTTGATCAATATGAAATCAATCTTCAACCACCATTTTCTGTAGTAATTTGTTACATGAATAATTTCAGTACCACTTGGCATTGAAAGGTGTTCTTGATGGGCGCCTGTTTTCATACGATGGTTTTTGAAGTTGCGCATTGCTCCCACTACGAAGGATACATCACCTATTCCATAATCAATGACAGAAATTTCACAATGGATCTTTATTTTATATTATTTCTTTTCTGAATAAAATTTGAGAGTAAGTTTCTCATTGACAAAATCTTCCATTAAACTTTTCACTTTTTTTTCCCAAGATACCAATACACTAGGATCAACAATTGTGGCTTGTTCCACTGACAAAGACATATTTTCAACTCTTGGTTGTTTATGTATAGGTCCCACCACATTCTCTTCAATGTTTTAAAATATTGGTATTCTTTCCACTACATTTGAACCCCCATGTTTCCACATCAAATGTGCCTAGTTTCCTCTTGATGACTAAAATTGTTGTATAAAATTTCCATTTTTTCTCTTGCTTTGGATTTAAAGTTAATAAATCCTAGATAAAATAAAAAGGGTATCCAACAAATTCATCATCCACAGTTTCATCACGGATTTTAGCAAATGTACAACCTTCTTGACACTTGACAATGCCAATGACAAATTTCTCTTCACTGATAGCAAATTTTATAAGACAAATCCTTCTGTTTTTGCACATAAATAAATGAAATAGTAAGAAAATTTCCAAAGGAATATTGGTTTATTAAAAAACAAAGAGCAAGGAAGAAAGGTATGCACTTTCATTTCAAATCTCTAAAATTCATGAAGAAATCTTACTATTGTGATGAAACACCTTGATTCAAAATGTACTATAAGTGGATTCCTCAAATGGAACTAAAACTAGAAATAAAACAAATTACTAAAACAGATTTGAGAGTTTATTTATTGATTTAAACATTTCAAATATTATAAGAAATATTAAGCCCGATATCTGCCTCAATTTTGGCCTTATTTACATCATTTTGTGTGTCTTAAATAGGTCAAAACCAAACCCTTGAATATTTTACTGTTCACTGGTATGAAATGCATTTAATTCATTTTATTGTTTTCTGATATCTAGGGCTTGTAAGAGATAAATGCATTTTTTATGTTTTTGGAGCTACCAATGGATAAGGACAGTGCTTGATCTCTCATATAAATGACAATGTGTGTTAATGGAAGGATTTCCTTTGTTTGTCAACTATGTCTTGTACTTAGATTGTTGATATTTAATTCCAATGACAGTGTGTGTGTGTGAATGGAAGGATTTACATTGTTTGTCAAAAATTTCTTGTACTTATATTTATGATATGTAATTGCAATAAAAATGTGTGTGTGAATGGAAATAGATATATTTCTTGTTAATAATGTCTTGTACCCACATTGTTGATATTTAATTACAATGATAGTGTGGGTGTGAATGGAAGGAATTCCAAAGCTTATCAATGGTGTCTTGCATGCATATTGTTGATATTTAGTTTCACATATGTTTGAAGAAAACTCCAATGAAGTTATATGAAGTTGAATTATTTTCCTAATAAGATCTATGTTATAGATTTACCTCATTGCCCTCAGGAACCTCTAATTTACATACATAGGAAGAAGGAGAGTTGTTAGTATGATACAAATTAAAGAATGTTCCACAGAATGAGAATATCCACGTCGGCTAAGGTATTTTATGTGCCATAACAAAAAATGGCTTGGACATGATTTTTTATTACAAACTATTGATTGCATATAAGTTCCAACTTGAGATTAAGGTCTAAAATCCTGTGTGGCTTTAGACCTTCAAGGTAGTCATGCATAAGGATACTTAGATGGAGGGCTAATTTTTAGGAGTTTGAAATCACCACTTACACCCTTGTGTATGTCCAGGAGAGCGGTGATTGTGGTGCAAAACCTTCATCATTCAATTGTTAATTAGACCCTCAGTAGAAAAAAATAAGTAATAATGAAAATATGTAAGAAAAATAAGGGGGTAGTTTGTTACGTATACTTTTTTTGAAATAGTTGTGGCCAAAAGAAAATTTTAGTAGCAAGTTATGCCACAAGCTCCAGGTTTTGAGATTAAAATTTATATGAAATCATTAAATTTCCTATTATAGAGACCGAGGGATTATTTTACCCCAAAAAGGTTATAAAACTTAAAAGGTTGGTTTAGATGCAAAATAGTCAAAATGGGATAAGATTTGGTGCAAGAAATTGTCTCTATGTGTATGTATGGAATATTCCAAAAAATGTGGATGCCTATCATGGAAGGACATACAATAAATCCTTATGGATAAAATTAAACAAGCCCTAAAGGGTAGAAAGTAATGTACTTCAACCAATATCTCATCTCATAATTATTATTTTTCCCTATGAATCAACCCAACGAGATAAAAAATATAAAATAACTCTTGCGTGATTATAATCGTTGATGTCACAAGACCATTCTACATTTATTATAGGTGAGAGACCTTTGGTAAATGAAAGTAATCTCTTGGAATATATGAGAAATTAATGTTAAAAGAAATAAATGACTCTTACACAATAATATATGTATTGAATCACATGATATTATTATGTTTGAAGAAACAAAAAGTTCTAGTATTATGATAGAAACCCTACTCACAAACTTTTGGAAAAAGGGAAAATTGACAACCATAAATTCCAAAGGCATGGTGTGCGACATTTCCATCCTTTGGAATCTAAACATGATTCTACTTCACAATTTATTTTCCAAATAAAGAAGTTTAATTGCTCAGTTTTACTGGGATCCTCATAAAATGCATTCATCAACAATGTATATGGTTTGCATCTTCTTCTGGAAACATACAAATTCTTGCAGAGTCTTTCCAAATTTATACATCTCCATGGAAATTCTCATTGGATTCTAGGAATGGATTTCAACCTTATTTCTTCCTTAAAGTGAAATAAAAGGAGGAATTTGTAGACATGATCAAGATAATGAAGCATTAAACACCTTTATTAGTGATCTGATACTGATTGATGTGGAAATCGTCAATGGGCTCTATGCTTGTAACAATAAATGTGGGGGATCACAACATGTAGTTTGCAAGTTGGACTATTTCTTGATTTCATAATCCTTAATTATTAGTGGCCTAGGTCTACATGCCAATATTCTCCCTTCGACTAGATTAGATCACTGGCTTGTATCCGTCACTCTTCACAACCCAGGTATCCCCATCAAAGAACCCTTCAGATTTGAATTTTTTTAGATTTCCCACCCACACATTTATAACATAAATCAACGGTGGAATAAATATCTCATACACAAAAGGACTCTAATGTATCATTTACAAAAAAGACTTAAAAACCTCAAGCAACATCTCAAGACATGGAACATGATAATCTTTGTAGACATTTTCCAAGCCCAAAAAATTTAGAATAAATAATGGCATGAATTCAACTAAAAATGATTCATGTAAGAGATGAATAACTTGTTGGCCAAGAGCTACATTTTTTCACCCACCCCTGTGAGTGACATCAACAAGAAGAAATCCTTTACTGGTAGAAACCACAAGTAGAAGGGCTCAAGAAGGAGAACACAACTAAAAATTCCTCCACAACTTGATGATTCAAAATTGGAATTGTAATATAATTACTCATCTCAAGGACAATAAAGGTAATAAGCTAATTTCTCATCAACATATTGAGGACAAACCAATTTGTTTTTTCGGTATTTTCTCTCAAAACTCAAATAAGACAGTTTCACAGCCAAACACATCCCCTATCATCATGATGTTGTAACAAGCTTCTTACAGGTTCATATTAAAATATGTTTTTCTCTTGATGGTCATCATCACCACTTGGTTATTTCATAATGACCATCAAGAGAAAATCATATTTCAATATGACCCTATCAGAGGCTTGTTACAACATGATGATGATAAGCCCACTACTCTAGAAGGGGGCACATACCCAAAATTTTAAGGGGACAACACTAATGACCGCACAAATTAATTTCACCATGAATACCCTAATTAAACCACTACACAAAGTATTGATTTTGAAAAGGAAACATTTTTTATTACGCTAATGAAGGCCACCATGAAGATCATAACTGCATTGCTTCACAGAATCTTGGTGACAGTATGACTATTAGTGACTTAAGCATTGATTATTTTGGTGATGCGTATATTTTTCTGGGAGAGGGTGTGGAACACCCCTTTGAAGATGTTGAAACCACCACCAATAAGCACCCTCAAGATGTACAGTCCCATGAGGAAAATATAATAGATAAAAAAAGAATATATTTTTGGTGCCCTGGATCTAAACTTGTATTTTAAAAACAATGAGGGAAAATAATATATAATATGCTTCAATGGTCCACCAAGGTTTTATGATGACGATCAATATCAAAACATATCTCAATATGAACCTATCATATGCCTGTTGTAGGAGCTTGATGATAGGCCCAATTATCTAGAAGGGGGATCATACCCATAGTTTTAAGGGAACAACACTGCTGACCACAGGAATGAATTTCACCATGAATACCAGAGGGAAACCACTTCACAAAGCCTTTATATTGAAGAAAATCATAATAATGGGAAAATTATTATAATACTTGGCGGTTATGACAACGAAATTTTGAAGGAAGTCCCTATTTTGACCTTTGAAAAGCATGAAGAAATTTTAGAGTTTTTGGTTCTAGATTTTGACAATATGCATAATTTTGTGGGAGAGAGCATCAAACACCCCATTGAAATCCATCCATACCAAGATGATGGAATTTCTATCCAAGAGGAAAAGGATAGCGAGTCTATTCCAGGAGAACTTTTGTGTTAAGAAATTCACTACAAGGAAAATACCCTCTAGCAGAGGTTATAAAGGAGGTTTTTAGTGTTATAAAATTGGCCAAAATTGTCAAAAGGAAATTTGCTACAACATTCATTTATGGTTGCATAGGTTTTTGCGGAAATTTTAACGGAAATTCAACACAAATAAAAAAAGTGGGCGGTCGTAAGTTATTACGAATGTTTTTTTCATCGGTGCGCTACTCAGGATTTAACGGACCGGTGTGTACCTGTAGCAGGCACCCCGAGGCGGTCGAAGGAGAATGAATTAGCCTATTAAGGAATAAAATAGCACCAGGCGTAGTGTTGGTGATACAATGCACGAGGCTGTTCTAATTGGCCTTGGGATTTTTTTAGTGCCCATAGGTCATATCAACGCACCAGTGCGTAGACTTATAGAAACCCACCAGTTTGTAGTATCACACAAATCCACCGAGATTTATAATTAGTATCGGTATTCGTGTGGTGCCCATAGGTCGTACAAATGCACCGGTGTGTATAGACACTTAAACGCCCCAATGTGTAGTATCACATAAATGCACCGAGATTTATAATTGGTATCGGTATTCGTGTGGTGCCTATAGGTCGTACAAATGCACTGGTGCGTATAGACATATAAACGCCCCAATGCATAGTATCACAAAAATGCACCGAGATTTATAATTGGTATCGGTATCCGTGTGGTGCCCATAGGTTGTAAAACGACACCGGTGTGTATAGACACATAAACCCACTGACACGCCGTACCACAAAAACACCTTGATATTTTTAATTGGTTTTAGTATTTGTGTGGTGCCCATAGGTTGTAAAAACCCACCAGTGTGCTTCAGAATACAAACGCATCGATGTACAGTAACTGACACGCATCAGTTTTCATTTTGTATTTTTTGGAAACATCGACCTCTGACAGTGCAATTATTATGATTGTTTTAAATTCATTACTCATTAAAAGCCGACACATATTATAACAATATTCATATTAATTAAATTTTTATTAATGCATTTCAATGTGATTTTTGGATTAATTTGTTATATCATATCATAATTATTGTGGTTTTTTAAAATTCATTATTCATCAAAAGTCGACACATATATATCTTATAACAATATTCATATGAATTAAATTTTTATTAGTGCATTTGAGAACGACAATGGAGAACGCAATAGATAATTAAAACATATATATATATATATATATATATATATATATATATATATATATATATATATATATATATATATATATATATATATAGATAAATTTATTATTTGTCATACAAAATGGGACAGTTATTGGTATCCCTTTTTCTTTCAATTGGGACACTATGTCCATTACATTAAAGAAAATGTCTAATTTCACAGACATATTTCAAAAAATACAATGCCTTGCTTTGATATCCAAACATAGTGATCATCATTCTTCGCGTGAACTGTTGTCACTGCTAGAGCTACTTCCATGACTTGGGTTATTTTCAGGAATGTTTTGTTTATGGTGTTGATTTTTTTCTTCTTCTTCACCTTCCATATACAAACATAAAAATAAATTGTAATGAGTGTATATACATTGGCGAGAATAATGAAAATTGAAATATTAAATAATATACATCAATGTAAATTGAAAAGAAATGATGTACCATTGCAACAATTGACTCATAAACTATACACATTCTTTCAAAACCATGTAACATGCCATATTTCAAGATTTCATCTGTTGGCGTAGTTCCATACTTTGTTTCCTGCAAGTTTTATACCCCATAACAAATCATATATTTAATATAAAAGATTTATTTTTTCTATTAATTATAGACGGAGCTAAGTAAAACAAGATCGATAGATGCTTACAAATTCCAAAATTAAGTTCTGATATGCCAACATATACTAACAGCCCATATTTAACCTAATTTCAATCAATTCCTTTAATGTTTCTTCTTTGTATGTTAGCACCTGTTTGAAAACATTCAATGATGATTTTTGTAAAACAACTTAAAAAATAAAAAAATGAAATCTAGTTAAGTGGAAGTAACAATTACTCACAAACTTAGATATCAATCATTTTCTTCCTTGTCGTCATGTTTTATGTGCAAAATGGGTTCCATTTTCTTTTCTTTTTTGCAATAAAATACTTGAAAATTAATATTTAATTCTAAATTGTTTATTTATTGTACACAATGATCAAAAAATTCAATGATTACATATTACATTTGAAGCACATTGTTGTTGAGATGGCTCCTCCCACGTTGAAATTTTGTCCATTTCTTTGACCATGTCCTTGTACACCTTTTTGGACATTTCTACTGGCATATTCCTGATATCACCTTGTTCATCTTTTGAGATTTTCATAATCTTCTTGAAAATGTAACATGACAATAAACAATTTCATTTTTATATTGATATATGAAAAGTAAATATAACAAAAGTGATATATATATACATAGTTCTAGATAAACATTTAAATGAATATTACTTTTTCATTTTATTTTTTGTTGTACATTTTTGCTATTAAAAGTATGGCATGTCCCATTGACTAATTCTCTAGAAACTCTTCCTATAGTTTAGATAAAATTTGGTTCTTTGAATCATTGGATTTATTTTTGTATTGTAAGTGGAAAGAACGTCTATACATTCATTAAACTAGATCCCTAAAACTTTTGTAAAAGATTTTCCCCCTTTTGTTAACCTCCAGGACAACTCCAAATGAGCTAACAAGCAATTCATTTTCATTTGCATGTTCTATTTTTTTACTTTTCTTAGAACAACATTCCTTTTCTGAATTGTTGGTCCCTATATAACATTAAAAAGATGTGAATTAGTAGACTGTTTGACACATGTTATTTAATAATTTTAATTATATTATTAATGAAAACTAAAAAAAGAAACTCATATTGGATTGATAGTATTTTTTTTCATTCACCTGATTCATCCTTTTGCAATTTTTCCATCAAGATTTTATGCTCCTCTGATCCTAGATTAGAAATAATCTTATCAAGCTTCATCATTTTGTGGCTTTGTATGATACACAGTAAACAATACATATTAGTTAAACTCACATATAGTTCAAAAATAATATTTTTTGTTAAGAATTTACAAAGAACTTGCCTTTTTTAATTTTCTTAACGTGTTATCAGTATTTTTTTTGGTTGATCTCTTTTCAGTCATTTCTTTATCAATATCAAACATGTACCATATCATTCATTAATATATTTATAAATAAATTATCAAATTTTCAAGTAAAAAAAATGTCAAGTAACCGGTGCACCATTCATGGTTAATGCACCCACGTCGGTGCAAGGGTGTCTTGGAAATGCACCGCACAAATAGTATAATAGACTGTACAGTGCTCTATGTCAACAAGGAGCACTGGTGTGTTACATGTCAATCACCACACCGATTAACCATGATAAAATAATAAAAATCATCCAGTGCTAGTTTTTGTAGCATAAACCGGTGCCATATTTTACATATGGTGCACTAATAAAAAAAAAATTGTTTTAAATATTTTATCATAGTACTTATGCGGTGCACCTGTACAATACAGAGCACAGGTGTGCTAGGTTACGTTGGGTGCACCAATGAAAAAAAATCTATTTTCTTTTTAGTTCACGCAAGGGCCGACATGGATTGGGATCCGACTATGAAAATCGTCCCGTCGATTACATGTCTTAGGTCTATATTTAGCAATACAAACTCTATAAATCTAAATAGAAAAGCCCTAATTTTGAAATCACAAAGAGGGAGAAGAAAGGGTAGAAACAAAAAGAATGTAAGGTTTGTATTTTTTTTTTTTTTAATCAAATGAGAACGTTCGCGGTGCGCCATAATGAAATAGTGCATCTACTGCATATTTTACAAATGGCGCACTGAGAAAAAATATTTTATTTTATTTATTTTTATCACAATACTTGCGCAATGCATTGGGATAATAGAGTGCACCGGTGCGCTCAGGTACACAGGGCGCACTGAAAAAAAATATTTTTTTTTAATTTACACAAGGGCCGACATGGATTGGGATCCGACTATGCAAGTCGTCCCGTGGGTTAGATGTCTTAGTATTATATTTAGCAATACAAACCCTATACATATAAATTGAAAATCCCTAATTCTGAAATCATAGAAAGAGGGAGAAGAAAGGGCAGATACAAAAAGAATGTAGGGTTTGTTTCTAAAGTGGATTTATTTTTGCAAAATAGCATGTTCGCAATGCGCCATAATGAAATAGTGCACCGGTGCCATATGTTACATATGGTGCACTAATAAAAACATATCTTTATTTTTTATTTTTTTATCACTATACTTTCGCAGTGCGCTGGTGTAACAGAGCGCACCAGTACGCTATGTTACGCAGGGCGCACTGAGGAAAAAAAATCTGTTTTTTTTTTTTTTTAAATTCACGCAAGGGCCGACATGGATTGGGATCCGACTATGAAATTCATCCCGACGGTTGGATGTCTTATGACTATACAAACCCTATAAATCTAAATTGAAAAGCCCTAATTCTGAAATTAGAGAAAGAGGGAGAAAAAAGGGCAGAAACAAAAATAATCTAGTGTTTTTGTTTCTAAAAATGGATTTTTTATTTTATTTTGTTTCTGAAAATTGCAGAAAAAAGGTAAAAAAAACTGCATAAAAAGTAAAAAAAAAACAATAAACTTTGATTTTGTTCTTTTACTGCATAAAAAGTTTAAAAAAAAAAAAAAAACTTTACTCACATTGTTTGAAATTCTATGGTACAAGGTTTGAATCACGAGAGGTTTGGAATTCTGATTGTCTGAATACTTCTATTCGAAGGTATTTACCTACTCCACAGTTCTCTTCTACTCTGTTTTCTCTAGGTATGTATCTTGCAAATCTCTGGCTGAAAAGTTTTGCAAAAATAGTGAAATAATAAAAAGTGTTTAGTATTTAAATAAATGTTTTATAAAATTAGATTTTTGAAAATATTTTTCTGCCCTTTTTCAATTTACCGCTTTTTTTTCACTTAAAGAAAATAGAGTTGCGCTTTTTTTATTTGTGGTTATTCGTCACCAGTGCGTCTAGGTATAAAACGGCACCAGTGTGCATTACCAAAAATGCACCAGTGCAGTTATCTATACATTACGCACCGAAATTACATTTAGGTGTGTGCACCAAAATTTATTGTTGCTTTTCTCAAATGCAGGGAGAAAATATCATATATTATATGGAATGGAAAATTCTTCAAAATCCAACTCGTTCCATAATATTTCTCCAATTCCATCGTGGAGTTCTCCCTATCCATCTCGAGATGTAATATTTACTTCAAATTTGTTTTATATTTTCATTATCTAATTGAATTTATGTTTTTTATCCATGCAATAAATCATGCACAACTTAATTAAATTTATAATGTATACAAATTTGCAGGTTCATGTAGATTCAACATTGATTTCAGATGCACAAAATATTCAAACAGCTCCAAAACATCGGAAGTTCTTATCAGGAGATGCATACTGCAAGGTGCATTTGGTAGATGAAAATGGACAACTATTTCACCCTACCAATTGTAACAACATTGCATCCTCTAGACATAATCCTTGGACAATGATGCTAATTATAATTATAATTGTTTAGTATATGTATTGATTAATATGTAATTATTTCAACGTCAAACCAATTTATAATTATACAATATTGTCAACGTGGTTACTAATTGATATCATATATTTTGTACTAATCATGTTCAAATATTTATTTTTTATAATTATTAGGATTCTAGTGATGATGAATGACCTACCTACAATCTTCCGTTGCACCCCATGACAATTTCAAATTGAGAGACGACTGAATTAAGAGAAAAAATCGGAGAGGAATGATACCAAGAATGATTGAATCAACCACTGATTCAATTCCTTCTACATCCAGATTCACTAATTAGGAATGACTACAGCCATAGTAGTTCTTCACAATCTGGCAATGGAGGCAATCAAATAGAGGTTGGTATGGATGATTACTTAAGGGGTACAACTACCATGGAGACAATGTTGTTAGATGCATTCCAAAATGATGATCAGCTAGGGGATAATGCTCATATTGCTGACACCTTTTTCGGAAGCCTTAAATTTTCTTCCACCACCCCTTTCTTTGGACATGGCGGTCAGTCAAAGTCTACCCAGTTGGGGACAACGATGTTACTATACAACTTGAAAGAAAAGTTTGGCTTTTTGAATGCATGTTTCTCGGAAATTTTGAGGTAAGTTACCATAAAGTACTCCCTTATATAAATTTAAAATATAATTAGTACACCGCAATGAACATTACAAATGGTAAATTTTATGAACCTTAAAAATTATATTGATATCAATGCACATTATTAATATTCTTCCATGATCACCAACTACAGGTTATTCAAAGATAAGGTTCTTTTGAGTGATAATGTCTTGCCCGGTAGCTACAAAGAGGGAAAGAAATTGTTGAAAATGTTGGGTGTTGAGTACATATCATATCATCCATGTCCAAATGATTGTATTATATATAGAGGAGAATATGCAGACAAAGAGATGTGTTCGAAATGTGGGCATCACAGGTATGATAAATAAAAAGAGAAGGGTAAATCACGTACTGGTACTCCTTCTAAGATATTGAGGCACATGCCTATAATCCCAAGGATTCAAAGGCTCTTTCATTGCAAATAATTAGTTTTGTTGTAGGGATGGCATGCCTGACACAGAAGTGAGTTGGGAGTTATGCGAATCCCAACGGATTCAATAGCCATGAAGCATATAGAGGATACATGGCCCGAAAAATTCAAGGATGAAGTAAGAAGTCTACGACTCAGCATAGCCATATATGGTGTCAACACATATTCCCTCTAGAACACCGACTATTATGTTTGGCCTATAGTAGTGATCAATAACAATATCCCCCCATGGTTGTCTGTGAAGAATGAACATCTTATGTTGGCTCTCATAGTCCCTGGTAGAAGATAAGTGAAGAATATGGATGTCTACTTACAACCACTAGTAGATGAATTGAAGTAATTATGGGATGGGATAAATTTATATGATGTATCAAGACCCATCATAGAAAATGATTAGAACTGGATCAAGGACCTAAGGATTAGCTCAAAATTCAAAGTTACGGGATTGGGTTGAAACAAATATGGTTTCATAGGTATCATCTTCCTGATTCCAGTGCCACAAACGGTTCGAAAAATGAACACTGTATGAAGAAGTTATTGCACTTTGAATGCCGAGTGGGTCCGACAGAGCACGGAGGGGCCAACCCTCCTCCCATGGAACCTCATCATATGACTAGTGTGGGAGCTTAATGTTAAGAGCGCTTAAGGATCTTAATATCAGGTTTAATATTTAATTAAGCTTCAATTAAGTGGAGTTTAAAATGGCCGAGATTCTGGAGGCACTCCAAAATTTAGGTAGACTTCCACTTTTAGTGGAGTTAACTAGTATTTGCCCCACATTTAGTGAAGGAAATTGGGGAAAAGTTGTTTTGGTCATAAATCCCTCATTATTGAACCAAATTGGATGAAATTATGGTCAATTTTGGGTCTCTTTGACCTTATGATAATTTTGGCATAGGATTTAGGTCGAACAGAGGTCATCTTCAGTAGATTTTTCTTCAAGGAAGATGAAGGGGCCATCAAGGCCACCATGAGACAAATTCAGTTTGAGGCCTAGCTAGGGGAGTTAGAGTCCTTTTCCAGAGTTAAAATAGTCTAAATTGGATAATTAATATGTTATGAATCTGATGAGATGGTTTTCAGAGCCTGTAGAGAACGTTTGAAGGCTGAAAATATTCAGTAATGTTCTGGGGTCATTAGTGCCAACTTTTGCCAGCAGCAGTGAAGGGCTTAGAAATAGTTGTTTGAGACCATATGTAGTGAACCAGTGGTCATTCTTGACTGAAAAAATCATTCTAAATCTATTTAAATAGGTTTCAGAAAGTGTTAAAGAATTTAAGAGGTCAAAAACTCAACATATACATTTTCATTAACCCTAGTGCCAGGGGGTGCCGATAGGTGATTAAGGAGAAACAGGAGTAGCTGAAGGCTATTTTTGATGAAAACAAACTCTATATTGACTATTTAAGTAATTTTGGAACCAATGGAAGTGGTTCTAGAAAATTTTGAGAACTTCTAGAGCTCAAAAAGTAGATGTGAAGTTTTGGGCAGCCCTGGGAAAACCATGGAGGTTAGCCTATTTGGGGAATGCAGTGCTCAATTTAAGCAATTTATCAGTTGATATTTAATATATGATGTATATTGGATACAAAAGCAGTGGTTTCAGTGATAGAAATAGATTTCTGAGGGAGTTTGTGCCATTTAGAAGCTCATAGTATCTTAGTGCATCGAGAGAAGGAATCATGTCAACATGATCCTAAAGTTGTTTTTCAGAGTTTGGATAGCCAATTGAGGGATATTTATGGTATTTTAGGTCCTTTGGATCATTTTTTTATTCATTTTAATTAATTATTTACTTGTAAAAAAACTTACCATAATCCCAAAGAGCTAAGTCATAATGACAAAGCTCAAAGGAGACGTAGCCCACGAGATTTCGAGTGAACTCCTAGATTAAAATTGCTGTTGTGTTTGAATGATTATTTTCTGCATTATTTTTCTATCATAGATGTTCAATTACAGAAAGAAAAAAATGAAGTTAAGACACATAAACAGTAAAAATTCATACACCACTTTCAAGTAAATAAATTCCGCAAAATTGTCAAGTACAAGCTAGATCATTTTAATTTAAACTGAGTGGTAGGTTCTTGAAATATATACAAGTTATCCAGACCATTTTAATATCAGCAGAGAGGAGTTTTAATTTGTATGGCATATGTGATTACACGACACATTATTATCTAGGCTTAGGAGTTTTTTCTGGTAAATTACATGTTTAATTTATTGATTTGTTTATATATGTAACAATATTCTTTAACATATTAGTTATTTAATTCGTTGTAATATTTTTTTTGATGTTCATGATATTATTTTATGTTTCATGCATATTAATTAATGTATACAAATATAATCTCGCAGGTCTTGTAAAAAAAGGGTATTTTGGATGTAAATGTTGTTGACATTATCTAAAAGCTAGATGGTCCAAGGACCTACGAAAGCCAATGTATGATTGCTCCAGGGTATTCCTACCAAAATAACACCCTTACAGAAGAGAAGCATCCACTTTCAATGGTAAACAAGAGAGAACCCAAAGGCCTCCAATAATGACACTAGCTGAATGGCTTAGAGAATATGAGAAAGAGAAGGAGAAGGAGTTCATAGAAATGTTTGATTCAAATGGGGAGCCTATATTCGATGATCCAGATTTCTTTGACACCTATGTTGAGAAATTTCCCATTGGGATGAAAAGGAAATCTATCTTTTATGACCTCCCATATTGGGAGCATCTTAAGATTACCCACTTATTAGATCCCAAGCATATATTTAAAAATGTTTCATCTTCTTTATGGAGGCATATATCATCGAAAAAAAGTGACACATTAGCTGTTAGGAAAGATCTTATTACTTCAAAAACTAAAAAGAAACATTGGCCAAGAAAATTAGGAAGTACGAGATCAGAGACAGGCACTGGTCCCTCTAATTCATGGTTTGGATTTTAAAAAAATATGATATATCTTTGGCAAAGGAAGTTATAATGGATGTGAGGGTGCCAATTTCATACAGGTCTTCACTACGGCGCTAATTCACCATGGATGACCATTTTTCGGGGTTGAAATCGCATAACCATTTGAATATTCTAAGAGTACATATAATTTCAAAAGCATGATTTTATTATTTGTTATATTAATAAATTATATCCCATGTGGGGATCATTAAACATAACTTATTTTGTATATTATTGCACATGTTTATAACTTTGCAGTGTCATTATCCTTTGTTCATGTGTGGGTGTGTGAAACATGAATTCCCTCAAGACCTGGGACGTGCAATATCTAAATTATCTACATTTTTATGTTGGATCACATCAAAGGAGATTCATGTTGCTAGCATTCCATGGTGGCGTCAAGAGATAGTTGAGATTGTTTTTATGTTTGAGAAGGAACTGCCGACAAGTTTCATGGACTTACAGGTTCATCTTCTAATCCACCTAGTAGATGAGGTTAAATAAGTTGGGATGGTTTCTTGTCGTTGGATGTTCTTCTTAGAGAGGTACATGAAGAAATTGAAAGGTTTTGTTTGACAAAGGGAAAAAACCGAGGGGTCTATGGTAGAGGGGTACATATCATATGAGTCTTTTTATTATGCCAGTGATTACATCAAGCATATCGACAACAGACCAGGTGTGGTGATTTGGGACGATGAAAGGGATGAAGACAAAAGAGAAGGGGAGTTGCTCCAAACGAGTGGAAGAAAGCGCTTGATAAAGAGTAAGTGACTTATAAATTTTCAAATTTACAAAAATTAATTAATATTCATGTTGAACTTTGATATAAAGTATATTTTGATCTCTAAGTACTATATAATGTAGGTTTAAGTACTATATAATGTAGGTTTTATTTCATCAGCGAATGTAGAAATTGAAGCAATCAGTAAATTTATTTTTTACAATTCTAAAGCGACACAACCGTGGGTCGCATTGTACAAACCAAAGAGGATGAAATGGGATAGTGACAGGAAATAATTCAGACAGTTGAATGGTAGAAGTGTGCCTTATCCCAATCATTTAAAAGAAAATATGCCAAAAATATGCCCAAAAAGTTGGGTCGCTGACCAAGTTAGAGAGAAATACAGTGCTACTGGTCATTACCCGCGTGCTGAAGAGGATAAGCTAAACATAGGGATTGGGTACAAAAACTCGTTAATAATCTTTTTAATTTATATGTAAATTTGAAACTGATATTAAGACATCTACATTTCATATTTTAACTGTTGGGTTATTATAAGACACATGACACTATGATTTTTTTAACTTTTTTATAATAGGTGCATTTTTTCCCATCTATGTCGGCATATGGACACCATTTTCGCATAGAAAATGCCAATGTTGGAAACATCACACAAGACTGTGGAGTGGAAGTTGAGTTCGATCAATCTAGTTGATCTAGCCATCATGATCAAAACCTAGTATGAGGGACTCTAGGTTACGTTGGAAAGATACAAGAGATCATTGAAGTGGATTTCTATTCTTTCCAATGTGTTATTTTTAGGTGCAAGTGGTGGGACACCTTTGATCAGAATAATGTAAAGGAATATCGCGATAGTAGGTTGATATGTATCAACTCTAGAAAGATGTGGGATGAAGCTAAGGAGCCCTATGTTTTCCCTAAACACTGCAACCAGGTGTTTTTTTACCCAGATCTGTTGGAAAGGGATTGTTGGTTCATATTGACACATGACCCTAGATCAAAACATAATTTTGAGAACAATAGTGTTATTATGCCATTCGAGCTGGAAGATAATGAGGGTGATCATGAGAACCGAGATGTGGTACATGTGTTATTTCATCAATATTTATAATTTTTAAGATGGGTTTTTCAAAACATTATAATATGTATTTTGAATTAATTGGTAATTTGCATTGTGTTAATGTTAAAATCAATAATTCACTTGATAATTATTTATAATTATGTTGATCTCAAAAACAATGGCGTATTGTATAAATTAGTTCTTTTTTTTTGTATCTAAGATCATAATAAAATAATGATAATTCTAAAGTACATGAATTTTTTTGCATTATTTTCTAAACTTTATTATGTTACAATAAATCATATTATTCTAGATTTATTATTTTACAATTATTAAAATTTACAAATTTACAAATTTACAAATTTTAATAAATTCATTTCACATTAATACAATTAAATAATTACAAATATTTTACATACAATTACAATTACAATTTTACAATTTCACATACAATTACAATTACAATTTTAGAATTTTACATACAATTACAATTTTACAATTACAATCAATTCACAGTTATATAATTAAAATTTTACAAATATTTTACATACAATTACAATTACAATTACAATTTTACAATTTCACATACAATTACAATTAGAACTACAATTTTAGAATTTTACATATATACAATTACAATTTTACAAATTTACATATATACCATTACAATTACAATTTTAGAATTTGACATAAAATTAGAATTACAAATATTACAATTTTACAATATCGTGATCATTTAGTAATAAATTAATTAATAAACATCACGTTCATGATAACCATCATACAAACATCATATTTGACTAAGAAACACATTCAAAATTGCTAACATCATCGTGATCATGATCATCTAACAAAAAATAATTAACATTATATATTAACACATTCATCACAACAAAACATCAAATATACATCTCATGTCAAATAAATCATGCTATCATCACATACACATTAAATGTAGATATCTAACATGACCTAACAATATACACATCATGATGATCACCAACATGTAAATTAAGTACAACTGCAACATGAAGATAAAATACATGGACCATATATATAACTAAATAATGTTAAAAATATACAGCTGTAATAGAAATGTCATGGATCAGCTGGTGGTAGCACAACATCAATATCAGTACTAGTGGAGGCCTGCTCAGTCTATGGTGCAGCCTTGATGGTCGATGGTCCAGCCCGATCATTATCTTGAGTACTGATGGATGTTGCAGGCTGCTGACTGTACGTGGCCAATGGTCCAACCTCATCTCCATGATGACTGCTGCTAGATGCTAGTGGAGGCTCATGCTCATCTGACGCGATGCGAGGTGAAAAATCATGAGATGAAAATTCACTTCTCGTGTACGTTCCATCACCTTCTATGTCACAACCATGCCTATAACGTTCAACAGTCCTTGTCAGTCGCGTAAAAGATGTCATAGCTCCTACGACATGTCGCATCAGGCTATACATGTCACGTGACATGCCTCTCCACATATGTAATAGCCTATCCTCGGCCTCTATGTCTCTGTAATGAGCGGGCCTGATGCCTGCCTTAACAATCAATGCACTGAGTTGGTCGCCCAACTCCATCCGGTATCTAGCATCATGTCGAACGCGCCTAGCGTCGGCCTCCTGATGATCCTTGGCATCTGGCATGCCCTGATCATCATCAAGATCCACACCTGGATCATGTGGTACTGACACCGGCATCTCCTTGCCATCAAAACAGCCAATTTCTACAAAATATATACAAGTACACAACAAGAATTAGACAATTTCATTATAGAATTTAATAAAAATAAGTTAAATAACATGCTAGAATAAATTTAAATATATAAAACAGTAATATTACCTCTATCATCTGGTGGCTCATCAGCTCTAAAGAGGATGTTGGCACACCCTCGCTAATCCAAACACGCGTAAGGACAAGGGACCATAATGAAGGGATGCTCATCAACACTGGCTAGCGACTCCAGTGTATCTTGTGATATCCTCACAAAAAACTTAGTGTCACCCCTCTTGGGCATCATCTACCCCCACATGTGCATACGTGCCTCAAACATCATCCTACGAGGCTGCCGAATAAAATTAGGCCTCATCTCTGGAAACCTTTCAAAAAATAAACAAAAAGGCTCTGAAGAAAAAGGGAATTTCACCCTCCTTTGTGCATGAGCACGACATCTATCTAAGGCTGTACATAACTACTGCAAAAAAAATGGTAGACCACCTGACAAGTCATGGCTCCTGTAATAAAGAATCAACATAATATAGAAGCAGGAAACAAATGCATTTCCCGTCACTCGTGTTGTGTGAAATTGTCGAAATGATAAGCGAGAGACACTGCACCTCCTCCCTACCAAATGCACCAATATGTAGCTATCCTCCAACAACCCAAAACTTTGCACGAGAGAGAAAATTTTATCCAATGTATCTCTGCGAGTAAACTAATTGAATCCCTGCTACATAGCTAGCCGAAACCTCTAGGAACGAGGGAAAATCCACCCTTCTCCTCGATAGCCCTGTAATGAAGTATATATCCTCCTCAGTGGGCATGTACCACTAGTTGATATCAACCCAGAAAGCCTATTGCTAGGCATTCCACCTTCGGATAAGATGTCTCAAAAACAAAATATGGCCCTTTAGGGAAGTAGCCTCCTCAAAGAACTTGAGGAGGCCTACCTGCCTTAGGAGCCCCTGCGTAGCTACTATAATAGGGCGAGGGTACACATCTCTCTCCCTCTCTCGTACCTCCTACAGGTGAACCATGTTATACTGCTCTTCTTGTTGTTGTTTTTGTTCCCCCTCTTCTCTCCTTTCACGTCTCTGATATATTGATATATTAAACACAATTTTTTTATTTAATGAGACATATATTTAGAAATATACATATATAAAAAATTTTGAAAAAAAAATAAAGAGACAGTTGGTGTGTTGAAAACACAGTCATGCACTGGTACCAGTGCGTCATTCTATGGAGCACACCGGCCTCGGTGTAGGTAATAATATTAGGCAACCCAAGGATGGTGCTCAAGAAGAATTTATAGCACACTGTTGACAATGTATGGTGTCAGGAGGTTGGTGCGTTGACAAAACTCTATGCCCTGGGGTGTATAGTTAAGTCAACGGACCGACCTCCTGCCATCGTGACATAGTGAACGGTGCGGCATTTTACAAGGCCACACTATTGACCCAGGTGAAATACGGAAAGCCATGCACTGACAAAAATAGCCACCCCGGGGCTGCTATTTTTTTCAATGCACTGCGTCATAGCTATTCCACTAGGTCAATGGTGCGGCTAGATAACCGACCGAACCACACTTTAAAAAAAAAAAATAAGACGGTGCGCCTTAGGTACCGCCCTGGAACCGGTGCGGATACCGTTAGCACCGGTTTACCAGGATGCACCGTTGACAATGCGGAATAGCAACAACATGGTACGTTGATAAAATTACCAGCCTTGGGGCAGATAATTTAGTCAACACACTATGTTGCCTCTATTCCATATTTTCAACAGTGCGCCCTGGTACACGACCGCACCACAATTTTTAATTTTTTTAAAATAACATGTTGCGCCTATCAGTATCGCCCCAGAACCGATGTGGATACCGTTAGCACTAGCTACAGTGTTCCCTATAAATTTACATGTAGCACCACAAACTGGTGCGAGCCGAATGGCTTGAGTGCACCGTGCGACAAAAAAAAATCTTTTTAAATGATTATTTTTAATGTTATTTGAAATTCTAATCTGCTAGAAGGCTTAATTATGGAAAAACAAGAAAAATACTTATACATTTGCTCGTCGAAGAGGCATATTGGCTTTACAATTTGAAAAATAAAATTTGTCTACTGTTTTGCAAAATTCAAGCTGGAGATTGATGGGAAATGCACAGCAGCAGTGCATGCAATGAGTGCAATGGGAGCACTGATTTTAGGGCATCTCAGAAAAGGATAAATTGCATCAGTGCTTGAGAGCTCTGTAGCACTGACAAAAGTGAAAAATGTGGTTTTTTGGCCATAATTTCTTTTTTATTTAACGTTGTTCCGGTGTGTAGTATTTTATTTGCACATCGGTGTGTTTGCTTCATTTCGTACTGGGTGGTTTCTATTTTCATTCGCTTTCTATGAGGAACCGGTGCAGATGGTTTGTAAAGCATCGGTGTGCTATAGTAATACAATGCACTAGAAGGGTATGTACGAAGTGCACGGTGTCTGGTGTGCCGATGTTTTGTCTGATTTTTTGGCCGTAATTTTTTTTTGTTTAATCTCATTCCGGTGCGTGGGGTTCATGGGCGTACCAGTGCGTTTTCGTCATCCCACGCCGGGCAGCTTCTATTTTCACATGCTTTTTATGAGGCACCAGTGTAGATTCTTTTTAAAGCACCAGGGCGCTATAGTAATAGAATGCACCGGGTGGGTGTGTATGGAGTGCATGGTGTCTGGTGTGCCAATTTTTTGTGCAGTTTTTTGGTCATAATTTATTTTTTAATTAACCTCGTTCTGGTGCGCAGGTTTTATGGGAGTACGAGTCCGTTTTCTTGATTCCGCACCGGGCGATTTCTTTTTTTCATGCACTTTTTATGAGGCACTGGTGCGGATGTGTTGTAAAGGCCCAGTGTGCTACAAAAATGAAATGCACTAGGCAGGTGTTTATGGATCACACGGTGTCTAGTGTGGCAATGTTTTGTGTGCACCGGTGCTTTCTCGTGTTGAATGCACTAGTGCATTTTACGGTGATAAGCACACCATAGGAAATACATCTGCAAACACCTCCACCTGCCAACATCCTCTAGTAACCTCCACTAGAAACGGATGTCAGGGGTATTTTTATAAGGGGTTCCTCAAAAACATCAGCTAGAGGGCCTTTTCCTTGTAGTGATCAAAGAATATGGCATTTTTTATTACACCAATGAAGGCCACGATGAAAATCATTATCACAATGCTACATGGAGTCATGGTGACAATATGAGTATCAGTGACAATATGAGAAACCTTTGATCATATTTTATCTATCATCTGATAGTAAACTCTCTTGATAGTAAATTTTTATACCTAACCCAAATTGATTTATTAAAAAATATAGAAATTTAAATTGTTAACAAAAATCTTCCATGAAACGAGAATCGACAGAAGGAAAATCCTGAAATTGAAACATGTGGCATGTAAGTTGTCTAAGATTTGAATATATAAGCTGAAATTAATGAACATAAGTTACATTATTTCGTCAAACATCTACTCATTTGAGCCAATGCACAAGATATTTTTCACAAATTCCAAATACAATCAAAGGACACAATAGATAGATCAAATGTAGAAGATATTCTTCCACAGTTTGTATTGATATCATTATTTGATTGGATATTCAATCAACGTAGAAAATTAGATAGATTCATTTAGATTATTCACGTTTAGTGGAAATATGTAAAATTGAAAATGGAAACCCATACACTACAAGGTGGCTTAGATAATCTCAAGAATTGGACCAATAAGAATCAACCGTCATAGCCACCAAGGAAAAGACATTTCTTTCAAACAAAATATCAAGCAATGTACATGTAGAAATATTAGCTAACTATAGCAATATGATCTAAATTGAACAAGAATGGAATAGTAAAGAACCTGTCCACATAATAAACTGATTACAAAACATTATAAAAAATAATACTATTTCGTGTTGTTCTGGTGATGAAATTTTCCATATGAGGATGGAGATAATATAAAACATCTCAACGAAGTTCTGAATAGGATAAATTTACGTTCTCATTTACAGATGGTTTATGAATGGAGCCTTCCATTACTTATTACTTAAATGGGAAATGAAAAAAAAAGTGGCATCTCATCAATGACCCATCATTATCAATTTGAATTTTGTACCATGCTGAGTGAATGAAACAACATTAAAAATTATGGAAATATGCTTTCTTGTAAATGATTCGATTACATAGGGAATTATGTTTAATAAAGTTGTGGATTTTAAACAAAATATAAAGGGAAAAGCGATTTACAATGTGCCACAATAGAAAATCTAAGATCAGTGACATGAACATGTCATAAGATAAAATACTTCAGAATGTGAAGAACACATAAGTCAACTAGCATACTTTGTTATTAACAACATAAAAAAACACACCAACGAGGATGCAAGTACTTACCGTTTGAACATAACACTTTCAGATCCTATGTATTGACATATATGTACTCTCTTTTAATAGGAATTCTTGCGAATTTCCATATATTTACTCTCATCTACCAATACACCAGAAGATCAGGAATCCCAAGCACAATCAGAGAGAGGGCCTTTCATCAACTAGGATGCCACAAGATAAGGAATTCCAAGTACAATCACAGATAGGGCCAGCAAGAATGAACACCTCATAATACCTCTTGGGATCAGAAGTTGGTGGAAGAATCATAGTATATTGAATCTTATATTTTACCATCGACTAATCTTCACAACTAATGTGGAATTGTATAATTTCTTGCAAGAAACCACAAAATGAGTATATGTCACACATAGATAAAAAAATGGAACACTGAACAAAAAAAATCATCTAGTTCAGTTCGCCCACATATATGGTAGAAAATTTTGGTGTATCGAGGTTGTGTATAGCTGAAAATATAATAATTCATGTCATTTTTCAATTACCAGGTACCATACAACATCAATATAATAGTAGATCCAAAAGAAGACAATTTTGGTTCCCTTGATCTAAACTTGTATTTTAAACAAAATGAGATCAAATCATATATTATATGTTTCAATGGTCCACCAAGGTTTCATGATGACCATCAAGAGAAAAAAAAATATGAATATGCCCCTGTCAGAGGCTTGTTACATCAACATAATGATAGGCTTGCTACTCTAGAAGGGGGCACATACCTAGAGTTTGAAGGGGAAAACACTGATGACCACACAAATGAAGTTCACCATGAATACCACAATGAAACCACTACACAAATTATTTATTTTTATGAAGACAACATTTTTTATTACACCAGTGATGACCACCATGAAGATCATGACCACATTACTGCGTAGAATCTTGGTGACAGTATGAGTATTGGTGACATAAACACTCATGGTTTTGGTGATGTGTATATTTTTCAGGTATTGGGTGTGGAACACCCCTTTGAATATGTTGAAACCACCACCAATAGGCACCCTCAATATGTATAGTCGCATGAGGAACGTACAATAGATCCAAAAGAATATAGTTTTGGTGCCCTTGATCTAAACTTGTATTTTAAACAAAATGAGGGAAAATCATATATAATATGCTTCAATGGTCCACAAAGGTTGGATGATGACCATCAACAGAAAAACATATATGAATATGACCCAATCACATGCATCTTGCTGGAGCGTGATGATAAGCCTCTAGAAGGGAGCTCATACACATAGTTTTAAGGGGACAACACTGATTACCAAAAAAATGAATTTCACCATGAATACCATTGTAAATCCACTGCATAGAGTCTTTATGATGAAGAAAATCATAATAAGGGGACATTTCTTATAGCACTTGGAGGTTATGAAAAGTAAATTTCAAAGGAAGTCCCTATTTTGACCTTTGAAAAGCATGAATAAAGTTTAGAATTTTTGGTTCCAGATTTTGACAATATGAATACTTCTATGGGAGAGGGCATCGAACACCCTAATGAAATCCATCCATACCTTGATGATGGACTTGATATATAATAAGACAAGGATGGCGAGTCTATTCAAGGAGAACATTTGTGTCAAGAAATTGAATAAGATGGCATTGTTGATAACGCCAATGAAGGTAATTGTTCTTAGTGGAAAATCGGACAATCAAAGATGATATTATTAAATGTCAGGTAAAAGGATTTATAGGGTTGAGGCACATTAGAGGATTTCAAAATTTTTTAAAATATCTAAGGTTGAGAGGTAAAAATTAAATTGCGCACCAAGAACACAGGTGAAATGCGCCTTTGCGTGCAGTTTCCTTCGATGTGCGTGTTGGCCTGTGTGGCTTTCCATCAAAAAGTCGCGCGGTCCTGTGAGTGGTGGAAGTCACTTTCCAGGACCACTTGACACACTTCAGGAAATGATCCTACACTTGAGGCCACCCGACGATAGCCACCTAAACCACCTTGGGACCTCAAAGGAGCACACAAAGGAATCAAGTGGCACACAAAGAAATCAACTCTGTCTCTTGGGTCACCATCCACCAATGTACCAATAGAGGGAATTAGAGATTGAATTCACCTATAAATGGCCACCAAGAGATGAGAAAAATGAGAGCACATTGTTATGCTGGCCAAATTTCTCATGAGAAATCCAACAGTGTGTAATCCAGAGCAACAGTAGAGTGAGGATTCGGTGTTGGCCACCCAACAACTTCAATCCTTTCGAGTAGGGAGAAAGACGTTGTGACAACAGCTAAAGGGGCAAAATGTTCTTGCACTAGGTCTTAGAACTCCATATTTCTAAGGGTCCTTTGGAAAGAGTGTAACGTTATATCTTTCTTCCTAATAGCGAGAAATAAGAGGGGACTTTGATTCCACCGTTTGCATTATTTTTATGTTTGACACTTTGTAAGATTTTTTTTTAATGTTTAGTTTAGTTATGTTTGATCTCCATATATGCATACTATATCTCGTGATTTAGTGTGTTTTATATTTACTAGCATGTGTTCACTAACCTGCTAACCATATTTTCTGTCTGTGACCATAGCTTGGAGGTAGCGACCACTCCTCCTAAGCATCGGTGGATTGGTACACTTGTGCACCAAAACCACAACCATAGGACTGGTGAATCCACTGTCTTTACCTTTTTAGTTATGTGGTTGAACTTGTTGCAGGGACCTTCTCTCTACTCTGGAGTGTTGTTGGGACAACTCCCCTTCTTGTCTTCTCTGCTCATTCACCCATAGTGAAAGTTTAAAGTTCATAAGTTCTGGAAATTCCATTTACAAGAAAACAATGCGGTGTTTTCTCAGAGAGACACGAAGAGTTGCGCGAGTTCATATCTGGCCTATGCGCAGAGTCGCGTGCCTGTGTGAAGCTTTTCCACGTGGAAACCAGAGACCAAAATTCTATGTTATTTTCTTCAATTTCCCAATTTTAAAGTGGCTGGTAGCCCAAAGAAAAACTGTTAGTACTGTGTGTGGTGTCCCATGACTGTTTATAACTTGCTTTTGGCTGCGTTTTAGTATTGCTAGTTGCTAGTTTTAAATTTTAAACTTTATCTTCACAAAAAAATACACAGTTGAAGTAGGGGAAAATTTTAAGTAGGGGGAAACCACATAGATAATTAGTTGGATTAAGTGGCCCTAATCCACATATGCTTAGCTAGTTTTCATTTTTCCTAGTTAGATCATTAATTTTAGTTTAATTTTTTGCACTAGGAGTTGGGACCAGGAATTAATTATCCTAAGAGAAGTAAGTAATCTCTGCTACCCTTGCACCTTCTGGTGACCCTGGGCAAGCATATGAAAGCTCTCTTCTAATAATTTTCCATCTCCCTTTAGTTAATCACTTAGATTAATTAGGCAAAGTTGTAAGAAACCCACTATCCACATATGATTTTCTTATAGCAAGGAAAAATAAAATATAGATTAATAGGGGACGTGTAAAGGATCGCCACATATCCACATCTTAAAACTGTGTGATTTTTCACTTTTTTCTCACGCACTTCCACACCATAAGTGAATTAAAGACTCCTTAAAACTAACTTAACTGAACTCACTAAATTTCCCCACAGGGGCCACAAGAGAAATTATAGTTCAAGTTAGGACCCTGGGGTTAGGCTACCAATAAGTCACCATGGTCATTTTACATCTTCAGACATAGAATTTGACTGAATAGGGATCCTTAAATCCCTCTATCCACCAATAGAAAAGAAAAATTGAGCACCACAGAGACCCGATTAAGAGGGAGTTAAGCTTAGGCCCAGTGCGTGTAGTATTATTTGGGGCTACCTAACCCATATAATGCTTAGTACTGGTAGTTGATTTACTAAGTAGCTCAATACTCGAATGCTCATGTGGGATGATGGTACTTACTGGCCAAATCTAGGATATCCTTCCCTATAGGTGATAGTGTAGGCAGCAATAGATCCTTTACGCATTACCTTCATTGATTCTTCAGCTGCTGGAAGGCGTCGCCAGCTCTTTCGGGACATTAGCCCCAGTACTTACCAGAATATATATTTAGAAGGTCGAGTTACAATTGAGAGTGTGAGGACATTTAGGTATCTAGGATTTTTATTATCATGCACAAAAACAAACAAAACCAATTTTATATAGATTGATCACATAGAAATAATTTAAATGAAAATTAACTTTTGTTTGACACTTCACCTCTTATACTAACTGAATAAGAGGTGTGGTCACCATTTTTTCTTTGATACTTCACCTCTTATATAACATAATATTTTTTCCAAAACCATACCTAGTCGACACCATAATAGACCCAACAAGACCTCATCGATATAGACATCTTTTGGACCTCCCCACATTAGCGGAAGGAGTTCCAGGTATTTCTCCATTTAGGAGTCAAAGAAAAAACACCACCACCCTTATTAGTTTATCCTTTATCGGGGCATATTTTGTTGGGAACCCCCAAGGGCCACCCAATGCTACGCCAGTGGAAACCCCCACAGGGTCACCACATACCACTCCTCCCACAACCCCTAAGGGGCTGAGGAGCGTTGCCCATTTCAGGAGACAAGTGAACACATAGCCGGGTATGTCACATACAAGCCCCATATCTAACTAGAACAATGTGTCTTCATAGTCTGCAATGGCGCTCAACCCATAGTCACCATTCTTAGAATCGTTGAACTTACCCGATCTAACCAAGTTAATGAATGACCCCATTGCACAAAACCCAACATGGCCCCCCATGCCCACGAAACTCCCTTCGGACATTACGAAATTAGAAGGGAAGCAAGCGGAAGACCCTGGAAATCATATAATTACTTTCCACTAGTGGTGTTCATCGAACAACATCATTGACGATACTATTCGGCTGATAGTATTTCAGCACACCCTAACTGGACCAGCCCCGAAATGGTATGTCAAGCAACCTTCTGATACACATGGAACCTTTAGCACCCTCGCTACTACATTCCTCGCGTATTTTCAGTTACCCATCCACCATGATTCTAGGATGGAATTACTAACACATTTTAGACACACACCAGCTGTCCATATCTCAGACCATATCCATGAATGGCGACGACATCGTAGTTTGTGCAAAGCCAAACTCGACGATCGATTTCTGCTGGACATATTCTTGAAAACTTTCACTACAGAGATTTCGAAAGATGTAGCAACCTAAAAACCTCTATCTGAAGAGGATTCCATTAGTAAATCCAAGCAACTCGAGATGATTTACACGTAGTCAGGATACATTTATAACATCCTACCTAACGCCCTGTGCCTACAAACTTATAAAGAATTGACAGGTGCATCGAACATTGCAGATGGATTGATTGGGTCATTGACCTATAATCACCTAGGCAACAGTAGTCAGTACCCCGGTTACGCTTATGATACTAACTAGGACATACCATAACCCAGCTACCAAATTCATAATGCACCTTTGCAGAACATGACCAATAGGGTGCAGTTGTACCATCATCAACAAGGAGGACCATACCCCTTGGCTCAAGGGACCTAGTACGTAGCTAGAAATTCTAACGAAAGATCTCCCCCCAGTGGCCATTCACAAAATAGGGACAGAGACCCCAATATTCCCAATCCCCATCATAAAACCCACCCATGGAGAATAATGCACAGGTGAACTTTGTGCAACCTTCCTAGGAACAACCGCACCAACATCAAGAGAATCCAAGCTATCCTCCCAATGTGGCAAGGAAAAATAAAAAAACAAACAATAGGGAAATCCTGGACAGGGGGGAAACAATCAGCAACAGCCTCCACAATATCATGCTAGAGGCAACTCCAACCGAAATCATAACTAGGAGCCAAATAACTCCCAAGGGTAGAACAAGAGGGTGAATCTTCGGACCAACCACTCTTGCACTATCTGTGGTGAATATGGCCATTACCCTCACCACTGTCCTGATCTCCCCGAGCTGAAGAAGATTCAGGGTAACCAAGGACAAGGGGAATCCTCACCATAGACAACTGTCATGCAAGAGCCCTTCCCCTACCAAGGGACAGTTAACACCTAGAAGAAGTAACCATCTCCTCACGATTTTGGAAAAAACAACCACAAAATCTACATGACTGGCGAAGAAATGTTTTTTCAGACACGGAACTAAAAATAACGATACCCCGCGAGACACCAATTCATCAGTGGTTAGCACGAGTGCACCAACAACACCATTGACTATATCGAAGATACATATTGAACCTTTGCCAAAAATGGCTAAGGGACCAACTAGGTGAGCAGGAAACCATTCCAAAGCGGCCCATAACTATAACATTATGGATGATTTATCCCAATCTCCCGCCGCCATGTCAACTTTGGAGGTATTAAAATCATGCCCAAAGTAAAAGAAAGCCTTAATTTTTGCATTAGGCACCATCGACCCTGCCAATTCGCGTCTAATGGCTTTCGATTTAGATAAATCCACCCCTAGGCTTCCTTTGCTGGTCACCTTCCAGATACTGATGTTAGTCCAAAACATAATTATTCACCACTGTATCATTGACGAGGGTGCATCCACATGCATCTCTCAAAGAATGTCTGGTAGAAGTTAGGGTCTCCCAAACTAAATCCATCAGACCTCACACTTAGAGCATATGACAAGCGCCCATCTGCTCCTGTCGGTCTCAACCAAAATTTCCTAGTCTGCTTGGCTGGAAAGATGGTCCTTATAGACATTGAAGTCTTGGATGCTCAACTAGATTAGAATAGACTCCTTGGGTGGAGTTATATCTATGCCATGTGATCCATAGCCTCCTCCGTCTTTTGAAGCATGATGTTCCCCCATGAGGATCGCATCATTATTGTCAAGCAATTAACATACCATGACAAGCGATCCCTAACAAGTGCCGATGTCATTCTACCCTATGTAGACACATCTGCTGAGACGCTTACATGGTACCAATAATATGGCCCTGACGAATTCAAACTGTCATCTATCTCTGAGTCATTCCTAGGAGATCCCCTTGTTATACCAGAATCATCATCTAATATCATAGAGGCTCTGGTGTGCATGATGTCTACATCGAGCACTGAAGCTAGCTGGGAGATGAATACAAGTAGTAGGGACACCGAGACCTCGGCCACGGCAGCCTCTCTAGCCTACTCTGCCTCCCAAACTCCTTTCCTTTACCCCCCATCTAGTTTTTTGTCACAACAAGTCTTGGCCGCAGTGGTGTTGCCAAACTTATCATTTGCAATTCCAGTTTGGTACATGGTCCCACCTACCACGATAGGAGTCACAAACGTCACCTCTACAGGGCTAGTCCTCCTTCGCCCTGAGTAGGCCCCACCTTTTAAGGAGACTGTCGCAAACATCCCATCTAAGGAAATTTCCTTTGCAAAACTAACTGTTACGACTAAGAAAACCAATAAAAAGGGGAATAAGGTAGAAAATATCACCATACAATGGTATTTACAACCTTGTTCCATATGTGACATAGTAGGCCACCCTACGCACATCTTCCCAGAGCTGGACAAACTAAAACCACTCCTTAGCTCTAAGGTAAATATCGTGCAAACAAGTTCCCGTAAAAAGGAACCAGCCACCAAAAATCAAGGCAAGGAATTGTGCACCAACCATGCATGCGCTATCTATGGCCATTATAGGCACTACACCCATCATTTCCTAGAAATTCCATGATATAGGGATGCCTAACATGCCATCGAGAAATCCTATGAGGAGGATCCCTCCATCCAGTCAACAAGAGAAGAACCTTGTGTCATTTTATACCTGCAGGAGGCACGGTAGTCACCAGAAAGACTCCCATTCATCTTCCCTCCTCTTATCATACGCTGTGCACTTTTAGATGAACGTGACCATTTCATTGACGAATGTGCAGCCCTGGAACTCATACGAAGGTAGTATAGAGTTGAACGAGTGTATTATGTTGGTTTGTGAGCAGCCCAATTTTCATGTCCGATATTTTCTTGCTACCACACTTTAGAACGGTGCCATTACATCCCTCGGTTTCGCTTAGCGCTAACTAGTTCATGCAGGGCCATAGTAATCCTCTCCCTAGAACATGGCTCTGATACAGAATCCATGGATAGCTCAACGACGCAAGAGGATGTGACAAGAAGATCCATCCTCTTCCTGTCAGCTAAAAAGCGGCTGGTTAGGGAACCCTTAGTCATCCCCAACTGCCCTCCATGAAGAAAACCAACATGTGTGTTATGTAACACATGCAATCATGTGGTTTCCACATGCCCAGACCTAGAAGTGCTACACCGCTGGTACCCAATCACATCACCAAGCGAGAAAGATGAGAACACCCAAGAATGATGTTCTTTTCTAGTATGTCAGAGCAACCATCGCGATCAACGCTGCACTTATATCCCTCGAGTGTACCCCCTAATTGACATCATCCATAAATTAGAAAAACACCTTTGGGATATCATCAATATAGAGCTTACACAACATAATGGAAGGTAGATTTCCCCTAGGCAGCCTACCCCATTTCCACATCGACACGTTGGGCAAGTTAGAAAGGTGCATCGACCTAGCATGACCCATGTCCATACTAGGCTAGCATGCGGTCTATGTGACACAATCATCCACCAGGTTAATCAGTGTAAAGAACTGAAGCACCTCACAAACATATTTCACATTGTCTCCTCCCTCCCTCTGAGGCACCTCTCTAACTAGGAGAAAATCATAGACTACTATTCTCGGACCCGCTCACATTTTCTCCTACTATGAAATGTGAACACCTCCCCAAGCTTTGAGTGGCGAGAGAAAAATTAATTCCACACTCCCAAAAATATTTAGACATACCCAAGCCAAAAACTTGGAAATCGCAGCAGAGGACCCTCTCCCCTACGCCTGATCCCTTCCAAGCATCCACTTCAGGGACAAATAGTAGTGTTGGTTCCCACACAATATACTTGGTTGGCACAGTAGTACCGTGCACCATTTGCACCTTCCATAACCACGAACCAGAGGCATGCCCATTAATGGAAACATTTAGACACCTCTGCACCAGGCACAACTTCCAACTCCTGAAAAGTGCTTAGCCTAATGAGGAATCTAGCCTTGCTCTCACGTAAGCTCCCACGATGGAAATTCCCCCCCCACTAAACGTTGACGACATTATACACCATATACAGTTCATATCATCATGTATAAAAACCATTACTCGGGTTGTCTGTTCATCATTCATAGGTGTCGAGTCAACTGCAACTATGAGAGTAGCTATACTAATGATGTTGCACACGCAATCCATATGCACCCTATCGATTGCATGCGGTTCCTCCACATCGACGATGGAATCCTTTTCATGTTTTTCGACCAGCTCCATTAGGGTTGAAAGTCATATTCACAACCCTACGTAGACTCAATCTCCCTTAGGATCCTTGTTCCACTCAGATGAGGATATACTTGAGGCCATGACAGATCTAGATCATCTGTGGGATGGAATGCATCACCGCTCATTTTTTATCTCTGACAAAACTTTCAACCATGAAAATATACGAAACCAAGAGATTTATGCCATTAAATCAAAATATTTCCTTCCATCAGGGAAAGTCAATTGGTTCAAGAATCCCATTCTGGCGCCTGATGCATTTGAGGAAGGGAACATGTCAAACATTTTTCCTATCATTAAGGTGAATATCTCTAGAAATCTTGAAGAAGTCAAAGAAATATTACTGGGGGCACCATGTTCACCAAAAGAGATAACCTCTTACACCAACTTGCTGCAAGATTATCAAGTTATCTTGGCATGGGACTACTCAGAAATTTCTGGTCTTAGTCCTACTATTATAGAGCACCATATTGACACCTGGACAGATGTACCACCAATACACTAGAAATAGCATCAACTACACCCATACAAGGCAGAATAAATAAAACGAGAAATCGACAAGCTTTACAAAGCCAGGTTTATCTACCCCATCACTTACATGTCTTTGGTTTCCAACCCTATTCCCGTCATGAAAAAATCTGGCACCATACACGTTTACACTGATTTTCATGATTTGAACAAAGCGTGTCCCAAGGAAAATTACCGTACCCCATTCATCCACCAAGTCATTGATGCTTGTGTAGGTCACGAGGCCCTCTCCTTCATGGATGGCTTCTCCGGGTATAATTAAATTCAAATCCCTCACATCGACCAGTACAAGAACACATTCACTACCCCTTGGGGCACATTTGCATAATTCAATTTGGCCTAAAGAATGCTAGAGCCACATTTTAGAGGTCCATGAATTATATCTTTCATGACTTGTCACACCTTATACAACTGGTATTCCAATGATGCCAGCAATACAACCTACGCTTTAACCCCCACAAGTGCAACTTCTATGTCACAGCAGGAAGACTTTTAGGTTTTATCGTGTCCTAGAAAGGAATTAGAGTGGACTCCCTCAAAGTCTAATCTGTCAAAGAGGTTCCTCCACCACGAAACATCAAGCAACTACAAAGATTGTACGGAAAGGCCAACTTTCTGAGACGTTTCATCCCAGACTACACCACTTTCTCACAAGGATTCTTGCATCTCATTCATCAAGACATCCCATTCAATTTGGATGACCAAGCGCAATAATCAATTGACGCACTGAAAGACACATCATCTTCAGCACCGTTGATCAGTCCCCCATACTACAACATAGAATACATCTTGTATCTATCAACATCCGAGACCGCTTTGGCTGAAGTATTGGCCCAAATATGAAGGAGCACATAATCTATTACGTTATCAAAACCTTATCATGCCCTCCATTAAGATATTATCCCAAATAAAAGACTGCCCTAGCACTAATTCACGTAGTCCAAAAACTTCGCCACTACATCATCTTAAAGACCACAACAATCGTCGCAAATATTAAGCCCATCAAATATATGCTCACACATCGTTTAATGAACCACAAGTGTGCCCTATGGATAGTCATTCAACAAGAATACGACTTACACTTTCACTCCTCCAAGAGCAAGAAGGAATTAATATTAGCAGATTTCATTACAGACCTCCCAAGTCATACCAAAGGATCACTAGTCAATGATTCGCTACCTGAAAAACATCTCTTCCTTGTAGCAACCAACGACCCTTGGTATGGAGGTATTCTCCTCTTTTTATGAACCAAAAATTTCAGACCCCATCTCACTCATGATGACCGTCGACGCATTCGCCACCAGGCCCTCCGATACTGCCTTATGGGATATGTATTATACCGATGGGGCATCGACACCATCTTACGTCGATGCCTCACCCACAACCAAGCAGAGAAAGCCCTTGATGACTCCCACAATAAAGCTTGTGGTGGCCACCTCTCTAGAATTCCCACCACCTAAAAATTCCTACGGGAAGGATATTTTTGGCCCACTTTATTTCATGATTGCATTTTAGTAGTCAAGAGGTGCGAGTGATGTCAATGCTTCCCTCACAAGAAAAAAGCCCCTCCCACTCCCCTGTGCCCCACCATCATTGTTGATCCCTTTTTTAAATGGGGGATTGACTTCATGAATTTTAACCAAGAATCATCGAGAAATCACAAATACATTATTGTGGTTGTCGATTATTTCACCAAGTGGGCAGAAGTGATGCCCACATATGACAACACTACAGAAACCGTTTCACGATTTCTTTTTAACCATGTCATTGCCCAGTTCGGCGTACCCAAGGAGTTAGTCTCTGACCATGGGAAACACTTCGAAAACTATTTTTTCCAGGATTTATCTCACCATCTTCGATTCACACATGAATTTTCATCACCATACTACCCCCAATCCCATGGACAAGTAGAGGCTGTGAACAATGTACTCAATTTTTTTTTATAGTGTATGGTGAATAACCACAAAAGAAACTAGCACCACATGATCTTCTCTGCCTTGTGGGCATATTGCACCGTAGTGAAAACATCAACGAGGTTCACACCCTTCCACTTGGTGTACCGGGTTGAATTTGTGATTCCCATACAAAACAAGATCCCGAATTTACACGCGGCCATCGAACTCCTCGATGACACCCAACCTCTAGAGAAATGCTTAGTACAACTAGAGTTCACCAACGAAAGTCGACGATAGTTGCTCTAGCAGAACGAGTCCCATAAGAATTGGGTGAAAGCATCATTCAATCACAACATCAACCCTCATTCAATTATTGAGGGAGAGTTATTCCTCCGCTATGATGTCACAAAAGAAGCCCTAGGGCAACAAAAGTTCAAAACCTTGTGGAAAGGACCCTACATCATAAAAAAATTTCTCCTAAAGGGGGCATACATCTTGACAGAGCTAGACGGAACATGCCTGAGCAACCCCGTCAATGGTCTTTACCTCAAGAAATTCTACCCATAAGGGCGAAGAGGGCTCAGCCCTAGAGTGAACGTACATGCACCAAAAATTTATTTTTGATCAAAGACTTGTCAGAAAAAATGCTCTAGTGTCAAAAATGGATTTTCAAACTAAGAATTACCTTGAATTCACTGATGGAGCATCACAATGGTCTCAAAGTTTAGCAGCAGCCTCTTGGGTCATCTACCACCCTGATCGATCACCATTCTTCACCAATGGAGTCTACATCGGTTTAGCGACAAACAATCAGGTAGAACATGACATTTTCATTGGGCTCATGTGCGATGCCCTCAATCAAGGCATTCACCACTTGCATATCTACGTAGATTCCCAATTAGTGGTTTCACAATTAAACCAAGAATTTGAGGTACGGGATTCGCATCTATTTACAAAATATTTTCATGCAAAAAGATGAAGCCGTCAATTTGATCACATTACATTCACACATGTGCCAAGAAATCAAAACCAGACAACAAATCGCATGGCAAACCATATCCTAAACTGGAATGCATATTGGATAAACCATTATACATGAAAACAAAAAATTTAAAAAACATAGATATCCATCGGCAAAAAAAATTATCCATAAACACATATCAATAGTGGACACACCATGTAAAGCCATAAAAAATATCTCTCATATATATCTATATATATATATATCAAAAAAATTCATGTCTGAGTGTAAATGATGAGTCATGTATCTAACACATAAGTCAGCCAAATATGCATATACATAAGTCGAAAAAAGTAATGGAAGCATCCTCATAACGGGTGCTTTCCCTGTGTACAAAAAATCCTCTAGGGTTGTGCGCCTTCATGTTGGGCACCTGGGCCCATGGCTGCTCCCGATACTAGTACTAGGGTAGCTGTCAAATATGAGGCCGCCATGTGACGCAAAGTTAATCAACAGCCCCTCTCTCCAACCATCAATGTCTCTATGCATATGTCATAAAGGTCATCAACAAACCCATGGGTAGGCATACCCTGGGTAAGGTGGTCCACACAGCCCCATGCATCCTCCAAATCTGCAACCTAGACCTTTAAAGGAGTCATATACTCTGTCATCACTGTTATACGAGCCTCCTTTGCCTCGGCGTGAGAACTCGCCACAACACACTCTGTAGCAGCCAAACTGCTACCCTCTCTAAGTGGATTAACCCTACCACCAGGAGCCCACCTCCTCGTGCGAGGGTCCCGAGGACCCCTCGCAGGCATAACCACCACAAGTCAAAAAATTACCATCCTCTCAAGTATTATTTTGCAAAGGATGTTGGCATAAGCAAATAAATCAGATACATCACTGACCTTTGATAGCTGAGCCACCATCCTGTCATAACAGTGATGAGCAAAGTTGAAGAAATGTCTGGCCCTCAGTCAGCGCCACACAGCTAACTGTGGCCCTGATGCCCTGTGTGGTGATGTTAGGTCCCTATATTACTAGTATAGTCCCTTATTGTTGTTAGTGTAACCCCCTTATTGTTATTATTGTACCCTTGTAACCCCAATTTTGTTATTATTGTGCCCTTAAATTATTATTGTTAGGTCGGCTAGGATTACATTGTGGCCCACTAGGATTACATTATGGCCCCATGGACTCCTATATATAGAAAGGAGGATTTGTAAATTGCATCATCAAAGAATTGTTCATTCATGTAATGTATTAGAGGTTGCCCCCTCGAAGTGGCTTATTTATAAGGCGTTGATATCTCTTTTCTTCTCTTTTTGGAGCTGGTTACACAACATTTGGTATCAGAGCTTTGGATTCTAGGGTTTCGTTGCTCCAAATAGGTCATCGTGGCATTTTCGCTATAAATTTTTTTCTACGAAGTTTCAGAAGATGAAATTTTTAGGGTATGAAGCCAAAATCTTGAGGAAGATTTTCTAAAAATTTAAGATCTTGGTTCACAATATTTTTGGAGATATGATCTGTGGAATTTAGGTCTTTTTTCAGGCTCCTAAAAAGGTCATCGTGGAATTTGCGCTATAACGTTTTTTCTATGAAGTTTCAGAATCTTAAATTCATATGGTGCAAAGCTTAAATCCTGAGGAAATTCGTCAAAAAATTTCAGAGCTTGTTTCGTAATATTTTTGGAGATATGATCTGTGGAAGGTAGTGCTTTTTCATGCTCCTGAATTTCATCTCAAAGAGGTGATCGTGGGAAAAGTTAAATAACTCTCTCTCTCTGAGCATTGGATTGGAGTGCCGTAAAAAGAGGTTGCAAGTAAACAGACTATAGTTTTTTGGCTATCAATTTCAGAGACAAAGGACAAAACAGTGACACGTGGCAAGTCCTACAAGTTCGTTCTATTGAACCAGTCCAGAATTAGGTCATTGTGGGAGATTGGACACAACTTTGTCTTGGAGAATCCAAATTAGGTCAGACCTGTGGTGTTCAAAATAAAATTCAGAGGGCTACGTTGGTACCAAAATTCAAATATTGAAGTGCTACAATCACAGAGATAATCCAATTTCAATATCGAGCTCCTCAAAAGCAAGAAAAAGCTATACTTTGACACATGAAGAGGAAGAGTTGCAGTATGAGATATCAAAGTTACAAGAGAAAGTGCAACAAATTTCACTCTCGCAAAGAGCAACAAAAAATGAAATGGAAGTTTTGAAGAAAGGCATGGAAGCTAAGATGGATGGCATGGAAGTGGGCATGGAAGCTAAGATGGATGATCTAAAATCATACATGAAAGGCTTGATGACAAGCTTAAAACAAGAAATGATTCCTAATGGCAGAAATATACTAGAAGAACCTCATGATGAGAACAAAATAAATGTTAATCGTGATTTCATAAACTCTAATGTTGGCGGGAAGAACCACCATATTCCAAAAATGGATATGAGGAAGTTTGATGGAAAGGATCCTATAACATGGATACTACAGATGGAGAAATATTTTTATCTCCATAATGTGCAAAACACAGAA
The DNA here is from genome assembly GCA_034641835.2 of Pinus albicaulis. Classification (NCBI taxonomy): domain Eukaryota; kingdom Viridiplantae; phylum Streptophyta; class Pinopsida; order Pinales; family Pinaceae; genus Pinus; species Pinus albicaulis. The sequence continues at coordinate 919,090,345 of CM076575.1, read as the reverse complement.
AAGGTATGTATTGCAACTTTACATTTAGAACAAAATACATTTTTATGGTATCGATGGCTTTGCTCCCGTAAAAAAATTTTCACTTGGTCAATTTTTACGGAGGAAATGATAGCACATTATGAGGATACAAAGAGCAACACCTTCTTTAGTCAATTGATAAATCTCAAACAAAAGGGTTTAGTGGGGCAACACATTGAGGACTTCCAAAAATTGAATATAAGGGTAACTGATATTCCAGAGGAACACATGATTGATCTCTTCATAGGCACTTTAAAGGATAACATTCAACATGAAGTTCACGTTCTGGAACCTGATTCATTGGAGAAGGCATTCAAGTTGGCAAGAAAAGTTGAATGTAAAATTATGGCGACAAGGAAGCCTACCACTCAATTCTATAAAGAAGGAAGTGTGGCTATGCCTAGATTTCCACAACCTACAAGGTTGACACCACAACAATTGGAAGAAAAAAGAGAAAAAGGGCTTTGCTACAGCTGTGATAGCAAATACACTAAAGGTCATAAGTGTGCTGAGAAGAAATTATTTTACATATATTGTGAAGAGGAAGAAGAAAATGAACAAGAAGAGGATATACACCAGGAACCAGCCCTAGAAGAGGAAGAAATGAATCCGACCATATCGTGTAATGCACTGGCAGGAATTACCACTCCTCAAACTCTCAAGATAGAAGGACATATCAAGAAGAAAAAGGTAATAGTGTTGATTGATTCATGTAGCACCCATAATTTTATTCATTGTAAGGTAGCCAAGGAATTGAATTGTTTCCTATACCCAGCACCAGAATGTCAAGTGATGGTTGCAAATGAAGGAACTATAAATTGCTCTAGAAAATGCCATAATATCAAGCTAACCATGGGGGAATATGTATTGAATAGTCCAATGCTTTCCATTCCTATGGGAGGTGCTGATGTTGTACTAGAGTACAATGGTTACAATCTTTGGGGATGGTAGCTTTTAATTTTCAAGAACTTTTCTTGAAATTTTTTTCAGAAGGAAAGGAAGTCGAATTACGGGGTATTGAAGGGAAGCCAGGAAGGATAATAAGCTCTAATGTCATGACAAAGCTTCTAAATAAAGAACAACGAGGCGTAATTTCACAATTATGCTCACTAGAAGTTTCGACATCAAAATCTTCTATTTCTGCATATCTCCAACAAGTCTTGGAAAATCATTCCAAGGTGTTTGAAACTCCCAAAGGACTCCCACCTATTCGTGATCATGATCATGCTATTCATTTGATTCCAGGAAGTGTTCCTCCAAACATCAGGCCTTATAGATATCCTTACTTCCAAAAGAGGGAAATTGAACATATGATTGCAGAAATGTTAGAGGTGGGTATAATTCAACCTAGTCAAATTTCTTTCTCTGCTCCTGTAGTTTTGGTACACAAGAAGGATGGATCATGGCGAATGTGTCCGGATTATAGGGAGCTCAATAAGCTCACCATTAAAGACAAATTTCCCATTCCTGTGATTGATGAATTATTGGATGAATTACATGGAGCAATTTATTTTACCACGTTGGATCTTCGTTCAGGATATCATCAAATTAGAATGAAGACTGAAGATATTCCAAAAACAGCATTTCGAACTCATGAGGGTCATTATGAATTTTTGGTCACGCCTTTTGGCCTTACCAATGCACCTTCTACATTTCAAGGGTTGATGAATTCCATTTTCAAACCCTTCCTTGGAAAATTTGTGCTAGTATTTTTTGATGATATACTAATCTACAGCAGGTCTTGGAAGTATCATGTTCAACATGTTGACAGGGTGCTCAAACTATTGCAGGAGAAACAATTATATGCAAAAACATCCAAATGTTTCTTTGGAGTACAAGAGGTGGAATATCTGGGTCATATTATATCTCACGAGGGTGTTAAAGTAGACCTTAACAAAATTAAAGCCATTAAGGAATGGAAAGTCCCCATGACCATAAAGCAGTTGCGAGGATTTCTCAGGTTAACAGGGTATTATCGCAAGTTTGTTAAGAATTATGGGAGAATAGCAGCACCTCTAACAACATTATTGAAGAAAGATGCATTTTCATGGACTCCTGAAGCAACTAAGGCCTTTCAACATCTTAAAGAGGCAATGTGCCTAGCACCGGTCTTAGCTACGCCAGACTTCACAAAAACCTTTATTGTGGAATGTGATGCCTCAGGAAATGGAATTGGTGTTGTTTTAATGCAGGAAGGAAGACCCATTTCTTTTGAAATTCGTCCAATCAAAGGAAAGTATTTCATAAACCTATTTATGAGAAGGAAATGTTAGCAATACCGCATGCACTAAAGAAATGGAGAACTTACCTAATGGGAAGACACTTCAAGGTAAAACTGATCATGATAGTCTTAAACACTTTTTGGAACAAAGACTATCTTCAGAAGAGCAGAAAAAATGGGTCACAAAGATGTTGGGTTATGACTTTGAAATAATCTACAAAAAAGGAAAGCTTAATGTTGTTGCAGATGCACTCTCAAGAAAGAATGAAGACTCGGTGGAAGCATTGCTTTGTGCCATTTCTATTATCCAACCAGATTGGATAACCGAAGCAAGAGATGAATGGAAGAAGGACAAAGATGTATGGACACTCATTCAAAAGTTGCAGCAAGATCCTAGTACATCTGATACATTTAGTTGGAAAAATGATTCCTTATGGTACAAAGATCGCTTATATCTTTGTAAGAATTCCCAACTAAAACAAAAGATTCTTCCGGAATTGCACACTTCTCCTTTAGGAGGACACTCAGGATTTTTAAAAACTTACCACAGGGTGAAGAAAGAATTTTTTTGGGATGGCCTTAAATCTGATATTCAAAAGTTTGTGGCAGAATGTTTGGTTTGCCAGCAGAATAAAGTGGAGACAATTAAGACCCCGGGACTTCTACAACCTTCATCCATTCCAAGTCAACGTTGGGAGGAGATTTCAATGGATTTTATCACAGGTTTACCTAAGTCCGAAGGAAAGAATGTCATCATGGTGGTAGTTGATAGACTTACCAAGTATGCACACTGTTGTGCATTATCTCATCCATTTAAAGCAAGTACAGTTTCCACTACATTTGTGGACATAATTCAAAAGCTACATGGAAGCCCAAGGGTTATTGTGAGCGACAGAGATCCCATTTTTACTGGAAATTTTTGGACGGAGTTATTTTCTTGTTTGGGTACTCAATTAGCTCATAGCTCATCTTATCATCCTCAATCCGATGGTCAAACTGAGATAGTAAATAAATGTTTGGAAGGATATCTTCGTTGTTCTGTATCTGATAAACAAACACAATGAGTCAAGTGGTTACCTTTGGCAAAATGGTGGTATAACACTTCCTTCCATACTGCAACAAAAATGACCCCATTTATGGCACTTTATGGATATCATCCACCATCCATCACATCATCTTTAAGGGAAAATTCGAAGGTTCAAGCAGTGGAAGATCACATCGAGCATCAGCAAGAAGTTCTCCAAATCTTAAAGGATAACCTGAATTTGGCACAAAATCGAATGAAACAACAGGCAGATCAACATCGCAGCGAGAGAAGTTTTGATGTAGGAGATTGGGTATTTTTACGGCTACAACTATACAAACAAATGTCCCTCAAGCAAGCTAAGAAGGATAATAAATTATCGCCAAAGTACTATGGTCCTTACAAGGTGTTGCAAAAGATTGGTACTATGGCATACAAATTGGAGCTTCCTGTTTCTTCGCGAGTACATCCAGTTTTCCATGTTTCATGCTTAAATAAGGTTATAGGTGAAAATCTTACAGTTCAAACAATATTGCCAGAACTTGATGAGGAAGGAAAAATCATATTGGAACCTGAAGCGGTCACGGAAACAAGAACTCGACAACTAAGAAATCGATCAATTTCAGAGTATCTCATCAAGTGGAAGAGCTTACCCACTAAAGATTCTACATGGGAGGATGAGAAGTTTATACAGAAGCACCCAGAGCTACTCAAGCTTTGAGGACAACACTTTTTTGAAGGAGAGGGGCATGTTAGGTCCCTATATTACTAGTATAGTCCCTTATTGTTGTTAGTGTAACCCCCTTATTGTTATTATTGTACCCTTGTAACCCCCATTTTGTTATTGTGCCCTTAAATTATTATTGTTAGGTCGGCTAGGATTACATTGTGGCCCACTAGGATTACATTATGGCCCCATGGACTCCTATATATAGAAAGGAGGATTTGTGAATTGTATCATCCAAGAATTGTTCATTCATGTAATGTATTGGAGGTTGCCCCCTCGAAGTGGCTTATTTATAAGGCGTTGATATCTCTTTTATTCTCTTTTTGGAGCTGGTTACACAACATGTGATGATGAACCTGTTAGCTGAATAATCATGGCCACATCACATTGGTCAGCCATATCTATCACTGACTCAATCAAGATGCACCCCTCCATGAGAGGCGCCCTGCCAAAGTTAATCTTAGCAAATATCCAGAGGTTAACCCTCCCTAGAGGAAACGGGTATGGAAGCACCTCACCCTGACATAGTAGACCTGTCACAAAGTATATATCTGTCTCCAGACAGATATTCAAGTCGCACCCCCTCAACACCATAAATCCGCACCACTTGTTCCAGCAGTGGACCAGGTAATGCAATAGTCGATCCTGTGATCGCATGAGGTCATTCTCAAGAAAATTGAGAAGACCCCATCTCACCAGCTATTGGTGGGTGTTGGAATTTTGTGCCACAGCTACCCAGAGGTCGGGTCAGTCACTCTTCCTCCATAGCATCCTGTCACCAAACAGACACACATCAGTGACATCAAAAAGACCAAAAAAATTTAAAAATTTCCCAAAAAAAATTCAAAAACAACTTTGGCCTTTTAGCGTGCCTATTGACTGCACTCTTGTTTCTCATACAAGTGTGGAGGTCATGTGCACAAATCCTTTACAGGTGTGAAATTTGTGCACAAAACCTCAGTTGTGCATGTAAATTTTTCATTTATGCCTTGATTTCCCGTAGGGTCAAGGAAAATATTTGCCTGGATTCCGTACAAACCCAGTTTGTATGGACCCTGACCCAGTCATGCTGAAAAAATTAAATGCAAGAAATTATGGGGCCTACCTGGCTCTAGTAGCACGTGTCCCAGGTGCACAGGCTGACCGCAATAGTAAGAAAAGCTCAGCAATAGTCTTTGACCTCTCACAACTCTCAAACACTCAAATGTTGCAAATGAGATGAAATGAGCCATATTAGCTTATATGTCGCCCTTTTTAGATTTTTTGGAGTACTATAACGAGAGCTTAGGGGGGCCAATTCAAAAATCGAAAGAAACACAGTGATCAGCACCTCATAATTCCCAAACGAGGCTCCACACATTCACACATCCAAAAAAGATATTTTTCAGTGCCGACAGGTATGCCCTCTCTTATCTTTTGTTCATTTAGCACATTTTTTCAATAATATTCGAATGAGAAGTTGCTTTCACTTGGGGTATTTTTTTGCAGGTATTATACAAACCATCCATCATCCCATGTACTGAAGGTTCCAGAGAAGGTATCATTCTACCCTCAGCATGATAGAGTCCCAGAAAGACTCTGCATATCCTGACATCATTTCTCCACAAGAAATTAACCACAGGTTCCAAACACTCGACCATGTTTATCATCTCCCCACCTTTCACATGATAAACATCCTTGTTGGTCGGCAGAGCCTCCCCTCCATGGCATCTATCACTCAAAGTAGACCGCACATAAAAAAATCACAACACCATGGCCATCCCACTTCAGTCCGAGAAGCACTTCATGACCATTAATCCACCATGCATCAAGTCAAGTTTTACCATATCAAAATAAAACCCCTTTCCCGGACTACCATTTTTTACAAGAAAATTGAAAGCACACCACCTCGTCTTGCATTTGGCCTACCATCCCTCCATCAACATAGCCCATCTACGACATTTTCCATCCCTTCACCATCCCCACACAAGAGACCAACCAATGGGGCCCCCAATCTCAACAAAAACACCCTGCTCACGTCATCAGTGAGAAAACATTTTCATGTTTTGGGGAACTTGTCTCTGTGTTTTGTACAATCCAATCACATTGTTTCATTCTTTTGGTAAGTGTACAAATACCTCAAATGGTGAACAGCCCCCCACTCATCAATCCATCCATTTTTCTCCTATGATAGTAGTCCCTAGTCACCCTTGGTCAGAGCATCACACCCTTCACGCAAAGCCACCACCACATTCATAACCAACATATACCCACCCTGGATGTCCTACCGACTCTAGGGATTCCCTCATCAGAAATAGTTATGACTACCGCCAAGCTGATTTTTTATGCTCCGACCTTGGGCCACTAAATTTCCATTATCTATTTTCAGTCACCCCTCGCCATCATGCCTATGTTAAACCTATCAAATCCAAGAACCTTGTCGCTTACATCAGTAGCTCTCTCGTTTGGTTGAGGCTTCCTTTTTGTCGACTTCAACACACATTTTCCAAAAAGGAAGCAGTACCTTTGATGGCTCCTCATCACAATAGGGGCATTATCGGGTGGCACTGTGGGAATCATCACTGCTCATAGATGTCGTCGATCCTCCTAACAATAGTCTATGACACAAGATTTCATTTCAAGATGGTATCGTACTTTACACCATTGCACTTTCCGCAAATTCGTCGAAGACCCATGCCATTATAAGCATCTCTGTTAGCAATGATTACACGGGAAGGTCCCAGTCATACACCCATGTGTACAATGAGAATTTATATGCCATAACAATATTATGCATGTGTGCACCACATTCCACCTATTGTCAAAGAAAAAAATGCCCCTGAGGGCGTCAACAATCGTCTTCATCAACCAAATCAGTAAATCACTACCATATCAGTGACACAGACATAACCTTCATCTGTCATATACATTTTTTTAGCTAGCCAAAGCATCACGAGCATGGGACATGCCTGCCTCGTAGAAAAATTTTATTTATTGTATCATATTATTTCTTGTAGGTTTCCCACAAAACATGGTCACTCTTCTACCCACTATAAGAGGTTTCCAACCTTCAGCTATATGTGGGTCTCTCTCTCTCTCCAAACAGTACACAAAAAATAAATTATGATGTATTTTGTCTATACAGTTCTTCCTAGACCTCAAACATTAGGGGGGAACTGTTATCACTGGAAAATCGGACAAGCAAAGATGACTATTAAATTCCATGCACAGGGATTTACAGTGCTGAGGCACATTAGAGGATATGAAAATTTTTAAAAATCTCTAAGGTCAAGAGGTAAAAATCAAATTGCGCACCAAGAACACAGGTGAAATGTGCCTTTGCATGCAATTTCCTTCGATGGGCGCATTGTTCTACGTGGATTTCCCTCAAAAATCCACGCACTCCTTGGAGTGGCAGAAGTCACTTTCTAGAACCACTTGACACACTTCAGGAAATGATCCTACACTTGAGGCTACCCAAGGACAGCCGCCTAAGCCACCTTGGGACCTCAAGGGAGCACACAAAGGAATCAAGTGGCACACAAAGGAATCAACTCTCTCGCTTGGTTCACCATCCACCAATGTACCAAGAAAGGGAAGGAGAATTTGAATTCACCTATAAATGGCCACCAATAGATGAGAAAAATAAGAGCACAATGTTATGTTGGCCAAATTTATCATGAGCAATCCAACATTGTGAAATCCAGAGTAGCAGTAGAGTGAGGATTCGGTTGTTGGCCACCCAACAACTTCAATCCTTTGGAGTAGAGAGAGATACCTTGCGATAGAAGCTAAAGGGTAAAAAGTTCCTTGCAATGGGTCTTATAACTCCATAGTTCTAAGGGTCCTTTGGCAAGAGTGTAATGTAGTATCTTTCTTCCTAACAATGAGAAATAAGAGGGGAATTTAATTCCACTATTTTCATTATTGTTATGTTTAACTCGTTGTGATATTTTTTTTTTATGTTTAGTTTTGTTTTGTTTCCTCTCCATATATGCATATTATATCCCATGATTTAGTGTGTTTTATATTTACTAGCATGTGTTCACTACCCTGCTAACCATCTTTTATGCCTATGACCATAGCTTGGAGGCAAAAACCACTCCTCCTAAGCACCGGTGGTTTGGTACATTTGTACACCAAAACCACAACCACAACCACCATGAAGATCATGATCACAATGCTACACGAAGTCGTGGTGACAGTATGAGTATCAGTGACAATATGAGCAACCTTTGATCATTTTAGATTTATCATCTGACAGTAAACTCCCTTGACTATTTTATTTGTGTAAGAAATGTACCTGATGATGAGTCCTTGTATGTTTTAATCCTAGTGATTCACAGAAGGTGAGATAAAACTGATACCATATGAAAATGTCATATTATCACCTACATTGTCATAATTTTTCAACCCTTTGAGTGGAACTGCAAATAATTTAAGAACTTGGGACTATTTATGAAATAGATAATTCTTAGTATGAAGCCAAACCGAATGCAGATTTTAATTCCCTCTCAGATCCGATATTTGTCAGCATGAATTCCCTCAATTTTCTTTGAATTTGAATGCCCTCTCATGGTCAAATTCCCTCTCACAGATCTTAGCTTTGAAGGCCCTCTCAAGGTATATCTATATCTCTTCTTTGAACATGAAATGACAAGTTTCAAAATTGAAGTCTATGAGTCTACCTTTATCTCCTCTCCAAAATGAGGGCAGGTATGTACCTACTCTTCTCCAAACATTTGATGGCTAGGAAAAAAAAATGATCAAGTTCCTAGGTCCAGGTCAAGTGAGAAAAAAAATAGAAATTTGTGACATGCCCAGACCAATCTGCAAGTGTACTTTCACAGTCAAATTCACTGTCCAAATCTCAGGTTTAAAGGCCCTCTCACATCTGAAGCATGACAGATCTGTATCACAGTTGAATTCCCTTTCCAAATCTCAAAATAGAAGGCCTTTTCTAGCAGTCAATTGAATGTCCTCTTTAGATCTCAGATTCGAAGGCCCTGTTGATTAATAGAGCCCATGTTTATAAAATCCGTAGAAAATAGGATCTTGGTTCAATTATTTATGGTTCAAATAGCCCTGGTTCAAATATCGTTGTCAATATAGCCTAGTTCAAATAGACCTGGTTCAATGGGGAGCTATATAGAAGCTCTGGTTGAAAGAAAGATCCTTGCTTCCAAAAATATTTTGGGGACGAGTCCAAGAAAGGAGCCAATTGAGCACGAAACTATACCTATGCTACTGCCCAACCCTTTACCTAAAATGAGCCTGCTACTTAATAGTTACCATTGCATTCACCCCCTCTTACACTTTATAGTGGACTGGATAGATTCTATGTTCTAGTCTGGTAAGGGCAACATCACACCTTGTACTCAAAGCGCAAATTATTGGAAGTAAAATTCCCTCTCACAATTTCAAGTTGAATTCCCTCTCTCACATTTGGAAGTCGTGGAAGTCGAATGCCCTCACAGATCCACCGGTCACTCATTTTTGGCCTTGCCCAACCCACTTGTTTATGCTATTGGCCCAAAAAATAAATAAACAATACCCTAAAATATTTATACTCCTATATGTTAAATAAAAACCCACTATCCCCTTGTTATATAGTTAATATAATGTTTTATGTTTTCATAAATTTTTTTACCCCAATTTGAACGCATGTGATATAATATTTCTTTGTCAGTGATGCCCCCATGGCCGCTATCAACACTCCCCGTAAAACCATGATTTTTTATTTGGTGTTTGATACTTGTCCTCCCTCCCACCAGAAATGATAATATCTTGTGAGATCCAAGTATATAACTTACCCACATTCACACAAGCTCCTTATGCTTGCTCCATCAAAGAAGCCAACCAGAAAAGATTGCCACAACTCTGTGTACTTGCATGTCATGTGTCTAGTTCTCTTCAACTATTTATCTAATTCAAAGAAGAATGAGATGGAATTTATGAAAATTTCCCTAATCTGTACTCACTTCTTCTTAAATATAAAAGCATTTACACTTTTCCATATTATCCAAATTATGATGAGGGGAGGATATTTAAACCTTTTTTTTTGTACCAAGCCTAAAGACTTGCACTGAGAGAGTGTTGGTGCCTTATCGATCTGATCTTCAGAGAATCCCTACAAACTTCCCATACATTCCTCACATGTAACTAGGCCAGTAATAAATGGCTACCATTCTCCATTTCCGCTTTTCACATCGGACACATACCCGGTCCATAAAAACCTATCCTTTGTAATTTGTTCTAGGTTAGAATTCTGTCATTAACAACTAACCACCAAAATATTTTGATTTTTAGAGGAAGTTTCTCTTTCCATAGTTTTTGTGACCATTTTTTTCTCATAAATTTCTTCTTAGCTCTAGGAAGGAAAAGTTATATCTCCTTAACCTTTGTTTCTCCCTTTCTAAGGTTGCCTCACCATACCATAATGTCTTCTTTCCCCTATGGCTCTAGATTGATACTTTCCTACCTTAACTTATTTGTATAATGCTACCATTCCACTTTGTGCCTTTCTATCATACGCAGCTCTGATGCGCCCATCCATTTCTACATCTCAATGCTCATGCCATCAAAATGGTCAATCTGTCTCAATAAGATAATGCTTTTACTATGAAGGAAATAAAGGATCATTTCTGAAACATAGTGATTTCCCTTCATCCTGCACATGGCATCTAATCTTATTTTGATCATGGATCCATATCTTACCTCCAATCGAATGAATCCTGTCATCCACTTGATGATTTTCATCATACTCCTCCATATCATCAAGCTTTTAAACTTCTTCCTTTCCCTGTTGCCAATCCACGAGTCAAAATCCATTCCAAACATGTATTTCCTTGAATAAATGTGCCCATAAACACTTGCCTAAGACTTCTCTCCACATATTCTTTATTATCAATTCCTTATTAAAATTCGTTGTATCCCTGAAACCCCAACCACTGTCCTCTACAGGTGGGGGTATGTATGACCATATTGTAAGATGAAATTTCCTATTTTTTTGAGATCCTACACATAGAAAGTGATCCATTATAGCATATATATTATTTATCACCTGTCTAGGTATAAGGAACAATTGCATCCAATATATTGCCAAATTATGAAGAACTGATTTTAGAAATACAATCCTTCCACACACAGATAGACATATTTTTCCATCCTAAAAAAAAAAATTGGAATCTTTTAATAATCCAATCCCAATCTGTGATACCATACCCTATGGGTTTCAACCAGAACCTCAGGTATGAGAATCCCTCTTCTATGACCCCGGGCTTCACTCCTAAAAGAGTTGAGATCTGCTTGAGCTTGTCTTTCTCCCCTTCCATCCCTATCAACATTGACTTCCTCTCATTAATGTAAAGTATTGATACCATTATAGAAGATACTATGATCTTATGAATTACATCCCACTCCTTAATGGTCGATTTACCTTCGAATAGAAGGTCGTTCATGAGCATAACGTGAGAGATAGAAAAAAAAATTTCCATTCTAACCTCTATGATCAAACCATTGTCCCTTGCTTCACATATTTTTCTTCTAAGGAAATAAATGACCAACAAAAAGAGAAGAGGAGACAGGGTGCATCCATGTATCACACCTCTGTGTGCCTCCAAAAATTTAGTTGGAATCTCGTTTATAATTATAGAATAATTGGAAGAATTTAGACGACCCGTTATCCATCTAGAATTCTTGCTAGATATTCCAATTTTGAATAGAACCAGCTTGAGGAAACCCTAATCTAAATAGTGATATGCCTTGATAAGATCAACCTTCATGATACATGCCTTATTTTTCTGTGTTTTAATGGTATGCATCATTTATTGGGAGATCCCTGTGGCATCCTAAATCTTCAAGCCTTCTAAAAACATGAGTTGTTCCCGCGTAATGTGCTTTGACAAAGTCCCCTTGACCCTATAAGATATCAGCTTGGATATTTTGTTATACACTACATTGCATAATGAAATCGACCTATAATCTATGAATGATTCAAGATCCCCTTTCCTGGGAATCAATGCGATAAATGTCACATTCATGGATCCAGAAAATGACCCACTGATCCTAGATACCTCCACTGACCCCATAAGGTCCGGGAGCATCAGTTCTTTGTAGTGCGGAAATAGATCCACACCCCATCCATATGAACCCAGAATTTTCTCCTTTGCACACTCCTTCATAACCTTTACCAACTCTTTCCTAGTGATCAGCCCTATCAAAATTTCATATTTTTCTGGAGTAACCATTACATGAAGTAAAGAAATAAAATCCAATTGAGAAGACTATGATTGTTCCTGCTCAGAAAATTGTCCTTTAAAATTTTCAAAGGCTTCATTCTGAATTCATTCTTGGGTTCTATGAATTTTCCCTGTGGAGTCTTTGATAGACAGAATAAGGTTGTGGGATTTCCTACTATTGAACTGGCCATGGAAGAAACTATAGTTCTTGTCCCCAACTTTTAACCAAATTTCTCTGCTCTTGATCCGAATTTCTTCTTCCTGCAGCTTGAGAATTTCATTCCACCTACCTTCCAAATCAATAACCCGTGTTAGTATGAATCCTTTGTCGATGTGTATGAAAAAATACCACTTTAGCTACGCATAACTAATAGCCCTAACATCAAAAGTGGCTTCCAATATCTTCAGATCTGCAGTTAGTTGATCAAGACAAGAGCTGCAAAAAATCAGATCTATGCATAGAAAGACATTAAGCAGTAAAAAGAAAGGGTTTGCTCCATATATCCAATAGACAAGACAAGAACAATTTTTGAAAGAATTTTTGTATTAAGGGCACCTGGGAGGAAAACAAGAAGGCGTATCCAATTCTCCTCAATGGGATGGGTTCTTGGAAGTCCTCAGCACTTCAGATCTAGAATCTCTCTCTCTTGTTGGTGTAGAAAACCCAGACAAAGATAGAACTCAAAGGGAGCTCACACAACGAATAATGTAGAAAAATGTGACCAAGTGTATAGATCCAGAGTGATCTAATAGGCAAAAAAAGGTGAATAATGGTAGGAAAAACCCTCCTATTTATAACAAAATATTGGGTCATTCTAGATCTTGGTGCATGATTAAAATAATGTTAACCAAATCTAGAGCCACCTTTTACGGAATATTTTATTATATTTTTTGGAGGGAAAAAGTATTTTACTTGGGTCAAATCCCTTTATTTGTTAATAATAAATAAATAAATGATTTATTTATATTTTTAAGGAAGTGGTTGAAGGATAATCAAATAAATAATGATTTATTTAATTATTTGTGGGTGATTTGGTCATATTTAACAAGGAATATTATCTAAATAAGATTTAAATAATTATTCCTAGAAAATAATAAGATAAATAAAGGTTTATCTAATTAATTTCTTTGTTTTGGGTTCAACATGATTAGGAATAATAATTAAATTATGGTTTAATTAATTATTCCATGAGGAAAATCAAACAAATATAGGTTTGTTTAATATTTCCTTTTGGGGTTTCCTGTTTAGACCATAAAAAACCTAATAAATGTGGTTTATTAAGTTATTTTACATAGTGAAAGAAATTTTACTTAGGGTAAAATTGGTCTTACATGGTGTACTTGGGTCCATCTAATGATAGTAGGTTATATGACCAAAAAATGGTGTAACAACCTGATCTCTGTAGGCCTCATAAAAGAATAAGGGATCTGATGGGTCATTGAAAAAATGCATGAATTTTTAAATTTCTTTGATTTCCTTCATCTAAGTTTCCTTATGATCCTTAATCCACCGATATTCCTCAACCTTCAAAGCTTTAAGTTTATGTTGTAGAGTTTTCAACGGGTTTGAAGGATATTAGAACGTCTCCCAATTTGATACCTCTTTGACCAACATCCTAAAATCCTCTAAATCCAACCAAATAGGGTTAGAATTGAAAGGGATGGTCTCCTCTTAATCATGTCATCCCAAGAAATAATATTAGGCGAGTGGTCTCAGATACAAACATGAATGATACATGGCCTCAATCCAATTAAGGAGTTGCACAAATTTATACTAACCAAAAACCTCCCCCCCGCCATCAATTCGACCATTCTGCAATGTTGGGATGATATGGATTGGCTTAATTTTAGTCAATGCTTGATACTCCATCATTTCTCTGAAGAATGAAGACATGAAATCTCCCTGAGCCTTAGAACCCCCCATATTTCTTCCTTACCAACTGTAAATTTTAAATCTCCTGCCATTATTAGTGAACTCATCCTTGTAATGACAGTCCCGTTAACTTTATCCCAATACTATCTACACCCACTGTATGGTGTGTGTACGTTGATTATATGAATTCTCTGCCCATTGATGTCCAAGTGCCCCATGAGAACGATCCTTTCACAAAGAGTATAATCCCGCATCCCAAAAATTCGAGGATTCCAATAGACCCCCAAACCTCGAGACAAACCATTCACACTAGTTGCACAAACATACCATTTAGTACATAATTTTAATAATATTTACCATTATTTCTCTTTAGGCACCATATTTTCCTATAAGAGAATCATATATGGATGGTGAGTCTCCACGATACCTCTCAAGGAATGAATTTTAATAGCTACCACCAGGCCACGCACATTCAATGATATGATATTCATGGGGGAACTAGCTGCATCAGCACACACTCTCTAAGGGCCCTTTTACCATAAAAATATGAAATGGACACATTTCCAGACACATAATTGGGGTCAATGTAAAAAATAAGAATATTTATATCCCTACCACCCTTAGAGGAAAGGTTGATTGGCAGCCATTCTTTCACCTTCTTAAACTTAGGTGGTCTCTTTTTCCTATAAGTAATATTCTTAACTATATTAGGTTCCCCGAGCTAGTAGAAAAAATTTCTCTTGATCATAAGAGGGACAACATTAAACAAACATTGGTTAGAAATAAAGCAGTTTAGAAAAATGAGAGTAGGAGGCCAATATGGAGGCTCAATATTTACATATACATTAGCAAATTAGATTTACAATGAGGCCCATACAATTTATAATAGGAAATAGAAGACTAAAATGGAAGAAATACCTCAAAAGAGGTGCTGCAATCACATGTATTCACTGCAAAAAGGCTTGACAATGTTATTTTATAGAGCACACAGCAGCTAAAGATTACAACTTAGATCTAGAGAAAAATAATGCATGAACAATCAAATCTATGAAAGATCCATACACTATAGAGTCTCTACTTTACATATCCCTTGGGGTTTTCAGCAATACATGAAGCACATGGAGTAGATCTGAGATCTTATGCAACATATCTGTAGAATAATTCAAATTTCTGAAGCAAATATTGCAGTATTTAGATCACATCTGAATATAACATGGAATAGATCTGAAACCATGGATCACCACAGTGAAGGGCAGATTCCCAACACTAGAGATCTCTCCTCCAAAAGTCTGTCAAAACACCCTGCAACTTTACACTTGAAAATAACATAGTATTGGAAGATGGATTGCATTGTAGGCTTTAAGAAAAATTTCGCCCGATTCCAAGGTATGGATTTGAAGCTCCAATGAACCAATACACTCTTTCCAATGAGGTATAAGTCTTTCCCACTGAAAAGAGGCACTAGAATGGCCTAGATCTGAGTAGATCTAGCCTCCACTTGATGCAGCTTACAAGGACAACCAAACCCTCAACAGGATCTGCGTTGTAGTTGGAAGATGATGCTTGGCCAAAAGCGTAATAGTGGACAAGATATGAAAGACTCTTCCATGAGGCCTCTCAAGGAAAGAGGTGGGATTTCCAATCAAGAACACCCAGTGTTAAACAACACTATTCTCTACTAAACAGCCAAGAGAATGATATATTTCTAAACAAACAATATATTTAGAAATATAACATAATCAACAACCCTTCTCTTGTTGTCCTCCTCTTCATTTTATAAGTTTGAGATCTTGCAAAACCCTAAACCATCTCAAGGATTTAGCTTCTTTCACATGGGCCACCTCCAACTAAAACCGCGCTGTGCATTAAGGAGGTTTACTTAATCTAGATAGCGTTGTTGATTTGGTCATGGTTGACCCAGTCAAATGACTCAATCCCTTTCACACATAAGGGTGTTTTATTAAGATAGCCCAGATTTATCTTTGTTCACATGTGGCATTGATTTATTCACTATTTTAGGATTTTTTAGTGTCCTCCTTTACACATTTATTCATGCAACAGGAAAATGAAACAAAATTGTATATTCCCATTGGCTTGCACTAATTGGGAATATTACAGTCCTCCCCTCCAAAATGTTGCTTGTCCTCAAGCAACTGATAGGGTGAGTGCTGCAACACTTCTCCTCCTCCATTGGTGACACCATCAAGAATCAAGCTTTATTCATAAGCTAAGTGTTCACCAATCCAACCCTCCATGAATTTGTCCTCCAAAGTCATTATGAGATGTACATAGTTCATCCCACAAAGAGTCAAGAACTGACATGAAACAAACATGGCTTAACCAATACTCTCCCTGAAACATGCCACATAAGGTACATAGAGATTCTCCATCCCATGAGGTACATACATGCTACCCATCCTCCCTCCATACAATCCCTTAAATAGTACAAGTATATCATCAATGTATGGAAGCAAAACTACATATAAACAAACAGAAATTTGAGCATGAGGAGGTGGGTCATAGTCCCACATACGGTACCAACTTAGTGCATCTCTTGCCTGCATCAGATCAAGGTGTGGTAAGTGGTTTCCCCACCACTTACTTGATGCACATGTCATCTCACTATGGCTAAAAATGTGAGATATGTTTGGTGCCTTTGGGAAGCACCCATCATGAAATAAAATCTCCATTTGCACATCAAGGGAGTGGCCAAGTTCAGAAATTTTTGTGGCCCAATGTTTGCCATGAGATTTACATGATACATCACTCCTCCTTGGAGTCATGGCCTGCATAAACATGGTGAAATAATATGTAAAATTAGAAAATGAAACTTGCTTTACATGATCAGATTATTCACCAACAATGTCTCTCATACACATGGAGTTGTGCATGGATCTTTCTCCTCTTTCAAATGAAGGAAGAGATGGCTGAAATGACTCTTGCATAGAGTCCCATGGCTGCCCCAACTCCACATAGCTCATGCGTTCTTGAAAATGCTGATGTAGTTCCTCTTCCAAGCCTTCCCAATCAAAGTGCCTCATGATGATGTTGTAGATCCTCATGGAATGCTTATGGCTAAAACAAAACTATTTGTATGCTCCTTGTAGTATCCTCTGCTTGATCTTAGATGCTCTAGACAAGAAGATCCTACCATGATGATAGATGACTCCTCCTTGGAATAAGTATCCCTCTTCATGGAGCTGGTCATCAAGTATCATACATGTGTGAAGATCTTTGGAATAATCCACTACCAGTTGGGATTTCCAATACAAATCTACACTGCTCAACAATGACAGCGCTGATGATGCATCAACATAAATTTCTATCATGTTGTTGATCTCCTCCTTGAAATCTCTTACACAAAAGCTATGTGTTGGAAGGTTTTTCCTTCAATTCTTCTCCTCCCACAACGTAGATCTAGAAATGAGAGTGGGTGACGATGATAAGGGAAGAATTTTTCCCTCCTCCCTCAGCTTACCCACGTCTCCCAACGTTGTAGCTTTGTCTTCAAGTGCTCCAATCCCTCCTAGATTTAATTTTGGAGTAGCAATTGGTGAGGTCTTCCCCACAAAATCTTAATCAGGTGGCCTCCCAAGTGGTTTCCACTAGATAGTAGTGTCCCATTGTTGGAGAGGTAAATCCCCTCTACAGACAGAGGTGATCCCTACTAGCCTAGATCGAGTCTAGCAACAAGCAAACACACTAAAGTGCAGGTTCCTAATTGCAAATAAACTGACTTGCGATGAAGGCTTACCTGGAATCTAACGCTGTCATTTGTAGAAGAGGTGGTGCTCTCGTTCCTTTACCCTGGCAGATCACAATCCTCACGATCTCCGTGACCGAACACCTGCACATGCAAGAAACAACACAAACGCAAGCATAAAATCCAATATATACAACTATATGTCAGTCGAAGAGGACATAACTCATGAACATAATCAAGAACAAGAGTGGAACCATAACCAATAGTCGCTTATCATTAATGAGTCAAAAGAAGAATACAACCATAGCTTCAACGGAGCACTCTCCTTTGGCGGGTCGTCAGCAAAACATGTCTCGATAAGCCTGTCAAGGATGGGACAAGCCTCTCTCTCCGGATACTTAACAATAGTCTCCTTGCTTGGATTTGGCCTTAAGGAAATCAAGAAGGCTCTTGCAACATAAGGGTGTGAAAGCTCTTGGGAACTTGGAGATTAGCTTGCCATGGAGAAGAGAAAGCTTTTATAGAAGGAGGAAGGGAAGTTGGGATCCCTATAATTATAGGATTGGCCCTATCATCAAGGAAGCTTCCATGAGAGGTGGAAAACCACTTCCTGTCTATGGAAATCCGTAGCCAAACCTCCCAACTCAAGATAGAAATCAGTCCAGGAATTTGTTAGGACGAAACTTCCGCCTTTTATTTTAAAAAAAAATCTCTTAATATGGTTGGCGCAGGTGCGGATTTATGACAGAACACCAATTGGCGTGCCCTCTTTGGAGGATTTGTGCCCTTGGCGCGAGGGCTGAACTATGGAACCGCTCCAATGGAAAAAGAGCTATTTTTAGGGGTTTTTGCATGGAGATGTCTTCAGGGCAGTGGAAGCTCATCTTCAGAGGGATAGAATGAAATTATTTTCAAGTCTTGTCTTTGCTCACAGGTCACAGAATGAGTCCTCAAATGTGCGGGATGGGGAATGGTAGGGACAGTGAAAAATTGTTGTGTAACAGATGCCCCCTAAAGCATGAGGCCTGAGAGAGAGAGAGAGGGGTGAAATTCTTTACAAGAACGTGCTGACTGAAAACACCGCCATCGGAAAACCTATGGGGCGAAGTACAACTGATGTCTCAGATACATGATATATATGCATGGTATGGGCGCAGCCATCCATAATATAGTATGCAATAATCAAGATCCAAGGCATGGAGGCAGCCATCTAATGAGGATCGATAAATAGACTCAGGTATGGTCACAGCCATCCAATCAGTGAGTCATGTACACAATGATAATAATCCACAATATCGCAGCCTGGATTACAACAGACACAATCCAGGGTCTTGAGCTCCATCTCGACCCAAACAAAGTACAAGTTCAAGCATGCGAATGTGTGAGCTGAAGTCGAACATGCAAGAACATCGTCTGATTACCAGCCAATGATGAAAGTTGTTAACAGACGCGAGAGGAACCACCAATAATGACAATGGCTCTCAAGGTACTACAGGTACAATCTACGGCATGTGAATCAATGAGCTGGTGTCAAACACCCGTAGAATCACTCGATCGGAGGCCAATGATGAAAACCTCACGTCGAATGCGACGAACCTGCCATTGAGGCATGCAGGCTCCAAGGTACCATAAGGGAGTCTCTATATCAGCTTCCTGGATAATGAGTTGAAGTCAACAGGAAGTGACCTTGATCGAAGGTGGGCCATAATGTTTCCCACTTCATTGACATGAGACAGAGGAACATAATGTTTTTGTGAATCAGGATCATATGAGAATCAGAGGAAGGTTGATACTTGCAGAGGTTAACTTCTCTTGAACATATAACGGAACGACAGTGGTTTTGGCAGTATTTGACATCAACGGATCAGAGGTCATGGTGACGAGGCAATGAGAAGATGAGAGGTCAAAAGGGATTATCAAAACCCACGGAGGCAAGTGAAGAATGAGATGAGATGTCCCCAACCCGACACGAATGCAGACAAGTGCCAAGTTCAAGAGCGACATACTGCCGACACAACAATGATGCTGGTTCCATTTTTTCCCCAACCATTTCTGGTAGGTACCCCAATTATTTTTTATAACAAGCTTGAAGGGGATAACATATTCTTGTGATATAAGTCCATCCTAGTACATTTAACGAGCCCTAGGAAGGAGCGACTTGGATAGTGTCATTTCGACTGAATCCAATGTCATCAGGGTTGAACGAGTCTGACAAAGGAAGAACTCAGCGTCTTTTCATGTTTAGAGAGTTTGAAAAAACAGCTGAAAAGTAAACTCCAGTGGTCCCTTTTCGTAAATAGTTCCTCGGACCCAAAAAGGTAGAAAATAATATCCAAGAAAACCTCCTACTCGCGATAGGCTAGGGTATTCCTTTTTCGTAATTAATTCGTCCTAGCCCGAAAAAGGGGTAAACATATACTGGGTAGATGTTGATTCGTGTCCACTTTAACGAGATCGAAACGACAAGGGCCTCGGCAATCTTTTCATGTTTAGAGAGTCAAAAAAGAGCTGAAAGATGACTCCCAAGTGACTTTTTCGTGTATTTACCGAGTCCAAAAAAGTATAAAATACAACTCGTTTCACCGTTAAAGTCCCGAAAAAACCTGTTGCTACACAAAAAGCAAGCATAAAACCCATTTTCGACAAAATATATCAAAATATTTAGAAAAATAACTTTCAAAACCTATTTTGAGTTCAAAAAAGTTATAAATATGTCAAATGGTAAAAATAAAATTACTTTTTACTATTTACCTCACCAAAGAGCAGCAGTGGTCCTTTTTGTGTGCGAACTTCTGACAGTGATTGCGACCGATCTGGGTTACCATCCAGATTCCTGTAAGTTCCAGGTAAGAGGCGCTTCTTTGTACTCCATTTCAATCCATTTTTTATAGATTTTTATTGCATATTAGACTTCCTATGAGGAATTTTTGAATTTTTAGGGCTCCGCCCATTGGCGCGGGTATCCAGCATGGACCCGCACCAATGGCATTTTATTTCCGAAGGGCCTGCGCCAGCGGCGCAACTCAAATTTCTGTTTGAAATTTCCACACCATGAATGAATTGTATGAAATTTTAAGGATATCAGAGGTCTAATTGATGTTTTTGGACCATGTGAATGTAGGGAATAGATCAAAATGGTCATTGAGTGGAAAGAGAGGGAGCACGGGGAAGAGGATGAACAGGCCATAGAAAATGAGACTTGCATGAATGCCCTCAGAAACTGTGGGCTTAAGAAGTTCTTCCTAACACCTTGTTTACGAGCTCAGCCTAAGCTCTTGCAGTACCTGATCAGCATATGGGACGAACATGAACAAGTTTTCAAGTTACAGGACCAAGTACTAGAACTGGAGATCTCTGATGTATACTTCATAACCGAATTATCGCGCAAAGGTCCGGTGCCCATATTGACAGGGAGCAGAACGTCTGGTGAGAAGATGGATGAAGTGATGGCACGAGTGTGCCCAAGGGCATGACTGGGATCAGGGAGTGGAAAGGTGGACATCCATACCTTTCCTGATCTAGCACTCAGAGTAGTGCTACATACCATCACGCGGGCCGCGGGATCGCAGGCACCACACGAGGCAACAAAGGCCCAACTCTTACTGGCCTCAGAGGGCATGAGTCCCCTATTGTTTGACTGGGCTATAGTAGTAAAAATAAATATCAAGAGACAACTCACGAAGTGCAAGCAGGCCAAACTGAAACAGTTTGACTATGGTTCTATCCTGGTATCGTTCATTGTAGCTAAGCCGATTCCACAAGAGCCAAGAATGGCTCACTGGGCAGCACTAATGCCCAAAGCTGGAGGAGGCCAATAGATGTCCTGGAGGCTGGAGTTTTTTGGGTGGTTGTGGCGTCAGTTGATCGTAGTGGAGGACTGGCCATATGCAGGAACCGATTTCACCGGAGACCCAGATATCCCACTGCCAGAAGGAGATGATTGGGATGAGGAGTTGGGTATGACCTCTTCTCTTTTTGATTTTTATGTTTTATGATTTTTTTGTTAATACATGTCTGTCCTGACACATTTTATATGTATGTAGACGTGGGCCCAGAGAGACTAGCCGGTATGTCTCCTATCGCGCGGAGGACCCTTCCTGCACCTGATCCTCAGGGAGAGGGTGCAGAGGGGGGGGAGTTAATCTAGAATCTCGAGGGTATTGCCTGAGGGATCCCAGACTACGCCCAACTAGTGGATGTACCGATGGTGTACCAGAGACATACGGTGGGAGTGCCTAATCGCCTCCACCGACTTCTGAGACACTTAGTGCGTGCAGTTACTTGTTATCATGAGCACCATGCGGATTAGACTCCTAGGGCTTTTATCATGCATATTTTTTGAGAGACATGTCGTCTCTGGATGTACTAAGATGAACATGTATATTTTTTGATTTTATGTGACACACGCTATGTAAACATTTCACGCATATCTATTTCTGGATAGATCTTTCTTTACATGTGATGATGATTTACAAATTGCGCAAATGTCTATCTAGCACCAAATTAGCTACTACATCTGTTAATGTATTCATATGCCTGGGTATATGTTGATATGTAATGTAGTCAAAATTTCTTTCTAGTAAATGAATACGCAGATACAGACGTAAAATGGATGGGTTTCTTACTGAATAGTGTCCGTTCAGTTGTAACATTACAAGTTGCGAGTCTAGATACACAAGTAATTCACGGATAGCAAGGTTTACAGCCTCGGTTAATAATTCTAATACAGCACTATATTCCGCGATGTTATTTGTAGTACATCCTAGACACACACCTTGTAGGTTGACCAACTCACCAGCAGGATCGTAGATTACCCAGGCTGCCGAAGACAGATTCCTGGTACTGCGGAAGGCACCATCTGCGAAACCAACAAATGGATGAATGGACATCTGCACAACCAGGAAGACCCGATCAGAAGAAAGATGTTTACAAGGCACACCACACCACACATGCACACAAATGAAAAACACACACCTATGCACACACACCACACCAAAAATCACTTCAGGCATAGTACTTTTTGAGGTACAGCCCATTTCTGGGCTGTGCCAATGGAACTCCTTCATAATCTATGAGCTCGTAAGCCCCATTTTTCAAAACGTGTTTTACTATATAGGGCCCATGCCACATAGGTTGGAACTTACCGGCCCCAAGCTTGTCGTGAACTTGATCATATAGGAGGACGAGGTCCCCTTCGATAAAGGAACGGGGAGAAACTGATTGATCAAAGTGGGTTTTGACCCACTTCTTTTTTGCTTCAATAACCAAAGCAGCCAAACGGCGGGTTTCATCTAACCGTTCCAGATACAGAAGATGCTCTTCCTTAGCAGAAGTATCAGGTAGAAGTTCCATAGCTAATTTCAAAGAAGGAATCTCGCATTCAACCGGAAGAGTTGCTTCCAGACCATACACCAATTGAAATGGTGTGAATCCAGTTGCACTCTTTGCAGATGTTCGGTATGCCCATAGAGCTGAGAACAGTTGGAAGTGCCAATTGGATTTGTGAATACCAACTGTTCGCTAAAGCATAGTGACTAGAACCTTGTTCACTGCTTCAACCTGACCATTTTCCTGAGGGTAATATGGCGTTGAGCTATCGTGGCGCAAGCCCAACCTTGAATTCAGCTCAGCCATCATATAATCTCGGAAATGAGTACCATGGTCGGTAACGATAGCCTGAGGAACACCGAAACGTGCAATAATGTGATTGAATATGAATTTAGCAGTTTTTTTACCGTCAGCAGCTAGTGTAGGCATCGCCTCGGCCCACTTGGTGAAGTAGTCGACAGCGACAATTATATACGCATGCCCCCCGGCCGAGTGAGGGTTACATGTCATAAAATCCATGCACCATTTCACAAAAGGGCTGATGGTAATAACAAGATATAAAGGGAGAGGCGGCGCGCGCATCTTGTGCTGAAATATATGGCACGCATGACATTTACAAACTGCAATGATACAGTCTTTGAATATGGATGGCCAGAAATAACTTGCTCGCATAATTTTCTGGGCAGTAGCATATCCGGACATATGCCCACCACAAGCGCCACTGTGGCATTCATTTAGGACCCTTTCAGCCTCTTCCAAGGTTAGGCACCGATGGAGCACCGAATCTACTCCAACACGGTATAAGGTATCTCCTACTATACGGTAGGGTTGGGACTGATGCCAAATCCGACGGCGGGTAGCTTTATCCAAATTAGACCGAAATGTAGAGGTCTGAAGATACACAATTATGTCACCATACCAAGGTTCACGAGTACTGATGAGGAAAAGAGTTTTGTCCAGGATATGATCTTCAGAGTGTGCAGGAATGGAGTCTATTGGGAGAGAGCATATAAGATCTGCAAAAATGAGTGATTTGGTTGACTTAGCAGTAGTGAATTCTAAGTCAAACTCCTGCAGGATGACAATCCATTTGGAGTATTTTCTCCCTAATAATTTTCAAGAGAGGATATACGTCATAGGGTTGCAATCCAAAACCACTCTTATCGTACGCAACAGGATGTAATGGCGAAAACGCTGCACAGCGTGTACTGCGGCTAACGCCAACTTCTCGACATGAGCATAACGCGTTTCTGGATCGAGAAGGTTCCGTGACAGATAATAAACAACATGTTCATTACCATAATCATCATCCTGCACCAAGACCATGGCTATGGTGCTAAATTCGGCGGCGAGATACAAAGTGAAATCGAGGTGGTAGTTCGGAGAATGAAGCAAAGGAGCATTAACAAGTAACATCTTCAGCTTCTCAAGGGATTGTTGAGAAATTTCATCCCAGTGGAAGGGAACGTTCTGCTTTAATAGGCGTGTGAATCCTTTAGCCACCTCGGCATAATTCGAGATAAAGCGTCGAAGGAAGTTTTCTTTCCCCTACAAACTATGTAACTGATATAATGAGGAGGGTGGTGGGAGATTAATGATAGCCTCAACCTTTAAAGGGTCAAGGCGAATCCCGTATTTTGAGACTATGAATCCTAAAAGATGGCCAGAATCCACGCAAAAGACGCATTTATGAGGATTAAGCCTAATATTGTAGTGCTTGCAGCGAAGAAAGATCTGGCAAAGGTGTTCGGGATGGTCCTCTCGCCTAGCTGAATGAGCTGGAAAGTTGTCCAGATAAGGCTGAACGATATGGAGAATGTCATGGAAAGCGTAAGACATCGCACGTTGAAAAGTGGCTCCAGCGTTCTTCAAGCCGAACGGGAGCTTTTTGTAGGCGAAAGTACCCCACGGACAGATGAATGCCGTCTTGTGTTGATCCTTAGGTGCA
The DNA here is from genome assembly GCA_034641835.2 of Pinus albicaulis. Taxonomy (NCBI): domain Eukaryota; kingdom Viridiplantae; phylum Streptophyta; class Pinopsida; order Pinales; family Pinaceae; genus Pinus; species Pinus albicaulis. The sequence goes on along the minus strand of CM076575.1, from coordinate 919,065,284 downwards.
ATATTGATCTGATTATACCTCGAGAAACCATCCATCAAGGAATAAATCTCACTTCTGGCACATTCGTCGATGATCTGGTCTATGAACGGAGTGGAATAATTATCCTTTGGACAAGCGCGATTGATGTCGCAGTAATCAACACAGACCCTAATCGTACCCTGCTTTTTATCGATAGGGACAATGTTGGAAACCCATTCTGTGAGGGGGATGGGATAAATAAAGCCCATGTTCAGAATTTTTTCAACTTCTGCCTTAATTGTGGCAGCTTTACGAGGATGCATGGGGTGTAAGCGTTGGCACACGGGCTTCGCACCAAGGTAGGTTGGAATCTCATGCACTACGATACTGGGATCAATCCCAGGCATTTCCTCGTAGGACCAGGCGAACACATCTCTGAATTCTGTAAAAAGATCAGTATAGACTTGAATCTCCTTGGGAGAACAAGTCACTCCCACGTGAATATTCTCAACGATCCCCGGTTTAACGGAGATGTTGATTGGGATGGTTTGAGTGATATTACTCAGGTTTCCCTCCGAAAAAACCTCATGTGTCAAAATGGGCATTTGGAGAGGAGGAGTAGGAACCTGAGATGCATAACGCTCCAGACATTCAGACATTGCCCCCAAGCTAGGCATGAAAGAGGAACGATGATGTCCATCGCTCCAAGGCAGCTCCTCTAGAGACATTTTTTCAACAATGACTTCATCGGAAGGAAAAGTCTCTTTGAGAGGATCAGGTGAATCAGCCTGACCAAGCCAGGGGGATTGAGAATAGATGTCGAGAGCCATGCTCAACGGAGCATGCTGAGGAGGTGGAGGATTAGATGTGACAACAATTTCACAGTAGCTGATCTCTACTGGAGTCAAGGGAATTTATTCTCCAAACTCAAACACCTGCTCAGGCGTAGGGATAAGCCAAGGGTCATCAGACCTGGAAATCATGTTAACTTGAGCGGTGTGCAGTGGCGGCATGGGAAAAATACCCATGAGGACTGGGTCTTTGAAGAGACTAGGCCCTACATTGTCCGAGGGAATTAGAATCTGATCCACGTATGGAACGTTGTTCTCAGAGGTAGAGGTGAAGAAGGACAATAGATCCACCGTGAAAATTTTTCCCTCGTGAGGGAACTTAAGGAGTCGAAAAACGGTGGATGACACGCATAGCATGGCATGAGTCCAGCTGCAGCCGAGAAGTATATTGTAGTTGAGCCTGGCGTCCACTACTTCTACTTCTACGTTGACAGTCTTCCCCTGTAAAGTGATAGCTAAACTCTCGAGAACACCCAGGGGTTTAGATTCCTGACCATCAAATGCCTCTAGGGCATTGGGAGATGACGAAAGGGCTGGAGAGCCAATGGCCTTCCAGCAAGCGGACGACATGACACGGGTTGAGGCACCTTCATCCACAATGGCCCTATGGATGTTAAGACCATTAATCCCGACTTGAATAACCAGAGCGATCTGATGTGGAAGTCAGGGGGTGAAATTCTCTAAATCGAAGGTGAGAAGACTTGAATCGGCGGGATCAATGCCACCGATTGCAGACAATAAAGCCTTCCATTATGAAGGAAAACTCTGAAGAACTTCTAGTGTGGACATGGCAGAAGGCACCTGTGCCAAATCCTCAACAATGCTATAGTGATGAGCGGCACGGGCGTTTGGATTATAAGAAGATCTTCGTAAAACACCTTTAGAAGGTGGCTTCACAATCAGTTCAGGAGCAGGCTTCTCGATTTCCAAAGAACCGAAGACAGGTGGGGGAGGCGGTCCATCCACAACTGCCTTCCCGGGTGCTTGCTACGATTCATTGTAATCCTTCGAACGAGTGGCAATAGAGACAGGTGCAGCGCCATTCATCATGAAAACCTGGGACCTAAATGGTGCAGATGGTGAAGGCTGTTCGACCATCTGGGTCTGCTGAGATGGGAATGGTTCTTTAAGAACTGTTGGAGTTCCCTTAGAGCCTTTGAGAATTTGACTGACTTCGGATCGTCGTGGACAATCCTTAGTATAATGGTCCCCTTCACAAATGAGGCAGGGGTACTTCAGTTTACGCTGAGAACCATCCTCAGTACGAGATTTGGATTCTGGCTTTCGGGCATCGGATTTGGATTTACCTTTGCCCTTCTTCTTCCCTTTGGAGGTTTTCTTCATAGGATTGGCCTGAATGGTGTTAACCTCCATAGTTTTTCCAGAATCGGTAGGGGCGGGAGGAGCAGAATTATTCGATGAGTTAGACTTCTGCTTCCCATTCAAAGATTTCTTCGAATTCTGAGAGACGAAACCAATGACACCATCTACCACAGGGGTTGGTGGAGCCTTAGAGGTTCCGGACCGTGGAGCATCAGGAAAGATATCATAAAGTGTGCCAGACTGAGAATATACAATATCGAGATATTGGGCACGCGCAATGGCTTGTTCCTCCGTCACACACGCTCCCATCGCAATATCTTGGGCGATTTTGTTCACAAAGGAGGTGGTGAACCAGTGAGTTAGTATCTGATCAGGTATATGAAACTTGATCAGTCTACGACAGCACCGCCACTCATGAATGTGATCAGAAATGTGAGTGGCTTTGTCCTGCTTCAAAGAAGTCAGGAGGTGCATCCCGGCTTCATAGCGAACCGGTAACTGAAAGTGCGTCAGAAAAGCCATGGCTAAGGAATTGAAATCTTCGAAAATGCCACGGGATAACTCGATGTACCACTTAGCAGCAGCTCCAGTCAAAGTGCGTTGGAAGAGGTGCAGACGAATCGAATCATCGACCCAAGAGTTAGACGAACACCAAAGATGATACGTCATCACATGCGCTTGGGGGTCCTCCCCAGCTTTACCCTCAAACTTGGGGCAATCACCTGGTATCTTGGTAGGAACCGGAGGCCAATAAGGATTATGTAAAATCAGATCATTGGTCAATTTTGAAACATCTGGCAGCTCCAAGGTGGCCAGGAATGGCAATGGCAGATTGACCGGCATGCTAGGCCTGGGATACAAACCGGTACCTGTACTCCACACTGGTTGGGAATATCCTTGCCCCCATGGGTTCTGTCCCGTAGGATTCTGACTGTAGGGGGGGTAGGTTGTATAACCAGACTGATTTGGCTGCTGGTAACCAGTGTACGGGGGCTCATAACCAGAGTATGGACCTTGGTTGGGAGTCGGCCCTGTATAAGCAGCACTTGGATTCGGCTGCTGAGTATAGGTATAACCGGGTTGTTGAGGATAATACTGAGAGCCTCGGGGCTGGTTATAATTTGGTTGAGATTGACCATGAGGATAATAATCGCCCTGACGATGAGTCGGCTGTTGATAGGTGGAACCCTACGAGGCCTGATAACTAGGGTGCAGTTGTTGATTTGGCTGCGGCGTCGAATAAATCGGATGCTAGGCAGGGTTAATGGAATGAGCGGGCTGCCCTGAATGAACAGGTTGACCCGGCTGAATGGGCTGCCCTGAGTGAACAGGTTGACCCGGATAGACAGGCTGCACCGGTTGTGCAGGTTTACTTGGCTGTAAAGGAGTCCCAGGTTGTGCCATATGGGCCGGTTTGCCTGGAGGTGGCACACCGGGTTGTACCGGATGAACCGGTTGGCCTGGTGGAGAAATAGAGCCAGGTGGTTGCTGGTAGCCGGTTTGACCTAGAACAGGACCATAGGATGGTCCCGGCTGATATGCAACGTTGGAAACAACAGGATACTGCGGTTGCATGGGTTGAGAAGGCTGGATTTGCCCCCCAGGACCATAGACTGGTCCGAGTTGGTACCCCGACTGAGGCTGCACAGGTTGACCGAAAGGGTTGTAGTACTGTCCTTGCGGACCGTACGATGGCCCTTGCTGGCCCGCAGGATAGCCTTGCGCGGGTTTCCCCTGTGGGTCATAAGGATATCCAAGTTGGCCCAAAGGTTGGCCTTGGAAAGGTTTCCCTTGCGGGTTATAGGCCTGGTTATAAGGTAAACCTTGAGCATGGAGGTGAGCCTCAAGAGCGGGTAGACGTAAAATGTCCCCGTGCTCGTCATACTGACTTGGAAAAGCATACACGGGAGTACCATCCTGTGCATAGTGAAAAAAATAAGAGCGGTTGGGATCTTGGGAGGATGGTCCAACCTCAAGGTTCGGCTGTTGTAGGGACAATCGATACTCCTCCGGAGAAATGTTCTCCAGTATAGTAGTCGATAAATAAACGTCTTCAGGAGGCGGCATAGCCCTTGCAGAGGGTGCCGTGACAATGGGTGAAGATGCGGCTACACACAGTGGGCCGAGTGGGTACAGAAGTGATGGGTGTCTAAGGAGACACCCCCGGTGAAGGTGCAGCCGGCCTCGAAGAAGGAGCTGACACTCCCATAGAGGTTGCGGCGGAAATAATCCGACCCAAGGATCTATACCCTAGTGGTAATGAGGGACTAGACGCTGACATGATAGCTGGTTCAGAGTTGTCTCCTGGAAATAATCTTCATGGGAAGAGCTGATATTCTTCACCAGACGTTGGGATTTCCTCACCAGAATCACTCATGGTTGAGCCTACCGCTAGATCTCGCAATAGACGGCGAAGACTAGGAGGAAAAACAGCAACTACGAAAGGCGAACCCGATGTAAGAGAAAGGAATTCAGATCCTAATCTTAATTCAGACCAAGGGTCAGAAAAGGGCCAATTGAACTCAACTGGTCCCCCAAAGGGTTGCTTAGAAAGAACTGGTCCCCCGTCAAGAAACTCGGAAACAATGGGCTGCTGTGGTTCAGCAGAGGATTGGGAAACCTCTGATGAATTGTCCGTATAAGGACTACCAGTAGACGAAACTGAGGGTTCCGCCACTGTGGAAGAAACGACAAGAGAAAAATATCAAACACACACACGGGCTAAAAAAGAGTCAAGAAACACGATCAAACGGTCAACAAGCAAAATCTAACAGGGCGTGTGATCGCGGGTGATTAATTTTTACCACATTGAAAAAATAAGAAACTTCATCGTTTCATGTTTTAAGAGTCGAGAAACGATTGAAAAGGCGACTCTATCTCTTTCAGATTTGACACAAGCGTGAAAGGACAAGCGCTTGGTGATCCTTTCAAATTTATGGAGTCAGATAGGATCAAAATGACTACTCAGGAATACTAGGCAAAAGGGTGTACCAAATAACTGTGAACTGCAATATACACCTTGGTTTCAAAATGAAAGAGAAATCAACCAAGGACTTTTCGTACGTGCAGGCAATCTCCCTTAATGATATGTCCGGTGTATCATGGGTATAGGGCGGCAGACTCGGCTTCCTATGGATAAAGGATGGAAACCTAGTGGGGTCTCCCTTTATATACGAGACGGTACGGGGAGCACAAGTCCATACTAGCACTGTCTAAAGCCAAGAGGCAAACGACAACTACTAGGTTTTAAGACATTGGAACACGTCTCTAGCCTAGACCTCTAAATATGTTTCGTTAGATTTAAATGCTGCCTTAGTGTAAATTGAGTAAATTTTAAAGTTTATCTTCAATTACGTTTCAGTTTTCAAGCCCTAATGAATGTGATGTCTCAAAAATCTCCTAAATGCAATCTATATGCCACAGTATATCATTTTGTTCGATGAAAGCTAGCTACAGAAGAGTTGAGAGCTTTTTACACAAACAAAATGATTAGAAGACAATCAGTGATATCTCTAATGCAGCTGATGAAACAAAAACTTTTCTTCCAAAGTCACTAATCACTAATAACAACGAAAAGTTTTTAATTTGCACTAATCAACAAAAGGCAAAAGAGATTTTTTTTTTTTTAATTTTCAATGTTTGATAGCTAGATGCACTAAACAAACTGAAAACCAATGAGAAGAAATTCGAGAAATGATAATAAGAGAGCAAAAAAAAGCAGATTTCACTCAATGACACCACAATCAGATCTCAAACTGACCAACAGTCTCTCAAAACCAAGAAAAGTCCCAAAGACACTAATGAGCCATGTAATCTAGGCCCAAAATGAAGCAAAGTGAAATTCGAATGAAAATGAAATCGGTCACTCAAAAAGCGCAATGAAATGATAGACAACTGTCAAACGAATGCAAGGAAGAAATCCCAAAGTCGACTGAACAAACGAAGACTGAAAACACCCAAGGGAGGCTCGACTCACAAAATCACCTAGATGCCCTAGGGCTTGAATGCAAAATCGAAAGAAATAGGTAAACAACCAAAGGATGGAGATTACAACCAGTCAAACTAGGCTCCAGTGCACTCAAACAGCCAAAAAAACAAGATCAAAATCACAAGTCAGTCCCAGAAAGCATCAAACACAGCAAACCCTAATAGCTCACAGTATTGGTGCGACTGTGAGCTTGAAATCAGTGCCAGAAAGGCAATGGCGTGAGTGATACACAAGCAACATGCGCCAATTGGCGCGACTGTGACACCTAAAAGCGCGCCAACCGAGTTTACTATGGAAAAATGAAAAATAAGCAATCTTAGACATAGACAAGTGATAACACGGCTAAAACAAAGCCAAACAAATAGGAAAAAATAGTCCAAAGAGCTGACCAAGAAAGCAAGGTCAAGAAATTGAGCAAAGAGAGAAGACAATACTCCAAGTTGTTCAGTCCGCAAACCAAACCGGAGATTGACTGAAGCAGCATTGATCTACTTCGCTAATGCAGAGCAAAAGCGTTTTGAAGGCTATCTGGATGTACTTCAGACTCCGTCTATAGCTTACAAATCAAACAACAAGCTGAATCCCCAGTGAAGTCGCCAAATTGTTGGAGAGTTAAATCCCCTCTGCGGACAGAGGCGATCCCTACTAGCCCAGATCAGGTCTAGCAACAATCAAACACGCTACAGTGTAGGTTCCTAATTGCAAATAAACCAACTTGTGATGAAGGCTTACCTGGAATCCAACATTGTTTTTTGTAGAAGAGGTGGTGCTCCCATTCCTTTACCCTGGCAGATCACAATCCTCACGATCTCTGTGACTGGACACCTGCACATGCAAGAAACAACACAAACGCAAGTGTAAAATCCAGTATATACAACTATATGTCAGTCGAAGAGGACATAACTCATGAACATAATCAAGAACAAGAGTGGAACCATAACCAATAGTCACTTATCATTAATGAGTCAAAAGAAGAATACAACCATAGCTTCGACGCAGCACTCTCCTTTGGCGGGTCGTGACCAAAAGGAGAATACTTAACAATAGTCTCCTTGCTTGGATTTGGCCTTAAGGAAATCAAGAAGGCTCTTGCAGCATAAGGGTGTGAAAGCTCTTGGGAACTTGGAGATTAGCTTGCCATGGAGAAGAGCAAGCTTTTATAGAAGGAGGAAGGGGATTTGGGATCCCTATAATTATGGGATTGGCCCTATCATCAAGTAAGCTTCCATGAGAGGTGGAAAACCACTTCCTCTCTATGGAAATCCGTAGCCAAACCTCCCAACTCAAGATAGAAATCAGTCCAGGAATTTTTTAGGATGAAACTTCCGCCTTTTACTTTTAAAAAACATCTCTTAATATGGTTGGCACGGGTGCGGCTTTATGACAGAGCGCCAATTGGCGCGCCCTCTTTGGAGGATTTTCCCCCTTGGCGCAAGGGCTGAACTGTGGAACCGCGCCAATGGAAAAAGAGCTATTTTTAGGGGTTTTTGCAGGGAGATGTCTTTAGGGTAGTGGAAGCTCATCTTCAAAGGGATATAATGAAAGTATTTTCAAGTCTTGTCTCTGCTCACAGGTCATAGAATGAGTCCTGTGATGTGCGGGATGGGGAATGGTAGGGAGGGTGACAAATTTTTGTGTAACACCCATGCATAAATATCATGAACATAATATATGGGACTGTAAGGTCCTTGCTTCCACTGTGCAAATACATCTCTGTTTTCTCTGTGGAAGTGTTATGTGAGGCGTAAGTATGCATGCCTTTGATAATTTTTGGTTCACCACTCTTCTTGTCCACCCATTCCATTTGCAAAGCCTCCCAATCAATGGTGACTTTCCCCAATGTAATCAACCATTGGACACGCAAAATAACATTGGTATCCAGTATGTCAACCACAAAAATTGATCTACCAAAGTGTAGGATCCCATGGTGACTGAAAGTGACGGGAAATAATGCATGCATTGCATTGTTCTATCTCCTAGGACCAAAATAGAGAATCCCTCAAAAGTATCATTGGGTATTTCCCTCCTTTGCACAAGATGGGCATCAATGAAGTTGTGGGTTGCCCAACTGTCAATCAATACAGAAACCCTCTCATTCATGATTTAACCATGAACTCTTAAGTTCAAGTACTTACGTACTCCTCTCAAGGATGTAAGAGTTCCTCCAATAGGAGAAAATGCTTCATTTCCATCTCCAGATGGTGTTGGATCCCCCTCAACATTGTCAGCGTTGTGACCCCTTCTTGGTTCATCATCTTCATCTTCTTCAAGATCTAAGAAGACCTCTATGTAATGTGCTTTACCAGCAACACATCTATGTCCAGGTACCCATGGTTCTTAGCAAGTGAAGCATAGCTTATTTCTTCTTAGATTTCTCTAGACTTCAATATCAAGAGGATTTTTGAATGAACTCTCCTTGGAAGGAGCAGCTTTCTCTTCCTTCCCTTTGGAAAGGAAAGAGGGCTTGTTCTGAAAGTTTTCTTTTGCTTTTGGCAAGGCATATTGAAGGTCTCTAGCCCTCTCAATGGCATCATGCAAGGTGGTGGTCTTGGTATACTTTACTAACCCATGAAGAGGTTAATCTAGACCATCGATGAACATATACACCCTTCTTGCTGCAGACAAGTCAGGAACCATGATAGATAATCTCAAAAATTCTGAAATGTAAGACTCTGTATTACCTAATTGCTTCAACTTTGCAAGGCTCATGAAAGGTGCCTATGGATATTTTCTGTCAAATCTGTCCACCACTCTTCTAGTTAACTCAGAATAAGCAGTCACATTGGCATGACCCAATGTAGACAAGCCATGGAACCGCTAGTCATGTGCTTCACCTTCAAAGTGCAGTGTTGTAATCTTGATAGCTTCCATCTTTGGGACCTTGTTCAACTGAAAGTAGATGTCAAGCTTTTCTACCCATGCCTTAGCAGAACTCTTGGATGAACCATCAAAATTGGGTAGAAATAATCTACCCATAGAGTGATGTCGATCATTATTCTGAGTGAATCCACCATCTCTATGTTGATGCCTTGGTCTTATTTTGTCCTTTAGGTGACAGAACTCTTGAAAACTCAACTGATATTTGAATCTCTGATTCTGAGACTCATATTCTTCAAAGTAGTCTTCAAGGGATGCTTGTTCTTTTAACCCTTCATTTCCCACAACCAAAAAGGCAGACATAGTGGAGCGTTGGGAAACTTGTGGCTGATTCACTGGTTGATCATTCCAATGGTGAGATATGCCATAACTTTCTCCAAGATGAAATATCTTAGGATATTCTTTGATTTTTTCCATTCTCATCTCTTTTATCTCTCTAGAAATATATTTCATGGCTTTCAGAAGGGTTTTTTCAAACTCCTTCCCATCTTCATCACTTCCAGACTCAGGGGCTTTACCCTTGTCTTTATCGTCATTTGTGTAATCAAATTTCTTCTATCTTCTTCTTAGATACCTCTTCTCTCTATCAGTCAGAGGCTCTTCTTCTTCTAAATACATATTTTCCTTTCAAGAAAAGCATATGTTGTGCCCAGATGATTGCTTTGATACCACTGTAATATCCCCAAAAGGGAGCAAGCAGCAATATTAAACAACACTAGTAAAAAATAATGCAGTTCAGAAAAAGAGAGAAGGAGGCCAATATGGAGGCTCAATATTTACATATACATTAGAAAATAAAATTTACAATGAGGCCCATACAATGTATAACAGGAAATATAAGACTAAAATGGAAGAAATCCCTCAAAAGAGGTGTTGCAATCACATGTATTCACAGCAAAAAGTCTTGACAGCGTTATTTTATAGATTATATAGTAGTTGAATATTATGACTTAGATATAGAGAAAAATAATGCATGAATAGTTAGATATATGACAGATCCATACACTATAGAGTCTCTACTTTACATACCCCTTGGGGTTTTCAGCAAGACATGAAGCACATGGAGTAGATCTGAGATCTTATGCAGCAGATCTACATAATTATTTAGAATTCTGAAGCAAATATAATAGCATTCAGATAATATCTAAATATAACATGGAATAGATCTGAAATCCATGGATCACCACAGTGAAGGCAAAATTCCCAACACTAGATATCTCTCCTCCAAAATTCTGCCAAAACACCCTGCAACTTTACACTTGCAAATAACGTAGTACTGGAAGATGGAATGTGTTGTAGCCTTTAAGAACAGTTTGGCTTGATGCCAAGGTATGGATCTGATGCTCCAATGATCCAATACACTCTTTCCAATGAGATAGAAGACTTTCCCATTGAAAAGAGGCACTAGAATGGCCTAGATCTGAGTAGATCTAGCCTCCACTTGCTGCAGCTTACAAGGAAAACCAAACCCTCAATAGGATCTATGTTGTAGTTGGAAGATGAAGCTTGGAAAAATGCCTAATAGTGGACAAGATATGAAAGACTCTTCCAAGAGGCCTCTCAAGGAAAGAGGTGGGATTATCAATCAAGAACACCCAGTGCTAAACAACACTATTCTCTACTAAACATCCAAGAGAATGATATATGCCTAAACAGACAATATATTCAAAAATATAACATAATCAAAAGCCCTTCTCTTGTTGTCCTCCTCTTCCTTTTATAAGTTTGAGATCTTGCAAAACCCTAAACCATCTCAAGGATTTAGCTTCTTTCACATGGGCCACCTCCAACTAAAACTACGTTGGGCATCAAGGTGGTTCACTTCATCTAGACAACACTGTTGATTTGGTCATGGTTGACCCAGTCAAATAACTCAATCCCTTTCACACATAAGGGTGTTTTATTAAGATAGCCCAGATTTATATTTGTTCACATGTGGTATTGATTTATTCACTGTTTTAGGACTTTTTATTGTCCTCCTTTACACATTTATTCATGCAACAGGAAAATGAAACAAAATTGTTTATTCCCATTAGCTTGGGCTAATTGGGAATATTACAGGTCCATGGATTCAGAGGAAAAAAGGATCTCCTCGAGTTCCTTATCCAGAGAGTAAACATTAGATAAATTCACATCTACCACTAGGTTATGTCTAGAAGGAGTTGATGCCTTATGTTAGCCACCTATAATATTTTGTTATACCAAAAGGTGGCTAAGATCTTTTTTGAGCCTCCAAGGAACAAATTTTATCACTAAAAATTGTTGGCTCTTGAAGTCTCTTTAAGGTCTCATGCCTCTGTCCCAAATCCTCATTTTCTGTCCCATTTTCTACTCAGAAAATTCTGTTGATTCCAAATGAAAGACTGCTGAAAGACCCTCATTTTCCCTCTTCTCAAACCTTTCATCTGCTCCCCTTTTTCTCCATCAAAACTGCCTTGTTTTCATAAGTCCTCTTCTTTCCATTCATGAAAAATTCCCCTTTCCATAGTTGAAAACTCACTTTTTAACTATTTCGGAACCCCCATTTCCATTAAAAAACCAAGCGCTAACCCTGTTCGACGCTCATCACATCGGAAGTATCCAAATGCGTGAGACTTGTGCTCTATTCAAAGTTCCGATTGTGATCATGCTTTGGTTTGAAATGTTCCGATGAGATTAATCCTTTGTAAATACAAAAACCCGATCGCATCGTTTATTTTATATATCCAGTAAGCCCGCCTCCGGTGCTTAAAACATTGTAAATTTTCATTACTGTTCTGCTTTTTCCTTTATAAAACCCAAGAACCCGCTTATCCAAAGTTTCAACTTAAAAGCTTGAAGTCACGTGTTTAATAAATATGGTTAGATTAAAAAGACCGATCGCGCAATCGTGATCGAAGAATTCACAATGGGTTGATCGAAAAGACCAGGCCCATGATTCTGATTACGATTAGCCTTTGATGTACTAAGCCCCGGGCCCTTTGCGTTCCATATATCCGAAGGCCCCGCAGGCGGGTGCCTATCCTTTGTATATATTTTATTTCCGCCCTGATCCATTAAACCTTCGTTTATATTAAAAACTTGGGGTTTTGATATATTATAAGGGTTTCTGCCGGTTCGTTCTAAAAACTAATCTCCACCATTGATCGTAAGCCGATCAAACGGCCAGCGCCCAATCACATCGGGGTTTTCCATCGCATACACTTGTTTGCACCCGCCGATCGGCCATCCCCCGATTCACTCTCCACCATCGATCTGATTTGCAGATCGACGGACAGCGCTTAATCGCATCAGAGTTTTCCATTGCATGCATTTATTTTTTCCCCCGATTGTTGTTCCTCCGATTTATTCCCCGCCGACGATCTAGTCCTCAGATCAACGTCCAGTGCTCAATCGCACTGGAATTTTCAATCGCATCCCCTTTTCTGCCACCCCCGATTGAGACCCTTCGATTGAATCTGGACCGTCCACGTGTCCAGATCGGGCGGTCCAAAACCACCCCGCCTTATTTCTTCTCCCCGCTCTCATTTTTCTAATTTATGCCGATCTCCACCGTTAGATGTTTTTATCCGACGGCTATGCTCCTCCCCCGCCATCTGAAGCAGTTTAAACCTATTTCCGTAGGATTTCTTAACTATTTTTGTGTTTTGCAGGTGTTTTAATGGTTTTCCATTGTATAATGAAAGAAACCCGAGGGTTGGGAAAGACGTTTCCTGCGCCTTCGAGCTGTTAAAGAGAACCATCTGTGGGGTTTCACTCCATTGTTTTCTCAATGCTTCATGGGCATTGATGCCTTTAGAAAGCCCAGTGCGGCCTGCACATCGACAAGACACTGTTTTAATTCAAAAACAGTTAAAGAGTATTAGTTTGAAGACAGAGCACAGCAAATGAAGATTGAAGACGGTTTTTATGGGGATTACGGCTAAGACCGTTATCAAAAGCCTAATCCCCAATCTAAAACACAGTTTAAAGGAAAAACCTAAAGTGTTTCATCAGACAGAAAGCCTCCACCGCCACATCTGAGGCAAATTGATTCCTCAACTACCACCGAGCCACCTGTCGCCTCAAACCTTTCAAAATAGAAGCCGTAGTTATTGAAGAAAATTAGATATTCGCCTCCAGCGCAGCCAGGGAGTTACTTCTGCAAGGAAATCAATGCATAAAATATCTGCAAAGTTACTCCAAACATTACATAAAGCCTCAAAGTCAAATAAAGCTCCCACCGAGCTTAATCCATAAATGTAAAACAGTTAATACAGAGAACCACCTGTAAACTTCTTCATTGAGCCCCTCAAAAGGCCGAGAAGTCTTGAACTTGTATTAATTATCCTGAGAGATCTTTTCTCAGATCACCTCCTCATTCTTCTATAAATACCCCAGAAGAAGATGAGAAATTGTTGGTTGCAGAACTTTGAAATACACTTGAGCTCGAGACTTCTATTTGTACATAGTGTTCACTGGCCCTTGAAGCTTTGTTTGCGCTAGAGTAGTTAGGTTGAATAGTGAAGATGATTGCTGAACTGAAACATTGGACTTGAAGATTGTAACTGGTTTGACATCAATATAAAAGTTGTTTCTTGGGATCCTGGTCTTTATCACCGGTGAAGTGCTTCTTTCTTTGTTAATCGTTTTCCTTTTATGTATGCCATATTGTTCATTTTCCCTCTGTAAAGAAGAGTTTAAACAGGGTTAGGATTTTCTGTATAGCAGTAACCTTCTCTGGCTGAGAAATATTTATCTTAATGTTTTCTTCAGATTTGTTTATTTAAGAATGATTCAATACAGTTTAAATAGTTAGGAATGTTGGCGTTCCCTCGTCCTTCTGTTTGCTCAAACATTGTTCTCGAATGTTATTTCCGTTATTTGCTATTAAAGTTAGACTAGAGAAGATATGGTTTGCCCTGATTCCTAGATTCTTTTCTCCAAAGGCAGATTCTGAAATTTTCCCTTGGTGTTGACTGAAAGCAGACTAGGTTTAAAAGTACTTTATCTGATCTTAAGTTACACTCTGTTTTTCTTATGTGTTTTCATACTTTCTGAAGGTAATTATGAGGATTACTAGATTGTTTGTCAATTAAGCTACTTTAATAAGAACTTGCCCAAGAAGTCTATGGTTAGCCCTGTCCTTGGTTGGTTTTAAAATAGTTACTTAAGAGGCTTTTCTTGTTTGGACTGACTATAAATCCTCTGAGAAATTATTATCAGTTTCCACCCCTCCAACATTTTAATGTTTCCATTTCATCATTTTAATCTCAATAATCCTGTGGTATAGATAACTTTCCCCTTGGATCACACTTGACGTTGTTGTTCAATTAAAGCCCAGATATGACTCCATAGCCCAATGGACTAAAAACCAGCGTTATATCTATCTATCTGCCAAAACTGTTCTATTTGCTTGCAACTTCTCGCTTTTGAAACTTTTGCACTTAGGACTTCCCCCTCAAGTAACATTTCATGCTCAACCATCCAAAACAAAACAAAACCCTTGGCCTTCATAACTAGCCTAATATCATTACCTTAAGCTTTTCAAAGACAATATCCATCTTTGTGCATATTGGAGAGATCCCTCTCCGGATTCAGGAGGGCTAGATCCTAGAATCCCAAAGTTGGTTGAAATGATGTTAACTCTGTGATTGGACTCTCCCAATTTTGCTAATAAATTACAGAGACCTAACATTTCTGGCGATTCAGCTGGGGAAACTTTAACTCAGAATCTCTGGTTCCATGACAAGTGTTCTATTTTGCAGCTGAGCCACCAGGACTTAACATTTCTAGCGACTCCGCTGGGGACTGAGTGTTTTTAATACCTTTTATAGGCCTCAGAGAACCCTTTATTCGAGAACATTTTGAGAGTAAAAAGCAGCCTTTTCAAGCACTGCTTATTATAGGTAATCATGATGGAACTTGTTTGAATCAGTGACAAACTAGGTCAACCCTAGGATTCTTTTAAGTTTTCATCTAACCTTGGAAAATCGGCTAGCTTAGCCATAAGGATAGACTGTCTTTGTTTCATAACCTTAGCTAAGTTTTGAAACAAAGTTAGGATATTCTTAACAACCACAAAACTGAAAAATGACTTAGAAAAACCTAAAAATATTTCAGATTGGAATTAAATAAACATGGTGGTGGACCATAAGACCTTTTACCTCTGAAAGGAGCTAAAAATTTCCACTTGGCGACTCCACAATCCTAGCAGACCTTAAGACTCTACTGGGAAGAACCCTTATCATTATAAAATCATTCAAACTCAGTTAGAGGACTGTGGGATTTAAATTTGTAAAAACATATTGGTTAACCTCTCCAAGATTGTCATATCTGGCTGAACTTTTCTTGTTTATTTGGGTCTAAAAAAACGCAACATAGTGGCTTCTAAAAAGATTCACATTAGATCCCATCTTGACCCTGATCCACCTGAGATAGTTGATAACCTAGAAAGCATCCTTAGGAAGTCTCCTAAGATTAAATCTTCAACTGTTTTCAGATCACCCTTGAGAGCTAATTCAGTTCCTGAGAATCTTACAGCTCTACAAGAACCATATGGTGGTGGAACCATAAAACGTTTTACCTCCTTAGGAGCGGAAAATTTTCCACCTGGCGACTCCACACTCTGAAACTCCCAGAAGACCAAATGACTCCACTGGTAGAAGACCCTGAACTGATTGACCGGACACAGTGACCTCTTTTCTGATTTACAAACATGATTCTGAGAATACAACGAAGATATTCCCCAATGAGTAGAGATCATATCCCTGGGTTTCCACATAAGATGCCCTGGGTGAATTGGGATGACAACCTGCATGTTTTCCAAGGTGAAAAGTTTGATGACCCTCTATTACATCTCATCAGATTTCATATACATGTATGGAGGTTGAAAGTTGAATGGCATGAAGACTTCCTAATGAAAATGTTCATGTTAACATTAGAAGGAAAAGCTAGGGATTGGTATGAATGCATAAGATCTAGTAGTTTGTTTTCTTTAAGAGACCTTGAATATGTGTTCTATGAGAACTATGAAGAAAACGCTACGTCATTGTCATGGGGTGCAATATATTATGATCCATCACAAAACATCACCCAACACATGATAGATAATGAGGAAGCTTTGGAAGAGATGCATCCTAAAGATATTTTAACAGCCATTCATGAGTTTAATATCCTATTGAAAAATTTAAAAAAAATAGATGAATCAGTTGAGGAAAAGATGATCCAAGCAGTGAAAAACATTCCTCAAGATATCCCTGAAAACTCAACTATTGATTCATCATCCCTTATAGCCGAGGCTCAAGAAGACATCCAGCCTCAAAATCAGTCTTCACAAGAGATAGAGAACTGCTGTACTCTTGTTCAAAGGAACATAGAAACATCCTTCCCTTTGACAGAAAAAGAGATAGATCAGACTATTTATAAACAGTCAGTCTCTGAAATTTTTTGCGAAACAAACACTCTTGCCCATTCACATAAAGAACTTTGTTGTATAGATTTAGAAAGTTATCTTGTAGATCAGTTAGAAGAAAAGAAAACTGATGACCCAATATGTTCGACTGACAAAATTGTTTATTCAAATGATTTTCCGAATTTCGATCAGTCTGATGATGATGATGAGTTCCAAGAAAAAACTAATCATGCAGGGAAACCAACGTTTGATTGGTGTTATCATTTTCACCATCACCAGCTTGAAAGCCAAAAACATCCGTTTCAATCCATCACTAATGGCTTTCACATAATTGGAAATCAGCAGCCTTTCAACTCAAAAGGTGAAGAGAAGAGCAATAAAGAAATTTTTGAGCAAAAGGATCTTTCTCTTAAAAAGGAGGAAACCTTTAAATACTCCCCTGCTCAAGAATATAATAACCTCTTCATAAAAATTAATCCACTGAATACAAGCATACCAGGGTTACCAGAGGACAACACTGTTAAATATGATGAGTCCTCTAGTTCAGAGCATGATGAAGATGAAGGAGAAAAACAAATAGAAGACTATCCTGCTGTGGATATATCATCTTCTCAAGAAGAAACTTCTCCCTTCACTGATATTAGTCTGTCATTTAAAGAGCCTGAATTTATATCAGAAGCAAGCATAGATTCAAAGAAAGAAGATATTTCACTGTTTTCTATTTTGCAGGTTAAGAATGATGATACTTCTAAGCTACATACTAAAGAGATAGTCTTCAAAGCTGATGTCTTAGAAGTAGATGATCTACCAATTGTGGAGGATCAAAAGGAAGAGAATCCTCATCTTTTCTTTGTTGATCCTATGGAAGAGTGTGTGGAAATCCTGACTGGCTCAAATTATCAAGCATTGACCCTTTGCAAGAGCCAAAGACATGAAAATTTGTCACCTTCTGTGATAGCCTTGACATTGAAGGTTAACCTTCAATATGTTCTATCGATACCTCTGACAAGCAGCCAGAGTTACTACTTCTTCTTGACATTACTCAGCTGGCTGCATTGGCAATTTTGTATCATATGAATATGTAAATACTCCATGTTTAAAATAGGTTAGATAGGAATGTCAATAAAGCTCAGTTCCAAGCATGTAGTTATTTTTTGTTTTCTGCTTTGGAGAAAAATCAAGAATTCAAAAATACTAAAACAAAGAAAGAAAGAAAAGAGGGCAGAAATGAAAAACAAGAAAGGCACAGCCCCATGCCAAAAAGAGAAATAAATCTGAAAGTGTGCAAGCTTAAATGCCACTCCTACAAAACACACTTCTAGTTATTCAAACTGTTTAATCTTGACTAATTAGCTTTCAATTTTCTGCTGATAGGGTAGTGAATTTGATTTGCCAAACTGTCTAATCTTGGCTTATCAGTAGATAGATTAGGATAGAAATTAAGGTTCAAACATGTTCAAAATCTGAACCAAAGTTTCCAAAGAGAGATGACTCAAAACTGTTTTATTTTTCTTAGTCATAAAAGAGAAAAACTGGTTCTTATTTGCCCAAAATCTGAATCCGATATCAGGAAAGAGACAGCTCAAAACAAAATTAAAAACAGAGCTGTAAAGAGAGAAGGCCATAATGAGAAACTTTCAGATCTTAAGCCTTCCATTTTGATTTAATTTTCTACAAATAATAATCTATGTGCATCTTGTTCTTATGCCATAGATCATAGCAAGTCGAACAGCTCAATCTTGACTTGACTATTTTTAAATTTCTGTTGTAGAATTTAGAGAATGAAAGTTTGTTGGACTGTTTAATCCCAACAGACAGTAGACTAGGTAGAAAAATATCTGAGCTCAACTGTTTAATCTGAGTTCAGGAAGAAATAAGGAGTAGAAGTAGATTAGATTTCTTGCTTTCAAAAGAATAAAATGTTGTGAAGAGAGTTTGCCAATCCAAGTGCACTCTGATGAAGAAAAAATGCTAGATCTATAGGATTGGGTAGGTAGCAAGCTTGTTGATAAAGGTCCATTGTTTTCATGGCTGCCAAATATGTTTTTAGAGAAGATCATTCAATCACAGGAGGACAGCCCAATGGATGAGGCAACTAATCAGCCTCCCAGAAATCAAGTCTGAATTCTTGATGCCTTCAAGAAGGCACCATCCCCAAGTGGAGCCACTATTAGCCACCTATAATATTTTGTTATACCAAAAGGTGGCTAAGATCTTTTTTGAGCCTCCAAGGAACAAATTTTATCACTAAAAATTGTTGGCTCTTGAAGTCTCTTTAAGGTCTCATGCCTCTGTCCCAAATCCTCATTTGCTGTCCCATTTTATACTCAGAAAATTCTGCTGATTCCAAATGAAAGACTGTTGAAAGACCATCATTTTCCCTCTTCTCAAACCTTTCATCTGCTCCCCTTTTTCTCCATCAAAACTGCCTTGTTTTCATAAGTCCTCTTCTTTCCATTCTTGAAAAACTCCCCTTTCCATAGTTGAAAACTCACTTTTTAACTATTTCGGAACCCCCATTTCCATTAAAAAACCAAGCGCTAACCCTGTTCGGTGCTCATCACATCGGAAGTATCCAAATGCGCGAGACTTGTGCTCTATTCAAAGTTCCAATTGCGATCATGCTTTGGTTTGAAATGTTCCGATGCGATTAATCCTTTGTAAATACAAAAACCCGATCGCATCGTTTATTTTATATATCCAGTAAGCCCGCCTCCGGCGCTTAAAACATTGTAAATTTTCATTACTGTTCTGCTTTTTCCTTTATAAAACCCAAGAACCCGCTTATCCAAAGTTTCAACTTAAACGCTTTAAGTCACGTGTTTAATAAAAATGGTTAGATTAAAAAGACCGTTCGTGCAATCGCGATCGAAGAATTCACAATGGGTTGATCGAAAAGACTAGGCCCATGATTCCGATTACGATTGGCCTTTGATGTACTAAGCCCCAGGCCCTTTGCGTTCCATATATCCGAAGGCCCCGCAAGCGGGCGCCTATCCTTTGCATATATTTTATTTCCGCCCTGATCCATTAAACCTTCGTTTATATTAAAAACTTGGGGTTTTGATATATTATAAGGGTTTCTGCCGGTTCGTTCTAAAAACTAATCTCCACCATTGATCGTAAGCCGATCAAACGGCCAGCGCCCAATCGCATCGGGGTTTTCCATCGCATACACTTGTTTGCACCTGCCGATCGGCCATCCCCCGATTCACTCTCCGCCGTCGATCTGATCTGCAGATCGACGGACAGCGCTTAATCGCATCAGAGTTTTCCATTGCATGCATTTATTTTTTCCCCCGATTGTTGTTCCTCCGATTCATTCCCCGCCGTCTATCTGGTCCTCAGATCAACGGCCAGCGCTCAATCGCACTGGAATTTTCAATCGCATCCCCTTTTCTGCCACCCCCGATTGAGACCCTTCGATTGAATCTCGACCGTCCATGTGTCCAGATCGGGCAGTCCAAAACCACCCCGCCTTATTTCTTCTCCCCGCTCTCATTTTTCTGATTTATGCTGATCTCCACCGTTAGATGTTTTTATCCAACGGCTACGCTCCTCCCCCGCCATCTGAAGCAGTTTAAACCTATTTCCGCAGGATTTCTTAACTATTTTTGTGTTTTGCAGGTGTTTTAATGGTTTTCCATTGTATAATGAAAGAAAGCCGAGGGTTGGGAAAGACATTTCCTGCGCCTTCAAGCTGTTAAAGAGAACCATCTGCGGGGTTTCCCTCCATTTTTTTCTCAATGCTTCATAGGCATTGATGCCTTTAAAAAGCCCAGTGCGGCCTTCACATCGACAAGACACTGTTTTAATTCAAAAACAGTTAAAGAGTATCAGTTTGAAGACAGAGCACAGCAGATGAAGATTGAAGACGGTTTTTATGGGGATTACAGCTAAGACCATTATCAAAATCCTAATCCCCAATCTAAAACACAGTTTAAAGGAAAAACCTAAAGTGTTTCATCAAACAGAAAGCCTCCACCGCCACATCTGAGGCAAATTGATTCCTCAGCTACCACCGAGCCACCTGTCGCCTCAAACCTTTCAAAACAGAGGCCGAAGTTATTGAAGAAAATCAGATATTCGCCTCCAGCGCAGCCAGGGAGTTACTTCTGCAAGGAAATCAATGTATAAAATATCTGCAGAGTTACTCCAAACATTACATAAAGCCTCAAAGTCAAATAAGCTCCCACCGAGCTTAATCCATCAATGTAAAACAGTTAATACAGTGTTCCACCTATGAACTTCTTCATCGAGCCCCTCAAAGGGCCGAGAAGTCTTGAACCTGTATTAATTATCCTGAGAGATATTTTCTCAGATCACCTCCTCATTCTTCTATAAATACCTCAGAAGAAGATGAGAAATTGTTGGTTGCAAAACTTTGAAATACACTTGAGCTCGAGACTTCTATTTGTACATAGTGTTCACTGGCCCTTGAAGCTCTGTTTGTGCTAGAGTAGTTAGGTTGAATAGTGAAGATGATTGCTGAACTGAAACATTGGACCTAAAGATTGTAACTGGTTTGACATCAATATAAAAGTTGTTTCTTGGGATCCTGGTCTTTATCACTGGTGAAGTGCTTCTTTCTTTGTTAATTGTTTTCCTTCTATGTATGCCATATTGTTCATTTTCCCTCTGTAAAGAACAGTTTAAACAGGGTTATGATTTTCTGTATAGCAGTAACCTTCTCTGGCTGAGAAATCTTTATCTTAATGTTTTCTTCAGATTTTTTTATTTAAGAATGATTCAATACAGTTTAAACAGTTAGGAATGTTGGCGTTCCCTCATCCTTCTGTTTGCTCAAACATTGTTCTCGAATGTTATTTCCATTATTTGCTATTAAAGTGAGACTAGAGAAGATATGGTTTGCCCTGATTCCTAGATTCTTTTCTCCAAAGGCAGATTCTGAAAGTTTCCCTTGGTGTTGACTGAAAGCAGACTAGGTTTAAAAGTACTTTATCTGATCTTAAGTTACACTCTGTTTTTCTTATGTGTTTTCATACTTTCTGAAGGTAATTATGAGGATTACTGGATTGTTTGTCAATTAAGCTGCTTTAATAAGAACTTGCCCAAGAAGTCTATGGTTAGCCCTGTCCTTGGTTGGTTTTAAAACAGTTACTTAAGAGGCTTTTCTTTTTTGGACTGACTATAAATCCTCTGAGAAATTATTATCAGTTTCCACCCCTCCAACATTTTAATGTTTCCATTTCATCGTTTTAATCTCAATAATCCTGTGGTATAGATAACTTGCCCCTTGGATCACACTTGATGTTGTTGTTCAATTAAAGCCCAGATATGACTCCATAGCCCAATGGACTAAAAACCAGCGTTATATCTATCTATCTGCCAAAACTATTCTATTTGCTTGCAACTTCTCACTTTTGAAACTTTTGCACTTAGGACTTTCCCCTCAAGTAACATTTCATGCTCAACCATCCAAAACAAAACAAAAACCTTGGCCTTCATAACTAGCCTAATATCATTACCTTAAGCTTTTCAAAGACAATATCCATCTTTGTACATATTGGAGAGATCCCTCTCCAGATTCAGAAGGGCTAGATCCTAGAATCCCAAAGTTGGTTGAAATGATGTTAACTCTGTGATTGGACTCTCCCAATCTTGCTAATAAATTACAGAGACCTAACACCTTAGTCAGAGAGGAGAAGACCAATTTAAGGGTAGATGTCTTAAATGTCTGAGCTGCATCGTAGAAACTCCCAGGATCGATGCATGGGTGATCCCGATCATAACCCATCTCTTCAAATTAGGTAGACAAAAACATGATTTCAAACCCTATCTCCATCGACCCTTTCAAATATACTACTTCCATAGTTTCTATAGGAATATCTCTATGAATAAAATGAGAAGAAGAGCACATTTTTGGCTACCCAAGTGGTTTCATCTCATATACAAAGAGAGGAAAACCATTGAAACTAAGGATCAATGAATCATTCTTAAACATAGAGCAAGGTTCAGAATTACTTGCGGTGCCAGAGCCAACTTCAGCAGAGTTTAAAGCTCTTTTGGGGACCACCCTCGAATGAAAATACAAACACCCCAAGGCTCTGGTTCCATTATGTGCCCCTCTCTGTGATATTTTCCTTGGGAAAATGGCGAGAAAACCACCTATTTCATGGCACCTTAAACACCTATAAAAATATTCCAATAATAAATAGCCAGTTTGAAGACGAAACTACTCCATAAAATCTCAAACTCTACAATGAGCACCCTTCCCATCTCCACTTCAATTAGCAACAAGGCCATCCTCTTATCAAGTTGCCCCATGCTCCCTTTGTCCCAATAATAGTAGACACCAATCCTATTAGCTATTTATGCTACAAATTTTTTGTTTCATAGCTCCAATGACAAACCGAGGAATTTATCCCATACCATATTCAGCCCTGACACCTCCGAAAATGGGTCAAAACTAGCCCTCCATTTTTGCAAAATTAAAAATCCCCTACCCTTAATCCATGGAGTTTGTAATATGGTGTCTTCATCCTTTGAGCCTAGGAAATGAAAAAATATACAACCGATAAAAATTACACTTAATTTAGGTATGTACTTCCTCTTAAGAAGCCACATATCCTCTAACCAAGCCTTCACTTGTTCACCAGTCATCTAAGTATGTTGCCACCTCCTAACTAAATATTTGTTCCTTAGCCTATCTAAGCTTTCCTAGAATGACTCAATTCCTATAACTAGAGCAAGGACACCCCTGAGAGCTTCTAATGGAACCTTCTTCAGCTTGTGCCTTCGCACCTAAGCACCACGTCCTTGATGACATCCGCTGGTTTCATTACCCACACTAGAACACGCCTTGTTCCCCTGCACGAATAAGGATGAAAAAGGAGAATAAAAAAACTTTCCCAATTCTTTCCTTTCCACTTGTATGGTAGCATCAATGAGACTATCATCTGTAGAAATGGGTATCTCTTACATGCCCTCTAGTTGTCTATCAGAAAACGATGGAACTATGATATCTGGCCTACCTCCTGACATGCATCTAGGATCTCTTAACAACCCCACCTAAATTCTGACAACTTGATCGAATAATTTCCCATTCTTTTTGACTCCACCTCTCCATGTCTGCAACAAGTCTGTGAATACTGCTAGGGTAGCACGTCAACCAAATTTATCAAAAACTAAAAACCGGGTGATTCAGAAGCCAACTCTTTCTGAGTTTAGATCCTTTGGAGCACTTTTGAAGGGGAGTGTAGAAACCATTAATAGGACATCTTCTCCCAGTGACATACAACACTCCTTATCTTAAAAGCAAGCTGACCAGCTAAGGGAATGGGAGGGAAACTCCATAACCCAGTACTAAAGATAACCTATGATCGGTCACCTCTAACAGAGTAGTTCCACCTCATGAACTACCCAATTGTTGGGTTGAGGGGTCCTAACCCAGGTTCAAAGTTGTCACGTAACCAACAAAACCCTCCAACTACTGGCCCTTTCAGCAGTGATCTTATGCCGACCAAAGTCTAACTCGAAGAAAAAGTGGGGGTGTTGGAACCGGGTTTCTGCACCCTAAGGATATTTTGATGTGGTGGCCCTAATCAAACTTAGTGCAAATAATATACACATGCATGCATTCACAATCAATATTATATCAAACCCTTCCGCAGATTATCACAGAGTACTCCAATATGCTTTTCACACAATAATCAAGTATACTTCATTCATATCTACCCATATAACATCAACTAATATTCGTGCATAGATATAATTAATAAATCACAGAATTAAACACGCAACACAGAACATATTCACATCTACAACAAATAATATATAATCAAGACAATCAACCATATATGACTCTAGGTTTGCCAAAAATGCCTTCTTTATTAAGATATATGCAATCCAGTACATCCAATATTTCTTCGCACACAGCAGCAGAGTCCACACACATCTCAGGACCTAGGTCTCCACGCATACAGCTAGCAGGAGCCTTTTTACCCAGACAACCCAGACTTAGATCAAAACATTAATCAAAATATACATACATCTCTTATATGTTATTTTTACTCGACTCAATCCTTACATATTTATACTATCATAGATGAGCACATACCATGGTATGAAACCATGGTTTGAGACTCATGGTTTTTCCCTTTAAACCCATTACAATGATTAAGGGACTTTGACCCTCCCCAAATCCCCTTTTACTATTTGCGCGCAGTGTGTATAACAAAAATTAGACAAAATTAACCCAAAAATGTACCCTAGGGGGCCGCACTCCAACATATCCCCAACACAATGTCGTGACTCATCTCGAGTCACTATGGGGCAGTTTCCTTCATCTTCTCTTTTAGAGCTTCCACGGAGCTCTTCAGGGGAAATAGGACTTCCCTACTCTATCCGGTGACACCCTGTGCCTCATCGATCAACTTAGTTGTTGTGGACCCCTCAGCTGCGAAACTGATGCTACGCCATGTTTCCCTCACTCTTTTGAGGGTTACATCAAGGTTCTATGAAAACTATAGGGCTTCTTCGGCCCAGGGTTGCATCTATGTCCCCAAAAGCTTCTCATTGCGGCACATGTCCTCTATCTCTATGTGAATGGCTCTACCTTCATGAAGTCTAGCGAGCCGATGCGCTATGAAAAAAGTTGGCGTCTCCATACATATCTATGTAAACTGTTGTTCCTTTATTATGAGCTCATTTCTAAATTACTGGACCATGGGGTCATTCTGAATATAATTCCAGACACCCATGGCTTCATCTAAAAGGGTACCACATATTTTCAATGTTGTTGCTATACTGTTGGTGGCGGCCTTTACCTCTGTTGCATGTTGTGATATGACCTATACTGGCATCTCTAGTTGGAGCTTCATCTACAGCATGGCGATGTGTTGTTCAAACTCAACCCAAATGGTCTCTAATATCATATTAAAATCTTCCACCACACCATGCGCTTGTGGGTGATATAGAGTACTCTTTTGATGATGAATTTGGAATTCTTCCATCATAACTTCAATAGTTTCATTCACAAAGTTCGTACCCCGATCCCTCATCAAAATCTTAGAGCACTCAAACCGAGTCAGAATTTTCTCAAAAATGAAGTGCACAGTTGTGTCTGCACTACAATCCTTCATAGGTTTAGCCTTAGCCCATCTGGTCACATATTTGTTGCAGTTATTATGTAACACGTACCTGTCTTCTTTCCTGGAGGGTCAATAGGTCCAACAAAATCACTGGTCCATTTTTCAAAATCTTACAAATCAATTTTTGGGTGTGAGGTCATCTCCTCTCTGCGTGACAGTTTCCCCGTCCTTTGGCATACATCACAAGCATGGAAATACACATGTGTGCCAATGTGCACTGTGGGCCACCATAAACCAACTCATAAAATATTATGTGCAGTTTCTTTCCTTGCATAGTGACCTCCTGCAACTCCTCCATGAGCCTCAGTTAATATATCCCGTCTCTCGAATTCCAACACATACTTCCATAGGACTTCATCTGCACCCAATTTATACAGCTGACCAGTAAGGAGAGTAAAGTTATTTGTGCACGTGACCAGTTCTTTCTTCTGTTTCAGCATATATTCTGTGGGCACACTTCGAGTGGTTAGAAAATTAATACTATCTACAAAATTGTCACCAACTACCTTAATAGAAGATAGTTGCGCGCCTGGTAAGCCATATTCCAAGCTATTGGAACACCTAATCCTCCATGGGTAGGTGTGGAATGAGAAAATTCACAATGGGGTCTAAGTGACCTTGGAATATGAAACCAAGAGTCACACCATTGTACTATAAATGTACATCTTTGTATAATGGAAAATAAAAAAAGCCTCACGCTTATCTTTCATTGTGTGTTGAGTCTCTTGTGTGTGTGTGTTCATCTTCCTCATACACCATGTGTGTGCTTAACATGGTATCGGAGCTGAGAAGTCCATAACCAGCTCAACCTTGAGTGAGCCATTTGTGTTTATGGCCCGTGCATATCTACAAAAATTCTTGGCATTTTTGCAGCACTCAGAGTTTCTGCAGCAGACATTTTACCACATTCAGAAATATGTTTTGAAGAAGAGCAGCATTAGTTTTGAATAAAAGCAGAATTATGCATCTGAAGGTTTTCTCACTGCTCATTTTTCCTGCAATTTCTTCCTATTAAATTTTTGCATTGGAGAGCTTTTGAAATAATGTTTAAAGAAGAATTCTGGGGTTTTTATTAAAAAATTCTGAGTCTTTTCATCTGAAAATTTTCTGCAAACTCTGGCTTTGTCTACTGAAATTTCATGCATTTCCTGAAAGAAAAAATTATGTTGTTGCCTTCATTTCTACATTTTCTACTGCTGGAAAATATTCTTTGTTGTTGGGCCACTAGAAAAATTTCTGGGTTTTTCTGCAATTTCTGAAAATTATTTTGCTGGAAAGTTTTTCCTTCTACTCTCTGTTGTTTTAATTTATAAAAGAATAAAAAATAATTTTTTTTTTTTTTTTGCAATTTGGCCTTTCGGCCTCCTCACCTCTACACCACTCCCCTTCCCTGCAACTCGACCCCCATTCTCACACTCCTATGCTATTACACCCTCACTCCCATACGCTCTTCCCCCTACCCCACAATCTGCATCAACCACAACCCATACTCTCCACTTTCGTTTGCTCGCTCTCATCACACACCCGACCCCTCCCTACGCTAATCTCCATGCCCCCCAGGCTATCTCCCAATGCCCCACAACCTATGCTACTTCTCTCGCCTCACAACACAACTCCCCTCTGGGCCAACCCCCTCTCACACTATCCCACATCCCACATCCCCTCACAGCCAACGCTCCCCTTGACCTGCAACAACACTCATCCCTTACCCCTGTCTACCCCGTCGCCCCTCCAAACCCCGCCACACTCTATGACTTCCACCCTTCATCTACACACCTTCTCTCCTTACCCAATGCTCCCCCTCGCCACCCATTATAGCCTTCACGACTCCCCAACCCACCCCCGCTCGCTCTGCAAACTCTGGCCTCTCGGCCTTTGACCAGCCTCTCAACCTCTTGTCTTAACCACTCCCTTACACCCGGCCTCCCCAACCTGCACCCTACTCTCATGACCGCACTTCGTTCAACGCTCACTACTCCACCTGTGCTCGACCTTTCTCTTGCTCCCCTCCCTCTACGCAAACGTTCACCTACTCATCGCTCCCCTATCCTATCTCTGCACTCGCCCCCTTTCACTTACCCGCTCACAACAACACTCAAACTACCCAACCCCTCCTTGCAACCCAACGCTAGGTCTCCCACCCTCTCCACGGCCCATCCCACCCTCGGCCTATCTCACACTCGGCCTTACCCCCGCTCTATTTTTAATTTCTTTTAAAAACATATATAATACCCGCCCTCCCATATAATACGACCTCCCCTCTCAATTTATAATTTTGTTTTTAAACTTCAAAAAAAAAAAAAAATTCCCCTCCCACAATTTTAATTAACCCCCCTCCATTCCCTTTCAATTTTTTAATTAATTCCCTTTTTAATAAAATTCCCTTGCCCTCCTCCACCCCAATTTTTTTTAAATTTCCCTTACTTTTTAAACTCCCCACTCTCCCACCCTTTTTAGATTTCCCCTCCCTTTTAATTCCCCTCCCCTCACATTTTTTTAAAATTTCTCATATTTCCCCCTTCCTCCATTTTAAATTAATTTCCCTTCTTTTCATTTTTTTTTAATTAATTTTAAATAATTAATTAATTAATTAATTAAAAAAAAAACAGCAGAGAGAGAGGAAGAGAGGAAGAAAACAGCAGAGAGAGAGAGGAAGAGAAAAAGTAAACAACAGAAATGGCATATGAAGCAGTTGGATTTTTACATTGAATTGTTTGTGGCATAGAACGTTGATTTTCTGAAGAATTTTACATTTGAAGACGAGTTGTTATTGGTGAAAAATGG
This sequence comes from Pinus albicaulis, assembly GCA_034641835.2. NCBI lineage: Eukaryota > Viridiplantae > Streptophyta > Pinopsida > Pinales > Pinaceae > Pinus > Pinus albicaulis. Next base: position 919,037,018 of record CM076575.1, on the reverse strand, counting down.
CTCTTTGTTGAGGCCTCTTGCACAAGTGTTTTGCTGCACATTTTTGCTACATATTGTATTGAACTGACATTGTATTGCTTCTTCATAGTTGCAATCATAAGATTTTGTACTTTGAGAATTCCTTGGAGACATTTGTATTTCTTGAAATTAAGTTGAATCACATTATAAACGGGTGTGTTTTCAGTTGAAGCCGACACCATTTCATTTGTTGAGCCTAAGTTGTTGAAAATGGCTAAAATCAGTGAGGCATTAGAGTTGTTGAATAACCTCATTCATTCAAATGTTGATGACATGATAAAAATGAGCAAGGATGCTCTTTGTAACATTCAAAGTTGTTTGCTAGATGCACATGAGAAGATTGAGTTTTTGCAGTTGGAAACTCAGCTTCAACAAGATGAACTTAAGAAAAAGAGTCACCATTCTGAACCTGTTTCTGTTCAGAAGATTATGAAAGACTCTCATCAGAAGAAAGAAGATAAAGTTGCAAATGATCCTCATTCAGTTCCTTGTACTAGAGCAGATTTACATGCAGATGCAGCAGCTTAGCCTGCACTTCTCAAGCCCATCATCAGACCTTGGGAAGAGCTTGTTCACAACAAGCACCGAAATGGTCTTGGATATGACAAGGATGTGTCCTTTCATATTCAAGACTACACCAAGCCCATCATATTTCAGAGTGCCAAGTTCATGTGTGACAGTTCACCTCTAGCTATTCCAGATCCTGCTCCACTTCCACAACAGATTGTAAAATACCAACACTGTGATCGAGTTGGCCATATGAAAGATCACTATTTTTATCTTCATCCATGCAAGCACTGTGATCGGCACACCCATTCATCAGAAAAATGCTTCAGAAACAAGCCTCCTACAAGAACAAAGATTCATCTTGGATGGATCGCTTCTTGGCAATGGGCATCAGCAGCCAAGAAGATGTTTAAGATGCATGTCAGAACATGTTCAAGAATATTGAGCAAACTTGCAGTTGAGTTTTCGCCATCATCTCACCTTGTCCCTGACAGGGGGAAAAATGGTGGTCATGTACAATATTTGACGTCAGATCAAGCAAGCCTAAGCCAAAATATCTCATTCCATGTTCAGAGTTGTAGCCAGAGACACAATAGTTCAAGCGAGCCTGAGCCACAATTCGTCATTCTAGATTCAGAGACGTAGCCAAAGACACGGATGCCCATGAGCATGCCTTCGGTTGGTGGACAACTTTAAACCATCATCTTTGGTTGGTGGACAACCTTAAACCACCACAGGTAGTAGACATCTCTTCTTTTAGGTCGAAGGTCTCCCTTTCATATATGAGGAACACTTCCTCTAGCAGAAGCCTTCAGCTTCTTGCCAGCTTTGGTTGAGTTCCAGGAAATTCTTCATAGCATTCCAAAGTTGTTGGTAATCCTAAAACCATCACAGGTAGTAGACCTCCCTTCTTTTAGGTTGAATTTCTCCCTTTTTTATGAGGGACAATTCCTCTAGCAGAATCTTTCAGCGTCTTGCCAGTTTTGGAAGAGTTCCGGGAACTGCAACAAGTTTTGCATTCCAGTGTTGGTGGTCATCCTTAAACCACCTCTTTTTTCCAACATTTCAGAGATTTGATTCAGCCCAAGTGCTGCCATGTATACTTTTCATATTTGTATTTCAACTCTCTTCTTGGACTCACACATACCCCTTCAGATTAAGGGGGGATGTTGGAACACCTAATCCTCCATGGGTAGGTGTGGAATGCGAAAAGTTACAATGGAGTCCAAGTGACCTTGGAATATGAAACCAAGAGTCACACCATTGTACTATAAATGTACATCTTTGTATAATGGAAAATAAAAAAAGCCTCATGCTTATCTTTCATTGTGTGTTGAGTCTCTTGTGTGTGTGTTCATCTTCCTCATACACCATGTGTGTGCTTAACATGGTGTTTAACACAAGCTAGTTGGCTCTTCTCCACTTTTGATGTGCGAGAGATAGTCTGGCCTAGTATTCAGTCTCCTTGGTTTCAAAATTACTTCAAATTCATACTCCTAAAATAACAACAACCATTTGCAGATATCCCCCCCCCCAACACATAATTCTTAACCAGGTACCTCAAATCAGAGTGGTCCATAAACATCTTAAAGTGGCCTCCCAATAGATAATGGAAAAATTTATATTGTGCGTAGACCACATATAATCCTTCCCTCTCCATGGTTGAGTATTTGTGCTCCACACTCGGCAATTTCCTACTAGAAAATGCAATAGGGTGGTCAATCTCCCGGGCTCCGGGTTGCACTAAAACAACTCCTACCATGATGCAAGAGGCAACGATGTGTACATGGAATACCTTTGTCTAGTCTGGAAAGAACAATATGGGCGTAGTGACCATCTTCTCCTTAAGAAACTCAAAGCTCTTATGGCAGTCTACATCCCAGTAGAATGTAGCATCCTTCTTTAGAAACTTCTCCATAGGCATAGTAATCAGCACGCAAACTTGAATGAAATTCCAGTAATACCCTGTGTGCCCCAAGATTGGGAGAAATTGTTTCACATTTTCATGAACTTATAGGTTTAAAATAACAATGATCTTTGTGGGATACACCATATATCCTTGATATATCCTGAATGGGACGCAGAATATACATTTTTTTAGATTGATCGAGATCTTATACTTCCGGAAAGTATCCAACATTAGGCGCATACTTGACACATGTTTCTTCAATAATCCAAAGATAGTCCAGTCATAAAATTACACTTATAAGAACTTATGGATGTATTCCTTGAATGCGGCTACTACTACACGTGAAAAGATAGCTGGTGCATTCTTCAGATCGAATGGGATGATGGTGTACTGGAAGGATCCCCATTCTATCGCAAAGGTGGTCTTACTCCTATCTTTCAGCGCAATTATAATCTTGTAGTATCCTAAGAAACCATCTATGAATGAGTAGGACTCCTGTCCTCCTACATTTTTGAGGATTTCATCACAGAATTGGGTTGGAAATGGATCATGTATGCAAGCATCATTCAATTTGCGCAGATGCACGTAAATCCTTATTTCTCCCTTGGTTTTCTTATCCTGCACCACTGTAGATCTTACCCAATCTGATCCTTCCGCTAGTTCTATGATTACTGCAGCAACCATCTTCTCCAATTCCTCTTTCAATTTCTGCTTATATTTTGGGTTGAGTCTATACGGACGTTGTTTCATAGGTCAAACATCTAGTTTCAAAGTGATTTTCACTGCCCCAAGATCACCTACTATCCCCTTCAGCTCAAAAAATTTAGTAGGAAACAACTCCTGATGTTAAGTCAATAGCTTTGAGACCTTTCCTACTATATCATCATCCATTAGGGGAATTTTGAGGTCTAAAATGGGCCTCCTAAGGAAATTGTAAAATAATAGTGGAAAAAATCAAATAATATTTGATGACATCATCAAATTTTAGAGGGAAAAATGGAAAAACTATTTTTTCAACTCATATTTTCAACTTATCTCCCAAATTTTTAACTCAAATTTCGAGCGAGAGTACTCCTTGGATGCGAAATTTAATTCCCCATCCAAGGAGTACCCATGTTGCATATTTTCGATGGGTCCTACTACACGAAAAATGAGAAATACATAAAAAATGTGATTACAATCACGTTTTTATGTATTTCTCATTTTTCATGTAGTAGAGTTCATCGAAAGTATGCAACATGGGTACTCTTTGGATGAGGAATCAAATTTCGCATCCAACGAGTACTCCTGCTCGAAATTTGAGTAAAAAATTTGGGAGATAAGTTGAAAATACGAGTTGAAAAAGTAGTTTTATTATTTTATTATTTTTTTAATATTTTTACCCTTTTATTTAAAAAATGGTGAATCATCCCCCATGGTTGGCATCATCATCTTGAATCCTATTGGTTGTTATAAAGTTTATTTTTGTTTTACATTTTTCTTAGGAGGCCCATTTTATACCTCAAAATTCCCCTAATGCCACTAATCCCCTATATTTGCTAATTTAGGCTGTTCTTCTGAGCCAATATTAACTTTCTGAATCTTTAGAGCCCTATTTACATCAAGTGACTCAATCATAGGCCCAAAAAATCTGTGTTTTCTTTCACATTCAGGGATCGTAATGTTCCTTGGATCTTCCTCATGATCTTCAATTGATAAATTTTGACAATTAATGACATCCTTCATATGTGCATCACATGTTGGCAAAGCACACTCAACTTTCGGTTTTGTGGTGTCAAAGATGACCTTCTGAATATCCTATAGTGCCTTGTATAGGCATTCGAGCCCACTTTAAAATCTAAACATCAGGATAAAACTTTCTGTTAGCACAATCTATTCATTAATGCCTCGTTGTAGCTCAGTTTCCAGGTAAGAGTTCGTAGGCACCTTCCCCAAAGTATGGATGAATATGTGCAACCATTCTAGCCTCGGTTTTGTGCACCATGCTTCAGTCCATTTATCCAATTTTTGGTGCAGGTAACCCTTCTTGTAATAGATTTCTTCCATTCTAGTATTTGGATGCTCAAATCACAGATTCATCATACGGGTGCATTCCTCCCTATTTGCCAAGTTTCCCTTGTGCATCTCCCACTAGTGTGATGTTTTCGTGTGCAATGCTATATCAAGTGCATGAAACCTTTGTGCTTCTCGAAAAGAAAATTTAAGTTCTTCTAAAAATAGTTTAACATTAGTTATACCAACATAATAAGGAAATTCTAGTACCTTGAAGGATATGCACCAAAGAGCTTTTGTGACTCAATTGTAGCACAATGCAGATACTTCATGTAGCTAATTCTGCTAGTTCTCCAGTTCCTCATATGAATCTGAAAATCAAGAGCTATCCTTCCCCCATTTGAGTCTTCCATCGGCTGTCGAGCTTATCCAATATTTGTCTCACGCAGTCAATTTATAGATATGATCAACATCATCATCTGCGCGCACTAGCTCTATATATCTTTCACCTTCTGCATGATCCAGGGTGATTCCATTATTCTCAAATATCATTCTTCTATGCTTAATATTGATGATGCCAACCATATTGATATCCCAGTCTAAACACAACAACGTGGGATAGGGATCAATATCATCAACAATTTGTATAAATTTGAAATCTGTGAACACCATTACTCCTGCGATATCTATCATTACCTGTGAGAGCCTTCCTAATAGGAGAATATTTTGCTAGTTTTCCATGTGTAGCTAGATAGTAGACCATTCTAACTTAAGTTCTCTAATTCATTGCAAGTCTTCTTTGGTAAAAAAATTACACTAGATCCCAGATCTAGAATGACCTGATCCATCTCATATGCACCAATTTGTGTAGTCAAATGCATTTCCCATCCAATTCTTCTTGTATTATTATAGATTGTGTTAACAACCTTCTACTCCATCTGGGGTTTTTATTTCTCTATAAATCTTTCTACCAATTCTTGTAGGTTCTCGAAGGCCTTCTTATTGCGCAAAAATTTGATACAAGCCTATAGGAAGGGCTTTATCTCTTCGTCTACTCCCACCATGTCCATAGGTTTACTTGACGTTGAGGTTGCCACTTCTACGAAACCATTTTTCACTTCTACAAAGGTTTATTTTTCTTATTGTAAGCTGAATCCTTCCTTATTTTCAGGTTCTTTCCAGATCGAGAGATTAGCATCAGGATTTGTCCCCTTATCTTCACCAGTGGCTACCCCACTCCTAGTAATGATATTTATGCTTGGTTCTTCTTCGTGCAACTCAGTTCTTACCATATAGATATTCTGAGTGGGACTATGTTGTTTCTTTTCCTTTTTTTTGCAATCAAAATAGGGCAATATTCAATAACATGATAAAATTTTCTACAGTACCTGTAAGACTATCATGTTGAATTTGGACAATCGCGTGCATAATGACCCACATCTCCACAATTGTAACAGATGAGCTACCCCCTTCCTCAACCAACTCCTCCTCCTCTTCCTCGTCCTCCTCCTTGGAATCCACCATGCCCAAATGGGGATGCTGGTGATGCTGATTCAGCATGCATCCTATATAGGTCATCTCGCTCAATCATCAAATCGAAGTTGTGATAGTGCTTCTCATCATACCCCACCAATGAGAAAAATTTACAAAAAAGTTTCTGAAGCTCAGGGATATATTTACCAATACTTGGGAAAACATATGTGGTGTACATACTCATTTCTTGAAAATCCATGCACGATAACATGGGACTTTCACTTGGTCTTGCTACACTCTTCAACAGGCTTGGTCCTCCATCCTGTAGATAGTCATTGAATACTGGGCAATGATCCTTATGATGCTTGAAAAATTTGCAACGTATACACCATATGTCCGTGTAGGCCTCCTTTCCCTTATTGTTGCGCAAACTCTATATTTATAAGTGCATTTCTTCCAAATGTCTTTGAATTTACTGGGTCCCAATTTGCGTAGCTGGTACTGGTGATGCCTCTCGCTTCGTTGCAATCTCTATGGCATTGGTCCGCGTGGAAATATTATGGTGACTTAGGGGTTGGTGAAGATGTGGTAGAATCATGGCAATAAACCACTCTATGTGTTGGGTGTCATCAATAGTAAATTCTCCATCTCTAATTGTGTGCTTCAGCCATTGATCTGCATCCCACATAGATTCGTTCAATTCTTGGTGAATCTCCTTCAACTCAGTTACACATTGCAAAAATTATTTTAGCCTCTTGAATTGTTCCTTTAATGCAGCCTTCAAATTATCAATAGTTGCATTAGGGTTTGTTGCCACATACCTTATGTACTAATCCAACGCACGATCTTGAAAAGAAGTGGCCAGCTCCAGTTTCTTACATCATCATTATTAACCTGTTGTGTTTTCCATACATCATCAATAACAAACCAGAATTGGTCTATGTCTTCATTCCCAACACCACGGAAATTAGGTAACTTCATGGAGGTGGCCATCTCAGTGCCTGGTGGTGAAGGTGGAGGTGGAGGTGGAGTGGATGACTTGTTAGAGTGAGATGAGTTTTGAAGTGGGGTGGATGGGATTTGAATTATGATCAATGACCCAAGACTATTATGATCTTGCAATACTTCTTCTTTAGATTGTGTAGATTCACTAGAGATACTATTTTTGAATTCTTCGTCACTGTTGGACTTACCTTTGAGAGGACTGTAAACAAACCCTTCTTCTAGATCTACTATGTAAGTTATTCCACTGTGCATATTTGGGCCTCTTCGGGACATTCACTCAATATGACTGCACAGAGTCCCTTGTTCACACAATATCATTTTAATCCACAGCTTCAGAGAGCACAGGGGCTTACCTCTAGGGCCTTTGAAAAACCTTCTTTCAACTTCAGAGTATGATACAAATTGATCAATAGTGAATTCAGTCACAAATCCTCCCAGAACACTATCGATCCAATGATTTACTATGTGGGTGACCCTGTTGCTATTTTTCTCCAATTTTTGTACCAACTCTGGGGTCCACTGAGTGATTGCGCCGTCTTTTGCGTAGGTCTGGAACTCAGTAAGTTGAGAGAAGCACACATGTAGCTTGGTTGCAAAATCAATCAAAGTAAATTTTGTGGACCTATGAATAGATATATTTTTGCGCCCAATATTCAGCAGACAATTTAGAGCTTCTATTTTCTTAGATCACAAATTCAAGTATCTTCTTATCAAGCAAATATTGTAGCTTGTTCTATGTCAGATGCCACAACATAAAATATCTCTCAAATTTATCTTGGTCTCGACAACAGAACCATTTTTTTGCATGAGGGGTCCTAACCGAGGTTCTAAGTTATCGCGCAACCAACAAAACCCTCCAACTACTAGCCCTTTTGGCAGTGATTTGCTTGTGCAAACCAAAGTCTCACCCGAAGAAATATGGGGGGTGTTGGAACTAGGTTTCTGTACCTTGAGGAAGATTTTGATGTGGTGGTCCTAACCATACTTAATCCAAAAAACATATGTATTCACGCATGCACAGTCAGTAGATCAAACCCTTCCGCAGATTATCACAAAGTACTCCAATATGTTTTGTGCATAGTAATCATGCATATATACTTCATTCAGATCGACCCATATAACATCAACTAATATGCGTGCATAGATGCAATTAATCAATCAAAAAATTAAATATGCAACATAGAACAGATTCAGATCTATAACAAAGAATATATAATCAACACAGTCAACCATATAAGAGTCTAGGTTCGCAAAAAATGTCTTCTTTATTAACAAATATGCAATCCAGTACATCCAATCTTTCTGTGCACACAGAAGAAAAATCCACACATGGCTTGGGACTTAGGTATCCATGCACACAGCTAGCAGGAACCTTTCTACCTAGACAACGTAGACTTATATCAAAAAATTAATAAAAACCAGGGAAAATTTTAGGGGCTAATATTCGCAGGTGGGCTAATATTCCATGCTTTTTTGAGAAAAAAGATTTGCCAATTTCCATCTTTCTAAAAAATGAATTCGCCCAAATTTTATAGTATAAATTTTTTTTACATGAAAAATCGCCAATATTATATATTCTATAATATAAAATAATTAGAAATCTAAACATTTTTACAAAATTATCATCAAAAATTTTAAAATTTGGATATTAGGGACTAGAATGATTTGGCAAGGTTTCCAAATTTTAAGATAAACTTCCATCCTTAAAATTTTCCCTGATAAAAATATACATACATCTCTTATTTGTTGTTTTTACTCGACTTAATCCTTACATATTTATACTATCATAGACGCGCACATACCATGGTCTCAAACCATGGTTTGAGACTCATGGTTTTTCCCTTTAAAACCATTACAATGATTAAGGGACTTTGACCAGCCCTAAAGCCCCTTTGACTATTTGCGCATAGCGCGTATAGCAAAAATTAGACAAAATTAACACAAAAATGTAGCCACAGGGGCCACACTCCAAAACCAATAAAGTCCTTGGAAAAGAAATAAATGTGCTAACTTAATGGCCCCAATGGCCACCTTCCCCGGAAATTCAAAAAAGAGAAAACATTGCCATGTCCTAACTAGGAATCATAGCCTTACCCCAGACATTTGATGAAACAACCTAGCCAGGAAATGATTCGAGCACTAAACCAAAACTGGTGGAATGATCTCTCTACATCAGAGGCAAGTTGGGGTCACACCTACACCCTGAAAATATTAGCTATAGGTAAAGGCCATAAAAAATTAGACCTTCTTTGCCCTGCTCCTTTCTCCTTGACTAAAACAAGAATCATATAACTACCTCCCTATTGCTGCAACACGGATGCTTCCTCTCCTCTTCCAATCCCTACTCTCTATTATTTTATGACCCAAATCTCAACTGCTTCATCATTAATATTGGAAAATTAGTTAAGTAGAATAACCTACCCATTGGTTAGAATGATGCATTTGAGTGCTACATTCTCTGAAAAGACATGGTTTTCTTCCTTAATGGAAGAATAAAGAAGACTTGAGAGACAAATAATTCACAACGTTGCACCTCATGTTGGAAGCTCGACCATTTTCCCTCCTGTAACTACAAGTTAACTCAAGAGTATCGCTCCATTTCTTCACACACATTTGCACCATCAACAAGTGAAGAAATTGTGTTTCATGAATGCGATCTCGCCCTTATCAATCTGAGTTCCATATGTAAATAAAACTCGACAATTTCCACTCATATACCTTACAAAACGCAATGATTGTACATTTTATATGTAAGAGTATGACCTCCATAATACAATAGAATGTAGATAACTTTTAGAGCAAAATTAAGACATGTAGGAAAATATCACACTACTATTGTAACAAAATATTATATTGAATTTAATAATGGTAAAACAAGTAAGTTAATGAATTTTTTTATTTTTATTCATATGGGTAAAAATTTCTTGGATTAAACCTTCTGTAATATAAATAATTTTGTGCCACATAAAAATAACATTAATAACATTTTTTCAAAAGTTTTTATAATATTAGACTCTCACACTCAATGAACACTAAATTGATAGAAGACGGTTTCTTTTTACTTGTGAGAGGAGTCCATGCAACGATTGAATATGAAATATATATACTCCACCCTAAGTCTTAACAAATAATAGAAAACTATAATAACTCCACTAAAACACCAACCTTGGATATATTGTCGAAATTTTGAAAAAGTCACAAAACACATTTCATACTTTACAATTGCAATAGCAATGGTATCACAAGTTGGCATTGAAAATCAATATTTGTTGTAGCATTTTGATCCCGAGTACCAGAAAATCGAGTAATCAATTAAGAATCAAGGGAATATACTGAATAAGATGCAAAATGAGTAATTGATGAAAGGTAGTTGGCATGACGCGTAATAGCAGGTACAACTGAGCTATATTTGGGACCAAAAATAGATTTAGCAACAAAAGGGGAATTATCGTTCAATTTCCTAAGCGCGGAAGCATGATCTGATCCACGTGGATATTGGTGGCCACCCACCTATTCCAGTTGGACCCCTACCATCATTTCTTTCAGGTTTTCAGTTTCAACACAGCTTACTATTTTTAGCAGTTTTTTGGGTCTTGAACATCTGCAGCCATTTTGAGGCCATATAACAATGCTTTTTGGGAAAACTAGGAGCAACATGGGAGTTCCTTCAATGTTTATCACATCAAAAATTTTATTCATCAGATAGATCTTTATAACAAGGTATTGTGCGCGTTAAACGGAGATAGTATGCCAAAGTTGCCTCCCCGGGAAGTTCATGTACCTATTTATCCAAACAGGGCCCATAGTTTTGGTGCTTCATCTCCTAGGGTTAGGTTTTTGGATGTTTAGATTTTTTCATTATTTCTCAACAATTAAGAGGCCTTCGAGCCTCATTGTAAAAAATTTCAAAGGTCTGTAGCTACCACATCTCTTCTTAGAGATAAGCTACTAGTGCCCTAGCTAGTTTATTTTCATAATGTCTGTAAGCATAGTTTTGTTATTTGATATTAATGAAATGAAGTATTATTTCTACTGCATCTCTATTTTTGTGTCTATTTATGTATTCTATTGTGTTCCTGCATAAATCTGGATCAGTGGTATCATAACGGTTTGCTCTTTCTCTGTTTTTCTTTGCATGTCCCCAATGAGGTCAGGGTATAAGGAGTTAGGAATCGATCTGGTTGAACCCTTGCAAGATTAGCCTTGCAAACCCCGACGGCCTCCCATGGCGGAAAAAAATAAAGAAGAGGGAGCAGGGTATCCTATCAAAATATTACTCGAGGAGGCCCTCAAGAAACAAAGGAACGTGATCATGGATTAGTTTGCCCAGATCCTTCAATGACTTTCCACTGGTGGCGCATTTGCATCCAACAGCCACTCTAGAGGTGCCACTCCTTTCAAGGTACAGCTCAACTTTGATATTCTTTTATTTGAAGGCCATATAGATGCATACGTCGCAGATATATGGTTTAATTTTCTGGAAGGGTATTTCTTGGCCCATGATTTCTCCGACTGAGAAAATATTATTTTTTCACTCCTCAAAGCCGCCCCCCATGTCAAAGACTGGTGGGAAACCTACTATGAGCAGAAGGACGAGAGGGAACCCTATTTGTTCTCAGCTGCACCCACTTGAAATTCATTATGATATGGCATCAAGTAACAATATTACCCCGTGGGGAGCTATGAGGACAAATACATCAAATGGACCACGTTACGACAACAAAGGGATCAAGATGTGCACGAACTGATGAATTTGTTCAATACCATGAGCACAAATTTGGGTATTATAGATTCAATGGGAGATTTGGTGCTCAAGTGCCATATTTTTTTGCAAAGATAAATTCGGGAGGAAATGGAGTTCCTTGACATTACCTTGCTTGGCACGGCATATCGCTATGTCGCCAAGATCGAGTATAAATTTAAGCAAAATAAGCAACAATTTGGATCTGTGAATCCGAAGCCAGGAAAGGCACCCAAAAACTGCAAAATAAGGCGCAAAGCGAAAGCGGGGTGACTCAGAAAAACACCAAAAATCAAAAGGACATAAGGAAGTGGTGTAAATTTCATAATAGCCACACTCACAACAGCAACGAGTGTCCTGCCAAACAGTTTATGGTGGCCGAACTGAAGGCACCCAAATCAAATGGATTCTCTGATCCTAAGCTACAACTAGATAAGGGTGATAACAAAGGGAAGAAGATCATTGATGTGGACAACATTTCCATTGTTTCCACCACCACGATCCAGAGGGAGGATCCCAAGGATCCAAAGGAAGGGGAGCACCTTTTCCATTCGCAGATGTGGTTGAAAGATTCTCCATTGTAATTCCTTGTCAATAGTGGAAGCCAAAAGAACCTCATTTCAATAGAGGTCATGAAATGGCTCGGCCTACCAACCATAGCACACCCACAACCATATACCATTGGCTGGCTACACCAAGGAAGAGATCTTCGCGTCCGCTAACAGTGTCACCTTCCCTACAGCATCAAGCCATTCACAGAAGAGCTATTATGTGATGTTGCTCCTATTGATGTGTCTGATGTATTATTGGGCCAACCATACTTGTGGAAGATACATGATGTGTAGGATTCTCTGCCTCATTCTATTATTATGAATTTTGGAAATAAATTGTACAGGATACCAAAGGTAGTACCACCTCCTACCATCTCTTTAACTACTGCAAAACAATGCAGTAAGATTGTTTCCCAAAGTAGGAAATTTATTTTCATTAAAATTCTCTGACACAGAAAGAAGAATATTGTGGCTAGAACCTCAAAACAAGGATCCCCTGCACGAGCCAGCAAATGGACAAAGTTATGGAGGAATACGAGCACATTTTCTCCTCACCCACAAAGGTTCCTCTACACTGTCAGGTCAATCATTCCATTGATCTAACCCCAGGTGTGCTGCTGCATAATGTTTCCATGGCTCATGCGGCCACACAGAAAATATCCACACATGTAATTTCTGAGGTTGATAAAGTGACCAAATTTATTTAACACATCCAGCACATCTGCTAGCAGGTCCACGACATCTTCAATAAATCTAATATCAAGTTCGACAAAGTTTTCCTCATCTCATGGAGGAACTCAACGCAATGGGGCCCATCGCTTCCTAACGGGGGAGGAATGATCTAGGTGGATATTGGTGTCCACCCACCTATTCCACTTGGACCCCACCATCGTTTCTTTCAGTTCTCCAGTTTCAGCGCAACTTATTATTTTTAATAGTTTTTCGGGTCCTGAACGTTTGGAGCTGTTTTGAGGCCCTAAACAATGCTTTTTTGGAAAACTAGGAGCAACATGGAAGTTCCTTTGATTTTTGTCACATCAAAATTTTTAGTCCTCGGATAGATATTTCTAATGAGGTATTGTGTGCGTCAAGCGGAGATCGTATGCCAAAGTTACGTCCCCAGGAAGTTCATGTACCATTTTACCCAAACGGGGCCCATATTTTTGGTGCTTCATCTCCTAGGGTTATGTTTTTGGATTTTTAGGGTTTTCCATTGTTTCTAAACAATAAAAAGGTCTTTGAGTCTCATTGTAACACAGTTCAGAGGGCTGTAGCCACCACATCGCTTCTCAGAGATAAGCTACCAACGCCCTAGCTAGTTTATTTTCATTATGTATGTAAGTATAGTTTTGTTATTTGATATTAATGAAATGAAGTATTATTTCTGTTCCAACTATTTTTTTATGTATATTTCTATATTCTATTGTGTTCCTACATAAATCCAGATCATGATTGAAGCAACTCCCCTTTGAATAAATTCTTGATGGAACAAGAGGATTATAATTTATTTCTTAGCTTCCCTCTAACATGAGGATAAAATCCATGGATCAAATATTGTCGCTCCAATTCCACATTCAAACTTCTGAAAATAAATTGAGATCCCTCTGAGTAATCAATGCTAACAATGTCCACTCTAACATATTAGACTCAATATTTCCCGAAAACTGAAAGGCATATGTTGTCTAAGAACCAAAGTATTCCCTCGCTTTATACAATGTCGTCAGGTGTCAGAAGTCACTCCTGAATTTGGCCAACTACATCGTGGACTCTAAGATCATCATAAGGGCTTATAAACTTGATGGTGATTGAGTCCTATGTAAATCTAAGTTCATTCAACTTTATGATCATTTGTGCCATTCTTGTGTGGTACTAGAGGGCTTCTCCGGTGGCGTAAAGGGAAAACAAATAGATCTTAAACCCCAGATCATTCATTTTTTACAGGAAAATCCCAATAAAGAAACTATGTGGTGAGCTTAATTGAACATGATATTAACTTATTCACTTGCTTCAAATTTTCCTAGTTAACGTGGGTGGCTATTGGATGGGGGCTCGAGGTAGTACTTCACAAGGCGATTTTCTGCTAACATCCTAGATAACACTGCAATCCTATTGGAATAATAGGTGTTAGTTGGTAATTATATAGATGGAGGATATGCTAGACCATAACTCCATATGTATTGAAGAGTTGAATGAGTTAGTGGAATGCATTGAGAACACAACTCATTTTTGTGGGGCACAATGGCTAGGGGAGTCTGGTCTACCATCTCTACTTGTGATTTCGTCTCATTCAGTGACATATGCTCCTCCTTTTTCCAAGAAATGCTCTGCTACATTATCCCCTCATAATAAGAACAAGAAATACTGGGGAAAACACGAAATAACTGCTTCTCCTAGGGGCTGATATTTTTCTGGATAGCTTGGAATGCCTTAGTTCAAAGGCTCTAGTGGGAAAGTGGAAACACCTAAGCATGACAGGGGAGAAATTAAATTCATGGGCTGAGCATTGGTGGCTCCCTAAACTCAAATATATACTGAAAATTAGCCTATTATTTAAAGGATGGATTTGATTCTACTTCTTTTCAATTGGGGGTGTATAAGTCATCTTGGCAATGTCATGGGTCAAAGGTAGGGGTGCCTTAATACTACAGAGATGGAACGTGGGGTTTGATCCTTTCACGATGACTATATACATGAGTCTAGTATGGGAAAAATTACTTGGTTTTCCTCTATAGTTATGGAACGAGGTTGAAATTGAGAAGATCGTTGAAATATTGGGCTCCTTTTTTTTTCTGGGATGGTTGTAGTTTGGGTTAGATGGACAAGAGGATGACATGAATCGTTGTGGATTTTTACTTCGGCAATGGTCTGTTGGAATAACTAGAGATTAAATGGGGACGATCTATTATCCTTATATCCATCAACTATTGGGTAGTCCCCTTTAGATGTCTGCTCTATCATGAGATTGGAAATTTACGATGGGAATGTGGGAATCGTTTCCTTGAAGGGAAGGTATTAGAATTATCTTCACCTAGGGTAGCCTTCGGTAGGACGTATGGACTAGACATTCCTGGGAAGCGACTTGACATCTCCTATAAATCACCAGGTACTTTTTTAATTTCATCCTATCTGCTTTCTGTAAATGAATTTTAACTACTTTCTATCAGGTTTGGGATTGGCAAGGGTTTGGCTTCAGATTCATTAGGTGTTGAGGTTTTGAATTTTCCCGTGAGGGGAAATTCACCTGATAAAGTTAATCTTTAGCCACTGGGCCTTTCAGGAGAGGAGAATAACCCAGTTTCAACTGGGCATCCACCTCCTGTCTCAAATTATCTTATTATGGATAACCTTCCTTCCCCTTTTGTTGGAAAAAACTCTATGCATGCCCTGAAAAACCCCATCTCACCTGATTTGGAATTTGGAATTCTGCTATCAGGCTCCTCCTGTTTTTCCATGGAGCCTTTGGAAATCATATGATCATGCTGTCAATATGGGCTGGGGGAGGGGGGATTGAGTGTCAAGGGGTCTCCAGCTTCAAAGAAGAATTGTCAGCCCAAATATTAAAATATCTCTTCATGTATAAACCCTGACCCAAACTTTTCATGAACTTGGTCATTACCGAGATCCTCTAGGGAATTGAGATTCATAGGGTGCTGCAAGGGGGAAAAATAATGATGAAGGTCGGTATGTCCAAGTCCTTAGAGGGGACATTCCTGTGAAAGGTATGCCCCCATGAACCTTTTATCCCTCAACATAAGGGGCATGGGTGTTTCTCATAAGATAAGAGAATTCAAAGAACTGGCTATTTCCCAAAATCCAACTATCATTTTCTTTCAAGAATATATGTGTGATTTTATCTGTGCATGGTCATTTATGCTATCAATATACCCTCACTGGTTGGTCTGCATGAAAGGGGTTGCTGGGAAATCTAGGGGATTGGGAGTAATGTGGGATCCATCATTATTTAAGGCACTCACTTATTTTTCTGATTTAGGTATTCTGCTTAGTATTTACTACAAGGGCTCTCCTACGATTATTAAACTCCTTAACATGTATGCACCGTATGTGGGGAGACAAATATTTTGGGACAAAATTATGGATTTTGGGATTCTCTCTCTCCCATCTATGATCTAAACCTGGCGATAGGTGGACATGAAACAAGGAGACATAATGCACATCCACTATCGAATTATGTTGAGGATATATTTGCGGCGTATGATATTAGGGATGGAAAACCTAAAATTTTGGTACCAACTTGGTGCAATGGGAGATGAGGCAATGTTGGGATTGTTGAAAGGTTGGATAGGTTTTTTATGAGTTCATCTCTGATGGGTATGCATAAGGGGGTATTATCATATGTCCTTTCCTTATTCATATCGGATTACTATGTAATTCAATTATAGTAGGAAGGGGTGGCAAGAATAGGTTCTATTCCATTTAAATTCAACCCAATAAGGATTAAGGATCTACAATACTGGACATTGGTGGTTGAAAATTCGGTAAAATTATCAGACAGGAGGGCAGAGGGTACTATGGCTCATATTATAGAAAAATTGAGAACTATAGAAAAGGCTACCAAAGTCTAGATATCGAACAAGAAAATAAAATATATTCACATTGCTCTAAAGTATTACAACGACCCTCTCAATCCACTGTATTTCTCATAGACATACCAAAAGAATATCATCGAGTTTACAAGGAATAAAAACAACATTTTGCTGAGAATGGAATCTGACAGAAGACTAAAAATTAGGGCCATTTGGGTGCAGGAAAGCGATAAGAATACTAACTTTTATCACGCATTTTATAATTCCAGGAAATAGAGAAATAAAATTAAAAACATCAAGCATGTTGAGGGGCAGATCATCAACTAGAAAGGAGCACTTCTGTAGGCAACACAACTTCATTTCAAAAATCAATTCTCCACAATTAATCTTGAGATGGAAATACAAATGTTTACGATCATACATCTTGCCCATATGATTACTTTGGAAGCTAATGAGTACATGGGCAAGCCTATAGGAAGGGAGGAGCTCCTGGAGGTTATTAAGCATACAAGTAAAGAGAAAATCCTTTGGCCTGATGGATGGGGCATTGACCTTTTCCATCATTTCTTCAACCTAATGTCTCCTCACATTATCGTGACGTTGGAGGAATCAAGAAAGAAAAGGGTCATTGATGGGGGTCTGAATGCCACCCTTTTTTACTTAATTCCGAAGATGGACAACACTTCCTCTTTCGTGGGCTTTAGACCCATGTCGTTACGCAATTCGTTGTATATTATTTTTTCAAAATTAATGGCTATCAAGCTCAAAAATATTATCTCTAATTATATCTCTCTGTTGAAGCCTCGAAAATCACTGCTTCAAACATTGGGGGAAAACCACCTGGTCGGGACCTTAGGACAACTCCTTTTCCGTTTAGTGTGGTGGCTCCGACTGGATTCATAGAACCAATTTCCTAATAACTTAAATGGGTTGGTATGGAATGATTGGATAAATGGAAAATGGGAATAAAATGACTTAAATAATCTATCTAATTTAATCTATAACTGATAAATAATTATGAAACTAACCCGAGTATCAAATATGAATACAACTTTAAAGATTGTTTCAATCAAATCAATAACCATGAAAATGTATTATAATTTCACTGAAATATGTAGTATCAAATAATGATAACTCTGTCTAAGATATTAAACAGAGTTATAATAGCACATTGTATTCATCATTTTATATATCATTTGCATATACTGTAAGAGATGAATATTTCTACATACTCAGAAATGATCTGTATAAAGAAATAATGTAAAAAAAGTTATAAATGATAGTAATTTTTATATAGAATATCTCATAACATAAGAAAATTAGTAGTGAATAGATAGAAATACCATATCCATCTTGATACTTTTCTCGATGCAATTTGATATCCAAATCTAGCACTTCAATGTAAAACAGACTCCAAGATACAGAAATGAAATTCTTAAAGACAATTGTCCATAAAATCACCAGATGTGATCCTTTATAAAAATATAAGAGTCAATGGAGTACAAAAATGTAACATCCAAGTCAAAATATTACAAATTCAGGACCCCTTTCTAAATGCATGAAAGGGGTTTAAATAGGAACTTAAAATAAAACAAAATAACTAAAACTATTGCTACAATCTATCTCATCAAAAATCTGTAAACATAATTGCGATATTGAAGAGAAACCGATTCATTGATTATATCCTATGTTCAATGTGCCCAGATGGCAAATTTTTAGCATATATTTCACTTTTATTGGATGACATAGCCTTGAATGTAACTGCCCAGTATACGTAGCATCAGAGAATTTAGGAATGATACAATTAATAACATTTGAAAGGAATTCGATGGCCAATTGTTGACTATGTGGCTTGATTAGATAAGTCCACATAATATCCCATGAAATTCCTTGAAGTTTTCTAATCTGTTGGTTCTTATTGATTATCTCTTCCTTCCACCTAGAATCAGCTTCTTTTACTTTTGGTAATTTTCCTGGGGTACAATCTGAGATCAAATTAGTGGCATACAAGCTGTCATTAATCAACTATGTTATATTATTCATCATACTTTTAGCTCTTGACATGGCTCTTTCTGCTTTCATCAACTGCTGTTCCCATTCCACAAATATAATTTCCTTGTGTCTCTCCTCAATTCTGGGAAGATTAGCATTTCTTCCCTGCTTTGTATCTTTCCATGAAAGGAATTCAGAAATTTTATCATCAGCATCATCAATTTCTTGCCTAAGAGTGACTACTTCATCTATCAAAGATGATTTTATTTCGCACAAGGGCCCAGCTTGTGCCAACTTTAGAAAAAATTCATTTAACTACTGAGATAGCAGTTTGTTCATTTCAAGAGCTTCAGTTTTGAATTGATCTAATTTAGGGTAATCTTTGAAATTGTCCAATGCTGATTGGAATATTTTCTCTTGTTCAATCTTTGCATTTTTCTCATTTTGCAGAAGATTTTGTAACTTTTATACCTCTTGACTCAACTGTTGTTGTTTCTTCAAGGCTTGTTCATCAATCTTCTTCTTTTCAATACTAAGTTGCTCTTCCAGCTGTTTGGATCTGAGCCCCTCATCTTGCAATTGTTTTTCTAACTGAATAAGCTTTTGCTGATTCTCTGTGGCATGTTCTTCCAGCAAAGCTATCTATAAGTCTTTTTGTTTCATCAACTGGGAGACTTCAGAAGATTTATCTATAGCTGTATCACTATAGGCACTTGCATATTGAGATAATTTTGTGAGATCCTCTCACGGATTCACCTCAGCATTTTTATAAAAAATATTCATAAATTCCACTTGTGATGTTGAAAGTGGATCCTGGTCAGTCCTTCTCCTCTTCCTCTATTTTCTAACAACAACCCTATGCATAGGACTGTAAAATATGTCTAGAGCAGGAATTTCTTCTACTTTCAACATAATTTCACCTATAGGATGTTCAGGAATAACTTCCATATCTTGATCTTCCAGAACTTTAACTTGGGGATTATTTTGTTGTCCAATTTGCTGGGCAAATTGCTCATATTGGCTCAACAAATGGGGAGAAATTATAAGTTCAGCAGATTCCACTACTTTCTCAGTATTTTTTCCTCTTCCAAGTTGAGAATCTAGATTATTACTCATATCTCTTGTTATTGTTTGTACAATAGCCTTACTACCTGTATTTTCTTTATCAGTATGCACATTGGTCTTAGTACCTGTGCTTTCCTTTCCTGTTTGAGTTGTAGATTGCTGATCAATATGTACATTGAGTTTAGCATTAGTATTCTCTTTTTGCACATCGGGTTTGCTGCTAGTGTTTTATTTCTGTACAACAGGATTAGTTCCCGTGACTTCCTTCTGTGTCTGTACATTGGCCCCGTTGGTAGATGTTTCTTTAGTTGCTTTGTCAGATGCATCCTCCTTTTCCTTTTGCTGTGTTTCAGAATCTTGCACAGGAATTCTTAATTGATCTAGAGGAGCTTTAAGCAGTCTCTAGCTTATAAATAACATAAATTTATTCATTTCTTCAGCTTGAAATTTAGACTTAGCTAAGTCATAAAATTGTGACAAATTATCAGCAGAAACAAAAAAATCATCAAAATCATCAAGTTCATGCTCAAATCGAGCGATTGAAACTGAAGTAGTAAAATCAAACGCCACCTTCTTTGGGTCATATTGCCTGCCTAGGACTGTAGAGAGTTTAAGATCTCTTATCTTGATGACCTCCTTCTAGGCATGTGTGAATTTATTGAGAGTATAATCCCCACAGTGGAAGGGAAAAGTAGGCCACATCAACTTTTTATTATTCTTCAAAGACCTAGACATGCCTTCTACTGTTAACTGATAGGAAATATCCTGTGCTAACAGTTTATCGGGAACATACAGAGGCAGAATATGGGGTTTTATAATGCTTCTGAAGACTCTGATATAAGAAAATCTTTCTTCTCCGAACCAGTCCCCAATCAAGGATATATTAATTTTATCTTTTTCGGAAAGCCTGGAAGGGAATAGGTTAAAAATTGTTCGATAAACAGGGATGAGGAAACCATGACAAATCCTATAAACATGCTTTTTAAAATGAAATTTCCACAAAAATTTATGATATATATGAATAGGAGCAGGATCTTTAGGGTTCCATTTCCATCCTAACATGGGAAATTCAGAGTTGAAACATAGGGCATCTAAAATATAGGCACAAAAGTAGAATGGGGTTGTGTTCCCTGTATCCTTGTCCTTTCTATACTTGAGAATCCTATTGGCTATCTTATCTGAAAGAATGACAGCCCAGTCCATGATTTCAGAATTTACAGTAGAATGGATTAAAGGCACCATTTGTATAGAAAACCTAGCTAAATTATCATTCCCAAGTAGTCGGCACATCATTGTGGCAACATAACAGTATGGAGGTGAAAGGGAATCCACAGAGTACATACCCGATGCCTCATTTTTGCTTCTCTGGAGCTCTTCTCCACTCTCTGATTGGCTCCGACTGATTTTCATTATTTGCAACAAATTCCTTGATCAAGGCTTTGTTGTAGATTTTCTACGGGTCCAGAAGGTGGTACATTGCATTAATATCCTCTACTTTAAATGAACCAAATGTTGTCCCAGCAGCTAAAAAAAAATGTCCTATTCTGGATGGTGACATTATCTATCACCCATCAAATCACATCATAGTAAGGGAAAATGTTTTCCCAAGCTGCAATTCGGTGCAGGAATGAATTCGCAAGTGCTTGAAGAGAAGTTTCTGAATTAGAATCTGATTCATCCTCATCAGAAACTGATGCCTTTGCCACAGTGACCTTAGGTTTTTCCTTTTCAATCAGATTATATACCTCTTCCCAAGAGAGTTTTCCAAGACCTTGGCACGATGTGTCTGTAACCAACTTAATTCTAGCTGGTTTCTCTTTAGGTACCATGGTGAAAATAGGGGTCTTTGCAAGACAGTGGCCTTTGCTTTCCTAGATCTTTTAGACATTCGGTTGTCTGGTAATGTTACTCTTGCTCGGCGAATGAAAGGATTGGATGTTATGTTGTTCTGCAATGGAGAAAAAAATTTCAGACGTGGTGAAAAGAGAATAAAGAGAACAGCTACATGAAAGATCTATTCATTGGTTTTCATTTATTAAATCCATATTTTAAACTTAAATGCTCTCTTAAGAAGTCACACTCATGCATTCGAAATAGAATCAATAACCATCATCCTTCTGATTTTCTATTAATAATAAAGGTACAATTTGATATCGACGGATTTTGAAATGAAAACATAAACTTTCCCTGTGATTGCGATGAATAAATAATATATGCGCAATGTTAAATATAAATATCAAGTGTTAATCGCATCTGGGATTTTCAAGAGGGACAATAAATAAGATTTCATAATCTCCACCGATTTCTGATTGTGATGATGTTGTATCGCATCGACTCTTTTCAAAAGAAATGAGTTGCAAAATGATATTAGCCGATTTGCGATCGCGATTACAGTGGGGTCCATCGCATCGGAGATTTAGTATCATGAGTGAATATAACGTTTCTTCCTCTGAAACGCAATTGCGATGAATCGCATCACATCAAAGTTTTGCGAATGACTGAATGAAGAGTTTGCATTTTAGTTTTGTGATTTGCGATTACGATGGGGCCCATCGCATTGGAGATTTATAAAACAGGTGCATATTACATTGCTCTTTCGAAATGCGATTGTGATCAATCACATCGCATCAAAGTTTTATAAAAAAAAATTGAAAGTTCAACACTTCTGCGATTTTGCAATTGCGATTGGTTCAATTGCATTGGAGTTTTTCAAAAAAAACTATACAACTTACGGATATCTGCAATTACTGTATCACATCGGACTTTGTTCCAATTGAATACTTTCATGTATTATGTTAATGTGATAAATTCTTTATATCTGATCGGATAGGAAATTTTTCAATGTTGCATTTGTTTATATACATTTGCTATGAAATATATGCCCTCTTAACAATGAACCTTTATTTTTATTCAAAATGATCAAATTTCCTCTAAGTCTTTTATTCCTAAAAAAGAAAAAGGGAGCTATTTCTAAATGAAATTTATTCTAAAATTTTGAAATGGGGAGGGTTGTTGTATTTTACAAAAATTGGCGATTGACTGGAAGAAACAGTTGTCTCTAAAAAAATAAAATGAATACTATATTTCTAGTAAGTAAATTTTTTTAAAGATAATGAAAAACTATCTTAGAGAAATTTTAAATAAAATCTAACTCTGAAAAAGAATAAAAATCACTTACAATTTCTTTCTAATTCCTCAAGGATAAATTTTTTTTTTTTGTTTTCTCAAGCCTTGATTGGTTGATAATAATGAAGTAATGGGCCTTTCCAAGTTTAGATTTTGTGATATACTCTATTGTCATAGGCATTGCCTCTGCTGCCTGCAAACGTCCATAGTCTCGATAGGGTTACCTTTTAACCATCAACCATTCATTGTCCCATCCAACTAAGATTATGACTCTTTAAAAATAAATTCTTAAGACATATTATCTCATGTCTTTGTCTTTTACTTATTTTTTAAGTTTAAGAGCCATTGTTCTAGTTTGGTAGCCAGTTAGTAACAATGCCATTCACTAGTTATAATTAAACTGAACAAGCTGGCTCGTGATGAGACCCCTTGTCTTAAATTTATAAGCCTGTACCCTATTTTGGTATGTAGTGTTGGTAATGTCATTTTTATTACTTCTTATGATCATGGTAAGCAGGCTCGTGATGAGACCTCTTATCTCTTAATTTTGCCATATAATTTCCTAGAATTACATTCTAAAAAATCACAACTTAAATGGATGGGGTGAAATGGTTGTATCCTTAAGAATCAATGGATGACAATTTTCAGATTTTTTTGAGTGCCAAAGCTTGAAAAAGTCTTTATTTTTTTAAATATAACCTTTCTCTGCTCAATAAACTCATAATGACTTATATTCTCCTCAAGGTTTCAAAAGATCATGCAAATATTTTGAACAAATTTTCAAAGTTTCACATTTTATTTTAAACTATCCACAACTGTAATCATTTCCCTAAAAATTCTTATTTACACAAAATAAGTATTTATAATATTCCTCATAAGACATTTTCTAATAGAAAAATTAAACTAGAGACTATTAACAACCTTTATTTGCAAAAAAAACAAAAAATTCAAAAAGGAATATGTACAGGTAAGAAGGCGTTACCTCCTTATGAAAAGAATTTCTTTAAGACAAGCCCATTTACAAGAAGAGATTCTCTCTTTCCTGTTAAATCTTGGAGTATGAATGTATATGAGGCTATCTTTTCAGCAATATGAAATGGTCCAAGCCACATCTTTTGAAATTTGGTATGCTTACCTTTATCTTCATGTGCTTTATCCCATTTCAGAACAAGATCACCAATTGACAAATTTTTTGAGCTGGCGGAACTTGAATCAAAAGAAGATTTTACAAGTTGTTGATGTTTTTCATGAATATTTTTTTCTTTCTCTCTATCTTCTTCTAATTTAAGGATTTGATAAAATCTCAACTGAATAGACAAGGAAGGATTCTCTTCAATAAATTGCAGTAGGGCTAATGATGGGAGAGCTAAATTTGATGGTATCACAGCTTTTTTTCCATAAAATAAATTGAAAGGTAAAGTTCCTATTGAAACTTTATGAGTAATACGATCAGCCCATAATGCAAAGATTAAAGACTTGTGCCAATTCTTTTGATTTTGATCAATGGTCCTTTTAATGATTTTGATGAGATTTTTGTTAGTAGATTTAGCTAAACCATTACCTTGTGGATAATAATTTTCTGAATATTTCAATTTGAAACCTCTTTTGATTGAAAATTCCATTATAATATTTCCATAAAAATAAGATGCATTGTCGAAGACAAGAGCGTTAGGTACACCAAACCTGGTAATGATGAATTGATCGATGAAATCAATAATTGCATCAGCATTGGCTACCTTTAGAGGAAATGATTCTGCCCACTTTGTGAAGTAATATGTTGCTGTAAGGATGTATTTGTGCTATTTGGAAGAGTGAGGTGCTATCTCACCAATGATGTCAAGCCCCCATTTCTCAAATGGTTGCTTAATGTTTATTGGTTGCAAAGGAAAAGCTGGCTTCCTTTGTCTTCCACTTGCAGTTTGACAAATTTTGCACTTCCTCACATAATCATGTGTATCTTTGAAAAGGGTAGGCCAATAATATCCAACATGGATGATTTTTTGAGCTGTGGTATCACCTCCAAAATGTCCACCTTCTGGTCCATCATGTAATTCCTGCAATACCTTTTGCTTCAGTCTTTTCAAGACATCTTAATAGGATTGAATCATAATTCTTTCTGAATAACACATTATCAATGATTGCATATTTAATAGCCTTTAATCTTAAAGCACGTTTTTTCTTATAACTGAGATTAGAAGGAGCATACCCATTTTTCAAGTAAAATATCAAATCAACATACTAAGATTCAAAATTTGTAATACTTATCTAACTTACTTGAACAACATTATCTGGATCTTGATTTTTTGGTATGTTATGAGCTCCTGCTAATAATCTACAAAAACCTTGACCTCTAACAATTTTGGCTGGCTTAATATCAATGTCATATTCTTGCAAAGTTGTCACCAAATTAGCCCTCTTTTCTCCTACTTCCTTTTGAATTAATAATTTTCTTACTGCAGAGAATGGGACAGTAATTTTTGTATGTGTCTTTAGGAGAAAAGGTCTAAAATGTTTGATTGATTTAAACACAGCAAATTCTTGTTTTTCTAAATTAGAATAATTAAGCTCAGCTCCTTGCCGATTTGAGTTGAAGAAAGAGATTGGTGCTTCTACTTTTTGATCATTGAGCTGTGTTAAAACATCAACATAGGATGTTTTAGTGGCCAAAGTATATAGAATAAAATTTTTAGAAAACTCAGGAGTTTTCAATGTGGGTGCATTAATGATTGCCTTTTTGATTGCATCAAAGGCTTCTTTCTCTTTATACCCCCATTTAAATACTGAATTTTTCTTAATCATATTCTGCATAGGTAAAACAATTTGGGAAAAATCAGGAATGCATATTTTTACAAAATTGATTTTCCCTAGAAATAATTGCATGGATTTTTGTTATGAGGTAAAGAAATATCAAAAATTTCTTTCACTCTGTTAGTGTCAATATATATACCATCTTTTGACACAAAAAACCCTAAAAGTTTTCCTTCAGTGAGAGCAAAGAAGGATTTCTTTGGGTTTAAAGAAATACCAGACCTTCTACATCTTTTAAATATTTTTTTTAGATCATGTAGATGATTGGCTCTCTTCTTTGAAAATAATATTATGTCATCAAGATAAATAACAGTTGATCTATTAACTAGGCCCTTAAATGCTATGTCCATGGCTCTCTAGAAAGTAGCTCCTGCATTTATTAAACCAAAAGGAATTTTCTGATAAGCATAGGTTCCCCATTTGGTTCTAAAAGTGGTTTTCAACCTATCATATGGATGTACTAATATTTGGTTATAGCCTGAGAATCCATCAAGGAAGGACATGAGTTCAAAACCAACTACCTTTTGGAGTATTTTCTCCATGGTTGGCAATGGAAAATTATCCTTTTGACATGCCTTGTTTAAATTTCTAAAATCAATGCAGATTCTAATATCACCATTCTTTTTCCTGACAGGTACCATGTTGGAAACCCAATTGGAATGCCTTACAGGAAAAATGATTTTGGCTTTCAAAAGTTTGTTGAGTTCTGTTTTGATTTGACTTTCAAGATTTGGATGAATTTTTCTTAACTTTTGTTGAACAGGTTTGACATCAGACAGCATTGGACTTGTGTATTGAATAACAGAAGTATCATAAGTTTTTAAGTCCTCATTATTCCAAGCAAAGAAATTTTTATACCTACTCAAAAGTTTGATGAAAGCAGTTCTCTTCCCTGGAGTTAAATTGAGTCCCAAATTAACATTTTGAGGTTTAGAGTTAGAGCCAAGATTTACTAATTCAAACTTCAAAGTAGAACTTTGAAGTTTAGCATTAGTAACTTTCTTGAATCTATCTTTTATATCATATAGATCCTCAAGTTTAAAAACATATTTAGGAATAGGATTTTCATTACTTTTTGAAGTAATTTGCAGATCATGATCATTTTCATCAATAATTTGTTCATCATATGATTTCTCTGAAGTCAAGAAATTCAATATATATTCATCATGGTAGAATACTCTCCAGTTTGTGACATTATCAGGAACAGATGGGCGAAAATCAATTCTACTGAAAATCTATCAAGACTACAATCTTCAGCAGGGAGTTTGGATGCAACATTAGCTAACAAATAAGCTGATGTGTTTTGAGTTCTAGGGATAGAAGAGATATTAAATGCTAAAAATTGAGTGGTAAGGTCTTGCACAATGGTTTGATAATGTTTGAGTTGTCTTGAAAGACAATGGATGGTATTCCTTACATGTCTTATGACAATTTCGAAATCACCATATACTTTCAAGTATTTGAAATTTAACCCTATAGCTTTATAAAGCCCTTGAATTAAGGCTCAATATTCTGCATTATTGTTTGTGCACTCAAATTCTAGTCTAAATTATAACATGATTTTCTCTCCATCTGGATCAATTAAAATGCATCCTGCTCCTACTCCATCACTATATTTTGATCCATCGAAATATAATGACCAAAATAACGATTTATCTATAAGTTTATCTACAGATGTATCAGAAACATTAACAATTCTAGAAGAATCAAATTGTGAAAAATTTTTAATTTGTGAAACAAAAGTATTTATAGAAAAGGGTGATTGTGGTGCAGTGAAATTCCCAAGGAATGACTCAGCAGAATAACCTCCAAGGATATTGTTGTTGAAAGCTACAAGTTCATTTGGTTGTTCAAATTCAGTTACAGTGTGTGTCATGCGTTTTTCTTGTTCAACTTTGATTTGATTTGGTTTCTCTTTGTAGAGAAGCTACATATGTGAATAATCAGTTGCGATATAACCATTAAGCTTTGCAGACCAATCTCTGCTTAAGAATAATCCATATAATTCAGGAATATCTGCAATTAGAATGTCAATTCTTTGGATAATCCTAGGATCAGAAGCTAGTCTGATAGTAACTAAATTGATTTCTCCTACAACTTGAACTTTAGAGCGATCCAATTGTACAATGTGAACTGTAGACTTTTGTGGTTCAATAATAAATTTTGCACAGACTGAAGAAGGCATTATATTAGAGGATCCTTTGGAATCTATCAAACAATTATGCAAATTTTTGTTGTATATTTCATAAGTCAAAAGAAAAGGAGGTGTCTGAGAATTTGATCTTTCTCCAATAAGAACAGTATTTATAACATCTACTTTGTCTGGTGGCTTACCAGTTCCTTTAGCTGCTTTGGCAACTACACCACTTGGTAGAGGGGCAATCGGTGTTGCATTTAATTATTTCAATAGCAGCTTCTGTTGATGTAAAATTTTGCTGATTTCATGTAAAGAAATGTTCGGTCTGGTTTTCTTCATGTCTACAACAATGTTATAATCCATAGGATATGATACCACCAAAGTCTTAGATGTTGATGTAGGAGGATTAGAAGATGATGGTTGATTCTGAGTGGGTAAGGGAGAAGCTTTCTTTGCAGGAGATTTGTCTTTGTTACTTGGAGTTGTAGTTTTCTTCTTAGGAACAGATTGAATAGGTTCTGATCTAGATTTGCTTCTTGTACTTATAGGCATAGCTTCTTATTCCATTTCACTGTCTGAGTTAGGGAGAATGAAATCCCACATTCCATGTAATTAAGCTATTTCTTCTCTTTCTTCTTCTTCGTCTGATATTGGAGGAGTATCTTCCTCTTCTTCCTCTTCTAATTTTGCATTGGAGATTGAATTGGGAGGTTTAGATTTAGCTTGATTTCTCTTGAAATTTCTAAATCGTCTCTTGGTAGAAGTCTCTGCTACTTGCTTTTTAATCTCAACCATCTCATTAGACATGGTTTTGAGAACTTTCTGTAAGCCTTCCATGTCATATGGATCTCTGGGTGTCTTCTTCTTTGAATCATCCTTAAAGCTTACTTTCTTGGATTTCCTTTCTTCAATGGAATTTTTCTTATCCAAAGCAACAATCCTTTTTTCCACTGCAACTACTTTTTTCATGTTTTCCGCCAAATTTGGCTTTGCATCTCTATCTACAAAAATAGCTATGTTTGAAGGCAAAGAAGTGATATACCATTCACCTCTAACATGCTCATTAGGCTTTGATGTTGTAGGGATCTTATTCAAGAGTTTATTGAATCGGAAATTAAAATCTTTTATGGGTTCTTTGGGTTCAATTTTCAAATTGGAGAGATCATTGATTAAGGTAGCTATTGATCTATCATCTCCATACTTGGTTAAAAAATTCTCTTGGAAAATATCCCAGCTTGTAATAGAACCTAAAGGTAACGAAAAATACTAGGATCCTGCTTCCCCTTGCAAATTATAAGGAAATAACCTCACTACAACATCTTCATGTTCTACTGCATTCAAATTTACAGCAAGCATAAAGTTATTTATGTGTTCTTCAGCTTGTATGTTTATGTCAGGACTAAATTTTGGTAGCCACTTTTCAGCCTGATCTGGTAAATCATGTAAAGGTGCAGCCATATTAACAGCTCCTAGTCTAGTCCATGGTCTTTGTGCCATTGTTGTGATGATGATCGAAGAACTAGAAGTGACAACTGGTGTTTGAGTAGTAACAGTTGAAGTACTAGAAGAGACAATTGGTATTTGAGTAAATGTTGTTTGAGCAGTTGATATTGGAATAGCAGATGTTGAGACAATGATACTTTTCTGAGTTGGGGCTTAGGAAACAAATGATTTAATTTGCGATGAAGAACTAATATCACTCTCTGATTCCAATGGAGTTCTTCTTGTTTTAAATCTACTAGGTAAAGGAAATTCCTTTGGGGGAATACCAAGTTTTTCACTCTGTGACCTAGTGAGAGGTCTGGAAGAAACAAATTGTGAGGTAACACTACCTTTAGATATTTCAGACTCTTCTAATGATAATAAGAGAAAATTTTAGGGGCGAATCTTAGCCCATGGGCGAAATTTAAGGAGTTTTATATTTTCTAGAGGCGAATTTTTATTCTACAACCATTTTCTATAGTTTTCTATAGTTCACCTAGAAATTATTTTAAAATAAAATAATTATTACATTTCAGCCATAAAGAATAAGCGAGATAAACTTTGAAACCCCCCGATTCGCCTTGTTTTGAGGTGGATTTTTCTTGCAATAACCCCCGATTTCCATAAATTCAGGTGGGCTTGGCTCCCAATCGCCCCGATTGCCAGGAATGCATGTGGAATTGGCTTCCAATCGTCCTGATTTCAAGGAATTTAGGTGGGGTTTGCTTCCAATCACCCTCAATCCAGGAATGTCATTTGCCCGATCTAGGAATGGCACTAGTTAATTCAGGGGTTTGCACTTTGATTCTCCTGTATAAGGAACAAGTCCGTGACTGTTTTGAACTTTGATTCTCCTGTATAAGGAACAAGTCTGCAATTGATTGTGTCATCAGAGTGGGGGTAAACAAGAAATGAGCGGGGAAACTAAGTCAGGTGTTTCGCCCCCGAACCCAAACTCCTTTGCAGCCAAGTTATCACTAGAGCTGCAGAGAGATATTCATTTGATTCTTAATCTTAATGTTTCACTATAACATGACGGATTAAATCATCTACTTTTAGGTTCAACTCCTTATGGAAGGGTGGGGGAGCAACTAGCTACCGATCGATGACGGTCCGACATGTCCTACTTGCTGAAAGGGATGTCTCTTGCTTACTTCTTATGCTCATAATACCTACTAGTATGGATGTGAAAAAAATCAAGTCCACAGTTGCACCTACCTGTTTATGCATGCCTGTTTTTTGAGCCTAGATCTTACATTCGACCTAGTCCTGCATAAAGCACAATAAGACACCGTCCAGTCCAAAAACAGTGGACAAAAATAAGTTTGTAACCTTTTCTCTTTAACCTCTCACCAAATTCCTTTTTCTTTGACCTCTGAACCTCTCATATCATCTTAGGCCTTAATCACTTGCCTCACCAAGGACATTAGAAGCCTAACAAGGTCCAACAGAAGTCTGTAACCCTTTGCCTTCATCAAAATAATGAACTAGTCTAGTAGAAGGAAGGAAGGATGCCCCCAGATTCAAATCTACTGTTAATTTAAATGGAGAAGTATTTGAAAGCCCAAACTACAAC
Organism: Pinus albicaulis; assembly: GCA_034641835.2. Lineage (NCBI taxonomy): Eukaryota > Viridiplantae > Streptophyta > Pinopsida > Pinales > Pinaceae > Pinus > Pinus albicaulis. Next base: position 919,006,092 of record CM076575.1, on the reverse strand, counting down.
AACACATTGAGACAAGTTGAACATGCTGCTGCAGAGGAGGCCCTTAATACTCTTTCCCAGAGAGGCCCTTCCCAAGCTCTTTTTGCAAGAATACCTATATGGATTTTGTTTTGGTGGAGTTTTGAAAATTATTTTTTGGATGTTCTATTTCCTTTGATGGTCATCGCATGTGGTTTGAATAGGATGAGACAGGGGTATAGAAAAAATTGTTGCAAGAGATAGCTCAAAGAGCAGGAGTAGCACTGCCTATGTATATTACTATGCAGTTTGTTCTAGGATATTTGCCATATTTTACTTGCAATTTGGAGTTAGTTGGGTTAATCTCTATAGGTGAACGAGCACAAAAACAGTCCGAGAAGAATGCTTCCATGACTGCTTGGTCAAGTTTAATAAAAATGTAAGTTCTTCTTAAAAATTTACTGTTTTATATATAGTTTAAGATGTATTTTTCTTATAATAGGTATTATAGTTCAGTGCTTGTGTTTTTATGTGATGTTTGAGAAACATTTTTCTGCCTTGTTACTAAATATTTTAGTATGTATGATAATGATTTATATATGTTAATTGGTAGTGGCACACCAACTTTGGTTTTTCTCACAGACACCAGTGGAGGGAGAATGTAATGATGAGAGAATTAAATCACCATTTCCAGAGCAATTGCACATCATAGGTCCAAGGAGATAGCAATGGCCAACAGTTAAAACAACAACACTCAACATCCATCTAGCAGAAAGATGCTCACCTAGAGAGAGAGGGTAATAGCCATTCTATTAGACACCAACATTATGAACCCTGGGATGGAGGAGAGTCACAATGGGTTTCTTTTGATTTTCCTGCAGAAGGTTGTTCCAGCTTCAATTCTAGTCACAATCATCATTTTCAGTAGCAGTTGCATCATCCTACTCTGCCATCGTTTGGGTCTAGAATTTTTCCCCTAATTAGATCTATTTTTCCAAAGAGTAATATATCGAGCTCTCTTAATTATTCACCTTCTTCCTCCTCTCTCAAAAGGGAAGCTATTGCAGCTAATAGATATCCAGAACAAGCACAAAAATAGTCCGAGAAGAATGCTTCCATGATTGCCTGGTCAAGTTTAAAAAAATGTAAGTGCTTCTTAAAATTTTATTGTTTTATATATAGTTTAAGATGTATTTTTATTATTATAGGTATTATAGTTATGTTCTTGTGTTTTTATGTGATGTTTGAGAAACATTTTTCTGCCTTGTTACTAAATATTTTAGTATGTTTGATAATGATTTATATATGTTAATTGGTAGTGGCACACCAACTTCGGTTTTTCTCACAGACACCAACGGAGGGAGAATGTAATGATGAGAGAATAAAATCACTATTTCCATAGAATTTGCACATCATAGGTCCAAGGAGATAGCATTGATCAACAGTTAAAACAACAATACTCAACATCCATCTAGCAGAAAAATGATCACCCTGAGAGAGAGGGTAATAGCCATTCTATTAAACACCAACATTAAGAACCCTAGGATGGAGGAGAGTCACAATGGGTTTCTTTTGATTTTCCTGTAGAAGGTCGTTCCAGCTTCAATTCTAGTCACAATCATCATTTTCAGTAGTAGTTGCATCGTCTTGCTCTGCCATAATTTGGGTCTAGAATTTTTCCCCTAATTAGATCTATTTTTCCAAAGAGTAATAGATCGGGCTCTCTTAAGTATTCACCTTCTTCCTCCTCTCTCAAAAGGGAAGCTATTGCAGCTAATAGATATCCGGTTGGTGACTGTGTTGGGAGCTCTCTACATGAGCCATTTCCATTAGCACTGTCTAGGGAAGACATTGTAGCAGACAAAGCTGGTGCAAATGATAGAAATGTACATAGAATATCATCTCAACAAGTGCCCACCCCATTTGAATAAAATGAGAGAGATGAAGAGGAATGACTTGTCCCATTTGAAGAAAATTAGAGAGATGAAGAGGAATGACTTAAGGAAGATATCCCAAGGGATGACAACATTCCTAAATTGGGAATTTCCAATGTGTTGGAGTGGGTTGAAACATTTTCTTCTAGAAATTTGTCACCCTAGTCCAATTCAATGCAATTTTTGGGTTTGCATAGGCAACAAGAGCAGCATAGGCAACAACAATGGATGCCACAAACTATTCCTCAACCTAGGTCATCCTTTTTAGCACCTAGATACTGTGGGTCTTCTTCATCAATGGCTATACTAGTGACAATAAGGACATCAATACCCAGGTTCCTCGTGAATTATGACCTGCTACTGTTGTATGTATGGTGTGTTTAATTGCTTGAATGTTTTGTTCTGGTTATGAATGCAAGCATCACATGTTCATTCCAACTCATGACTGCACCAAAGTCCTTATATTGGTCCTATTATTGCTTTGCTAATACACCTACAACATTCCAACTGTAACTTTACTTGAGTGGCGAATGATAGCCATAACGTTCAAATCGATTGGATGGTTGGACATTTATGTGGCACTACATTGATCATAGAGGTATAATTTTTCCCATATTTTTTCAATTCATTAATGAGCCATAGATATATGATTAGTCTGTTAAATCACTGATTGCACTGACAATGTTGTTGTTGTCTGAGGAATTAGTGGAATGTTGAGTCACAAGGAACCATTGATTGGTATTCGACACCTCGTTGATGGAAGCCATTATCCTTCCTTTATTCATTGTGTGAGACATATTAGACAACCATACATCAGCCCTAAAAGGAAAAATTTTGTTAATATGTACAATCATTGTTCAAGGGTTTCTATCTAGGAATCCAGTGCATATGGTTAATGCCTCTTAAAATTGGGAGATTGAATATTTTAGCAAAGTGATATGTCTTGATTAGTTGGTTGTTTGCATTATATGAATGGTCGCACATTGTTGAATATATGCATAGGTTACTTTTCCTTTTTGGTTTTTGAATCTGAGGCAATTACAACATATTTTTCTTGAATCTCAAGCACTAAGTCCATTGTATCCTTAATTTCCTTCCAGTGGGCTGCTATTAAATAATCCTCCTCCTGAATTATTGCATTTATATCGTTATCATAACTAGTTTGTACCCTTTCCTTGAGTCTAGAAACACTATTATTTGATGCAGGATCTTCCATAAATCAATGTTTCTCTCTTATAGCAACAAATGCCTCAAACGTTCCATCTTCTTTAGAAGTACAGTTTATTTGTTTGTCCATTTTTTCTTCTCTAATTGCCTTCCGACGTGTTGGGGAAACCTTCTACGCCTTCAATACGTCTTACAATGATATTTAAAATGTATTTTTTTTAATATAACATGTCAATAATACTTGAAACATGTATGCTTGACATAAATCTGCAATTTATACCAAAAACATCTATGCTTGAGAATTTATAAATTAATAACACCTAAAACACCTATGCTTGACATAGATCTGCAATAAATTTTCTGCTCAAGTGTATATGTAACCTAAAGTTGTTAATAATGGTTTTTATTAAATGCACTCATCCTTTTGGTTACTTCATGAATAGTTTGATTTAGATGCATTGAAAAATGCCCTGCTATGTATATCATAATCCTTCATTTACCATGGTGTTACCTTTTGCCACATAAGCATTGTAATTTTCGCTGACACTCTCCAAGGTTGATATATTCATAGCAGTATGAGTATAGCTGATCTAACATATATAAATGATAAAGAATCATATTGACACTTGGCAAAACTTGTCAACCATAAACGTTTCTGGTATTATTGAGGTGTTATATTAAAAAAACACACATTTTAGGTATCATTGTATGACGTATTGAAAAAGCATAAAAGTGACTCCAGGAGATGAACAAGTAACTGGAATGTAAGATTATATTATTGCAAATGAAAGGGCTGGACTAGCCACTGGAAGTTAGGATTATATCTATAAGAAATCATGGAAGTAATGCAAATTAATTTCTACTGGATCAATTCTTCCTTGGTAATGCACTGGCATAATTGGCGCTCTAGTATCCAATACTGATTGTGGTTGGAACCAAATGGAACCTCCTTCTAAGTTCTGGTAGGTTGGTATTCACTGTACAATTTGATCTTACAACCTTCTTCAAACAAGGTGCATGAAAGATTGGATGAATCTTAGAGTGGGTTGGAAGAGCTAGTCTATAGGCAACTTGATCACTGCATTGTATCATTATGATTTGATAGGGCCAATAGAACTTAGGAGCTATCTTATGCAAGAAATTTGTACTTACGAGATTTTTGTTGATAACATTGTAGGAGGAAGGACACTTGATCCCCTTCAAGAAAATAATATTTAGATCTATGTTAATCAACTTATTCTTTCATTTGATTTTGTGCCATATCCAAGTTTTCCTTGAGGATATGTATGATAGCTTCTCTACTGTGAAGTGTTCTATATACTACATGAAACTTGGATGTTCTTGGTACATAGGATGCCATAGATGGGGGTTTTTGGCCATAAATTGCTTCATATGATGTCATTTTGGTAGCTCCATCATAAATGGTATTGTACCACCATTTAGCCAAGGGAAACCATTGTGCCCACAGGTGCCACGTTTTAAGGAAAATCATCTCAAATATGTTTCTAAGAAATTATTGACTACTAATTTTTGACCATCCGTTCGAGGATGATATGTAGTGTTCATATTTAGTTGTGTACCATGAGGTTTAAACAGCTCCTGCCAAAATTTTTTGGTGAATGTGGGGTCTCGATTTGAAACAATGGATGTTGGCATACTGTGTAGCTTGAAGATATTATCCACGAATGCTTGGGAAATTGAGAAAGGAGTGAAAGGATGAGTGGAGACACGAAAATGAGTTGCTTTTAAAAGACAATCTACCATGACCTTACTCACTATTTTGTTGCTCGCTTTTGGAAGTCCAACAATAAAATTCATTGAAATTTCTGTCCAAATATGCATTGGGATTAATAAATGCTGCATTATGCAATGCCCCTAGTAAATTCTTTGTGTTGATTTGGCAAGCATCCTAGGATGCTACGAAATCTTGGATGTTTGTTTTCATGGCTCCCCTAAAGATTGAATTCTTAGTATTTTCATAAGTCTTAGGAAAGCCAAAATGTGATGTTGTTGCCGTTGGGTGTAGCTTCACTAAAATTGTTTTAGGGTTAAATATTTTGCTAAAACAATGGGCCCTTTATATCGTAATGTATAATTTTTAGCAAGTTTGGGATCGATCTGAATCTTTTGGATGAGCCGCCTTAAAGAACTGTTTGCTAGTCATTCCTTATTTTCCAGAGGAATTATAAATACATTGCTTAAGCTGAAAAGATATAGCTTATTTCTCTGCGAGCTCTTGTACTTGGTCTTTTGTTTGGTTTGGATGGATTTTGCCTTTGTGATTTTGAGTCATGATGAAGACTGATTTCCTTCTTGTTATTCTGCAAACTTCACAAATAGTGATTATAATTTTTTGTGGGATTTTTAAGTATCCTTCCAAACCTGCTTCTTTAATTATCCATCAGTCTTTGCCTATTTTGCAGTGTTTTCCTTCTCTCGGGAATTTTTTGTTTTGTTTTGTTTTGTTAGAATCCCTCGAGGCTATCCTGCAAAATTCGATATTTTTGAAACTCTTTATATTTTTCCCATGTTGACTAGGCATTGAGTACTTGCTTCTTTTTTGGTTGCATCCAAAACTCTTTCTTGTGCAATTATTTTCCCCACCCCTTCAGAAAGAAAGTGGAATGCTTGATTAATGTTATGCAGGTTATGAGATAATAATAGCCTTGTACCTTAAATGCTCGCTGATCGTGTAACCTTTTACTTACACTCGAAGGCAGGAGTTCACTTCACTTAGCTTTTTTTCACATCATCTTGTGGGAAGAAATCTATGTGAAAACTAATTAACCAATGTTAGTTTCAATTTTACCTGAATAAAAGCCTGGAAACAGATTTATAGGAACAAGTTTCAATTGAATGTTCTTCCATTTATTTTGATATGTACCTTTCTCTAAACATATTTTAGTGTAGAGAATGTTGTGTATAAATTATTATTGAGCCCTTGAATTTATGTTAAACTGAGTATAATTACTAAACATTGCTTCAGGCATCGTTGGTGACAGTGCGCAATAAGAAATGAATTGGTTACTCTTATGAGATGGCCTTGAAGTTTCAAGGTGAGGCTTATTTAATATTTTTATATGATTATGAAATGTATAAGGTTGGTCTATAATATGAGTCAGATTTTGGTTTGAAATAGGTGAGTGGTTGATTGAGGACGAAATGAAGCAAATTCAGGGAACTCTAAATGTTCCAGAGGCTTCTTATGGTGATTTGGAAGATATGCAGGTGTGTATATGAAAAGTATTGAAACTAATAAATTGCTTGAATATTTCTGGCGAGTTACTTTTTTATCACGCTTTCAGTTTCTTTCTATGTTGTTTTGATATTCTAGAGAGTGAGGTATGTGGTTTACCGTTTGTTTTTTGGATACCTTTAAAGCATTGTTATAGATGGACCCCCTTTAGGGTATTGCTAGAAACATTAGTTCTAGGTAGATCTGTATCAAAGGGTGCAGATGTAGACTGGTATTGGGTAAAATCAATGTTCTTAGTTCATTGGAAGTAAATAATGAGAAGATCAATGATTGCACTGAAGTGAGGCACACTCTACAACCTTGGTGGAATAGATGTGTTATGTTTGTGGTAATGCTAGTTGTAATGAACTACAATGGAAAACTAGTTGTGGTTTGGCATGTAATGTCAAAAGTAAAAAGCTGGTTGTTTGTTAATTTTCATCATGTTAAAAAGACAAAAACCTAGCATATATTCATCTTAACTCTGATCCATTAAAAAGCGACACATTTACGCCTGTAGACTAACATGTGCATGTTTGATCTCTCTCTCTCTTTGTATGCTTAATGGGTTTGGGTTTAAGATTATCTATGCTAGTGTAGAAATAAACATTGTAAGATATTTTTAGGCCTATCTAAATACAAGGTAGCATGGTAAAGATGTGCACATGAGCTAAAGAACTAATGAGTTTTTAATGTCTTGGAAAATTTGGACGTATGTTTTTCCCCAATGTGTGAATTTAGAGTTTGTTAATTTTGAAAATGACATTATGAGCATGTTCTAAATTTTTTGTCCCTTTTGGGTTTGTCATTTTTATAAGTATTAACCTTAGTTTGTCAGGGAACTCCATAGCTGTATTAGTACAATCGCAATACAACTTATACAGATTAAAATTTAGTTATACAGATTGACTAAAGTACTTGACAACAAATTGACTAATCCCAAATTATTCATGAGGATTCTCTATAATTTAACAAGAAAGATCACAACACTTCCTAGCTTGTTTCTTTAGTTTTTTTATCATATATAATTTACAAAATTCAAGAAGAGGAAGAGATAACCAAGGAAGATGATATTTTGTGATTGTTAGTGTTTGCCAGCATTTTGTGTGCAAACTGTTAATCTTTCCAATCATTCCAGTGGCTATCAGTAGTTAATCTCTGATCTCTTTAGGGATCAAATAGACATCAATTACATGGTGTGTACAATTGAACACTTGCAGAACTTGATCAAACTACAAACTAAAAAAGAAAAGGGAATATATAAGAGAAATGGTATAATGATACCTCATAAACATTAATTACAATAAACTGACAATAGACCAAAGCATCACCCTTCCTTTGTGTAAGATTCAATGATGGCACATTTCCAATGTTGTTGTAGGAGCAACATCTTAAAACATGGGTAGATGCTTCCACCATCTTTGCCTTTATCCTATTTTCCACCATCTTGTGGACGTTCTTCCATGTTCACTTTGTCAACATTTTTATGCCATCCATGTTTGAATAAAAAATGACCTAATTTAGATGTAATTGTTAACTAGGATTTAGTTGTTTCTCAATGTTCGATGCCCAGCTTGAACCTTAAAATATGATTTGGTGAACATAATTCTCACTGATTTGTTGAACTTGGGCCAAATCCAATATGTCATCATATCCAGAGATTTGGCTAATTCTAGAGAGAGCACAGAGTCATCTACAAAGTGTATTTTAAAACATCTTGTAGGCAAATTATATGGATTGTTCCTTCGGTTTGCACTTGACTCTAGCTAACGTAGAACATTAGCTGTGATGAAATGTTTTATTGGACAAAGAAAACCCTTTCTGAAGGACCATTTCTGGCTCGCTGTCATCGTATCTAAAGTAAAATACCATTCTAATCTGTGTAGGACTTTATCAAAATCAATTTTGAGGAGCAGACCTTCTTGATGGATTTCTCCAACCCACCTAATAGCTTTGAAGCTTCCACAATGTTATATAGAATGAATCTACCCATTAAGTAGCCACGTGTTAATTTATTTGTGGTTAATACTTCTGCAGGAGTCTTGAAAGCCATGTAAAGTAGAATTATTAGCATGGGGTCATTAATTGAGTTCATGTTGGATGAGTTGTGGTTTATAACTTTATATTGAATATGCCTGCATTAGTTTGCTCTACAAGTGGTTCTAGATGAAGAGCTTCCAAGCATACATTTAAAAGGTTTCCCAATGGTGTCTCAGAAACCCTTGTAGAATTTTATAGGGAGAACATCTTTCCTTGGATATTATCATGTTTCAAGGAGGGATAGATCTGGGGTTAAGGCCAAGACAAGGAATTAAGTTCCACATTCCCACCACAAATTCCACTCGACATGGGAAATAGAATAGGGAAGTAAGTTCCACATTCCCACCACAAATTCCACTTGACACTGGCAATAGAACAGGGAAGTAAGTTCCACATTCCCACCACAAATTCCACTCGACACGAGCAATAGAACAAAGAAGTAAGTTCCACATTTGCTAAGTAATTTTCCTACACTCCAATGATTTGAGGTGGGAAACATTAAGCTTAACAATGAATTTGTGTTTCCCACACAATGAATTTGATATCATAGCTTGTTACTGAAGTAAGTGTTGGAACACCTAATCCTACATGGGTAGGTGTGGAATGCGAAAAGTCGCAATGGAGTCCAAGTGACCTTGGAATCTGAAACCAAGAGTCACACCATTGTATTTTAAATGTACATCATGTATAATGGAAAAATAAGAAAGCCTCACGCTTATCTTTCATTGTGTGTTGAGTCTCTTGTGTGTGTGTGTTTCTTCTCATACACCATGTGTGTGTTTAACATGGTGTTTAACATGGTATCAGAGCGGACGATTGCTGGCCCTGCTCCAAATTGAGTGAGCCATTTGTGTTTATGGCCTGTGCATATCTGCAAAAGTTATTGACATTTTTGCAGCACTCAGATTTTTTGTAGCAGTGATTTTGCAGCATTCAGAAATTTTATCTTAGAGAAGAGAAGCATTCAAAATCCGTGGCAGCACTCAGAAATTGGTTTTGAAGAAGAGCAGCACTGCACATCTGAAGGTTGATTTCTTCCTGCAATTTCTACATTTTTAAAATCTGCACCATTTTGAGCTGCTGGAAAATAGTTTAAAGAGGGTTTTTGAAGAAATTTATGGGTTTTTACTGGAAATATTTCTGAGTTTTCATTGGAAAATTTCTGAGATTTCTGCAAATCTCTAACTTTACAAATTCTCCAATTTTCTGCTGCTATATGGCCCTCTGCAATTTTTTGAAGAAAATTTTTGGGTTTTTGAAGTAAAAATTTCTGAGTTTTTCATTGAAAAATCTCTGCAAGTTTCAAGATTTCTGAATACTGTTAAAATCTGAAATGGAGTAGATTGTTGTATATTTGAAAAAATCTGTTGTTTTGAAGACTAAAATTCTGAAGTTTCCCTCATTTCTGCACTTTCTGCTACTGTTGGATTTGTTCTACTATACATCTGAAAAAATTATGTTGTTTTCTGCTAGTCTACTCTACTCTCTGTTGTTTGAAACAAAAATAAAAAATAAAAAATAAAAATAAAAATAAAATATAAAAAATTCTGCAACAATCGCCTACTCAGCCCTTGGCCTTTCGGCCCCTCTACCCTTCCCACACATCTTCACACTACAGCTCCACGCCCAGCCTACGGCTCTAAACCTCACCTCACACTCTCGGCCCATCGCCTGCAATAGCCATCCAAACTCCATTCCTAAGCTATGCACCCCGCCCCTCCTTACAGTTTTTCCCTCTATGCGTTAACTATGCCTCTTCCCATTTTTATTTAACTCCCTCCCCCTCACACGTGGCCCTCTACCCCTGCTCACTACCACATCCCAACCCCTTCCCTATCTGCGCTTCCTCACGGCCTACGGCCCCTATCCCCACACGCTCCTCACTCCCTCAGTCGACCACACACCCTCGCCTCACCTCAAACGCCGCTCCCTCTCTGCTCTCAAAACACTCCAACCTCTGCATCTACTGCTCAACCCTTATCACTCCTTTCCCACGGCCTATACGCTTAACGCCCTCACTCATCGACTATGCTCAAATGCTCTTCCCCCAGGTAATTACATGGCCTTTTAAAACAAATCGATTCAAATATTTGCATTTTCCCAATCGACTCCCCTCTGCAACAGCGCCATCCCTCCCACACGGCCTCCCTAAATCTTCACTCCTTTGTGGTCTCACGGCCCTCCTCCCTACCTTACGCCCCAACCCACTCTGCAATTTTTTAAATACCACCCTTTCCAATAATATACCGCCGATTCAAAATTCCATCCTCCCCTTCCCTTACAATAAATTCCCTTCCCCTTTTTTTATCCATTACCATTTATATATAATCTCATTTTTATTCCCATTTTTATATAATCCATTTCCCTTTTAACTTATTCCCATTTTTTTAAATTAATTTTTAATTAATTATTTAAAAAAAAAAACAGCAGAGAGAGAGGAAAGAGATATGAACAACAGAAATGAAGGAAATGGCATATGAAGAGAAAATGGATTAAATGCATAGTGAAAAGAGAAGATTTGACATTTTATGATTTGTGGCATGTATAAGAGGGTGATTTTTTGAAGAATTTCACATTTGAAGACAAGTTTTCCATCATTGAAAATAGCTCTTTGAAGGAAAATTCAGTTGCCTTAAAAGCTTCTTGCACAAGTATTTGCAGCTGCACATTTACAAAATATTTTTGCAGAGATATTGAAATTGTAATGTGAGTGGAATTTGCATCTTCTTCATAGTTGCAATCACTAAATTTGAGTTTTTGATGTAACTCATTGTTGATTTTCCTCCATCATTTGAGGAGCAGATTTTGTACTTTCCATAGTTGGAAATTCTTTTGAGTCATTTTCATTTCTTGTTGCATCACATTGTAAATGGGTGCATTTTCGGTTGAAGCCGACACCCTTTCATTCATTTTTGAGCCTAAATTGTTGAAAATGGCCAAAATCAATGAGGCATTAGAGTTGTTGAATAGCCTCATTCATTCAAATGTTGATGATATCATAAAAATGAGCAAGAATGCTCTTTGTAACATTCAGAGTTGTTTGCAATATGCACAAGAGAAGATTGAGTTTTTGCAGTTGGAAACTCAGCTTCAGCAAGACGAACTTCAGCAAAAGAGTCACCATTCTGAACCTGTTTATGTTCAGAAGATTGTGAAAGACTCTCATCAGAAGAAAGAAGATAAAATTGCAATTGATCCACATTCAGCTCCTTGTACTAGAGCAGATGTACATGCAGATGCAGCATCTCATCCTGCACTTCTCAAGCCCATCATCAGACCTTGGGAAGAGCTTGTCCACAACAAGCACAGAACTAGTCTTGGATATGACAAGGATGTGTCCTTTTATATTCCAGACTACACCAATCCCATCATATTTCAGAGTGTCGGATTCTTGTATGACAGTTCACCTGCAGCTGTTCCAGATCCTGCTTCACAACAACAACAACAGATTGTAAAATGCCAACACTGTGATCGATTTGGCCATATGAAAGATCACTGTTTTTATCTTCATCCATGTAAGCACTGTGGCCAGCACACTCATTCTTCAGACAGATGCTTCAGACACAAGCCTCTTGCAAGAACAAAGATTCATCTTGGATGGATCGCTTCTTGGCAATGGGCATCAGCAGCCAAGAAGATGTTTACGACACATGTTAGAACTTTTTCATGGATATTGAGCAAACTTGCAATTGAGATTTCGCCATCATCTCACCTTATCCCTGACATGGGGGGAAAATGGTGGTCATGTACAAGCTTCGACGTCAGATCAAGCGAGCCTGAGCCACAATCTCTCATTCCAGATTCAGAGTTGTAGCCAGAGTTTAAGTGAGCCTGAGCCACAATTCTTCATTCCAGGTTTAGAGATGTAGCCAGAGACACAGATGCCCATGAGCATGCCTTTAGTTGGTGGACAACCTTAAACCATCATCTTTGGTTGGTGGACAACCTAAAACCACCACATGTAGTAGACCTCTCTTCTTTTAGGTCGAAGGTCTCCCTTTCATATATGAGGAACACTTCCTCTAGCAGAAGCCTTCAGCTTCTTGCTAGCTTTGGTTGAGTTCCAGGAAATGCTTCAAGCATTCCAGAGTTGTTGGTAATCCTACAACCATCACAGGTAGTAGACCTCCCTTCTTTTAGGTTGAAGGTCTCCCTTTTTTATGAGGGACAATTCCTCTAGCAGAAGCCTTCAGCTTCTTGCCAGTTTTGGAAGAGTTCCAGGAACTGCAACAAGTTTTGCGTTCCAGTGTTTGTGGTCATCCTAAAGCCACCTCTTTTTTCCAACATTTCAGAGAGTTGATTCAGCCCAAGTGCTACCATGTATACTTTGCAGATTTGTATTACAACTCTTTTCTTGGACTCACACATACCCCTTCGGATTAAGGGGGGATGTTGGAACACCTAATTCTACATGGGTAGGTGTGGAATGCGAAAAGTCACAATGGAGTCCAAGTGACCTTTGAATATGAAACCAAGAGTCACACCATTGTATTATAAATGTACATCATGTATAATGGAAAAATAAGAAAGCCTCATGCTTATCTTTCATTGTGTGTTGAGTCTCTTGTGTGTGTGTGTTTATTCTCATACACCATGTGTGTGTTTAACATGGTGTTTAACAGTAAGACCTCTACTACATGAGTAAAATCACTTGGGAATGAAAATCCCATTTCGTTTTGCTTGTTGGACCAAGTGTAGTGCATTGGCATGGATCATGTGCTTTTGCCTACCATCAATGAGAGAAATGAACCTCATATTTATCACCTTCCCAGTTGATCGTATTCAAACCAGCTTCTAGAAGCCAACTAATAGCTCCTAGAAGCCAACTGATAGCAGTTGATCAGCTATCCATTGCCACAAATGGTTATCAGCTATCCATAACCAGAAATGGCTCCTTTTTGGCTCTGAGTTAGGAGAGTATCAGTGGAGCTAAAATCCAAAACACTAGCTGAAAGAGTAGTAATTATATAAGCATATATGTTTTCTGGATCACAAATAGGTCTCTTTCGTGGTCTTAGCAAGGAGAAACGAAAAATACTATTTGAAAGAGAAATAGGAATGTAAACACGCATGTTTTTTGGCTTATATTTATTTAGAATGTGGGGTGGGCCATAAGTAAACACCACTAAGTGTCGACGTTTACCAGATGGATGTTCTTTGTCTACACATATGTTGAGAAACAGTTTTATTTTAAATTGTTTTCATGCTTAAGATCTGCTGTGTCAAGCTTCTGGATGGTGTAAATCAATCTTGGTAAATTATCCTCATCTAAATAGCAAAGATCCCAGCTGGTACTATTGTTTATTTATATTTTTGTCCAGAAATTCAATGTGTTATGCTGTATAATTTTGTGATGTATTATATACATATTTTTTTAAAACTAGTTTTAAAGTCTGCTAGTCATATATGATATTCAAAAACTTGATTATAAAATTTCCTTGTCCTTTTTTTGTTAGTTGAATGTGTCTTTGGACACTGACAAGGGAATCCTGGACTCCAAAAGAAGTACAATTATTAAATATCTTACATCATTCTTGTCTCCAATTCAAAATAGATTGCTCCAGTTTGAAGCAGAGCTGAAAGAAAGATGATTTTATGGTTTTGTTTAGAGTTGTTCAGGGTAATTGGTGCTGGGCTAAGCCTAATGTGGTTTTGTAACGTTGCATCTTTATGTCTGGAGATTTTTACAGTGGTTTTGTAACCTTGAACTATAACTCTTTTGATATATTGTAACATTGACTGAGATTGGATTGTAGAACACGTACAAATTCCAGTTTGCCTCTTAGAGAGTGTCCTCCACTGCTCATTCAAACTGGGCCCAAAATTTTGTTGGTTATAATAACTTGCATGCAAAATTCATAGATCATTACACATCAAACCGACTTTATGCTTTGACTAACATTGCATTCAACATTGTGCACAAGTATGATTTACATGTATCAATCAAAACTATGATTGTATCTATATTTGATAATGCAAGTTGAATACAACATACAATACATAGGAGTGTTATGGCTATGAAGTTCAATATGAAATAATATATTGATTTCTACTATTACTATTATATAAGGGGTGCTCTTCCAATGGCCATTTATTAGCTATGTGAAGAAGGCTTTGTGGATTTTGTATTTACTATAAGATTATGTATTGATGAGTTGCAGACAACTAAGTAGAATTTGGTAGGAAGTTTGGAGTATGTGTAATTCATAATGATATTGTCTTCTCTTCATTAATGACTTTTCAATGTGTGAGTTTTGACCTAAGCCATTGCATTATCAATGTGTCAAGGCTCAAAACTCGACCTATATGTCAACTACTTCTTATGATTATTCCTAGGAGCACGAATCCTAATTTTTGTAGGTTTAAAATTTATCACAAGTTTGCTCTGTTGTGGTCAAATTTGTGGAGGTTATCTCAAAATTTATTTAAGGTACCATGGATCTAAATTTCTTATGAAATTTCAACACTATAACAAACTTTGGTGCAAATTGTTGATCAATTCTCACTTGGTAAGGGTTATCGATGTTAATGAAAATTTTGTGTGCATGCATGAGAGTTGGGTGAAAATGTTAATGTTGTGTAGCATTAGTGTGATAAATATGGGATAATGCAAAGCATAGTTTTGAAGATTAGTCTAATTTGACTCGTACCTAATCAAATCAATCAAGTTGATTGTTTTTTGAATGGTTAATTGTTGGTTCAATGGACATAAGATCTTGCAGGCCCAAATACCTAAGGGCAAAATGGAGCCCATCATGGGGTTCTCTTTGTAATTCTCCACCACTGCTACCTTCCGTGCATCCTCAAACTCCTCTCCAACCTCAATATCAGTGCTAGTAGTAGCATGAGCAACAACATTACACTTATTAGAAGTAGAACGTGTTTTCCAAACTGCATGAGAACTACTTCCCTCACGAGTCACCATGTGCCATGCTTGGTCTCAATGGTTCGCTTCCTTCAACTCTTGGTTCAACTACCATATCTTCATTGGAACCAACACCCCGAACTCCACTAGACAATGATTCACCATTTGTACTGGTGATTCGCCATGATTTTATAAGATAATATAATCTCGTGAGAGATTCGCCAAAAAATTATATATACATATTATATTATTAATAAAATCGCCTTCCATTTTTCCTATGTATCATGGGAATTCGCCCATTTATTATACATATAAATTTAGGGGGGTTCTTAAAATTTTCCCTGGTGATAATGAGAACCCTTGGAGTTTATGAACTAAATCTTGTATTTCAGGAGACTCAGAAGGTTGATTGTCTGATTGGTTTGAGACTTTGGTAGTGGGTGTTTGAATATTTCTATCAATTTCTTCCCTAGTGATTTGAGATGTAGAAGAAATTGAAGAAGGTGATGAGGGTGAGTTGCTCTTAGAATGGCCTGTAGATTTGGATTTATCTACCATTCATAGATTAGGCCCTCCTTCTAGTGCCAAAAATGTTGAAGCCTCTAAAATCGTTGCTTCAAACATTGGGGGAAAACCACCCGGTCGGGACCTTAGGACAACTCCTTTTCCGTTTGGTGTGGTGGCTCCGACTGGATTGATAGGACCAGTTTTCTAATAACTTAAATGTGTTGGTGATAGAATGATTGGATAAATGGAAAATGAGACTAAATTGACTTAAATAATCTATCTAATTTAATCTATAACTGATAAATAATTCTAAAACTAACCCAAGTATCAAATATGAATACAACTTTAAAGATTGTTTCAATGAAATCAATAACCATGAAAATGTATTGTAATTTAACTAAAATATGCAGTATCAAATAATGATAACTCTATTTAAGAAATTAAACATAGTTATAATATCACATTGTATTCGTCATTTTATATATCATTTGCATATACTGTAAGAGATGAAAATTTCTACACACTCAGAAATGATATGTATAAAGAAATATTGTAAAACAAGTACATATAAATGATAGAAATTTTTATAGAGAATATCTCATAACATAAGAAAATTAGCAGTGAATAGATAGAAATACCATATCCATCTTGATACTTTTCTCGATGCAATTCGATATCCAAATCCAGCACTTCAATGTAAAATAGACTCCAAGATACAGAAATGGAATTCTTAAAGACAATTGTCCATAAAATCACCAGAAGTGATCCTTTATAAAAATATAAGAGTCAATGGAGTACAAAAATGTAACATCCAAGTCAAAATATTACAAATTCAGGACCCCTTTCTAAATGCATGAAAGGGGTTTAAATAGGAACTTAAAATAAAACAAAATAACTAAAACTATTGCTACAATCTATCTCATATAAAATCTGTAAACAGAATTGCGATATTGAAGAGAAACCGATTCATTGATTATCTCCTGTGTTCAATGTGCCCAGATGGCAAATTTTTAGCATATCTTTCACTTCTATTGGATGACTTAGCCTTGAATGTAACTACCCAGTATACGTAGCATCAGATAATTCAGGAATGATACAATTAATAGCATTTTAAAGGAATTTGATGGCCAATTGTTGACTGTGTGGCTTGATTAGATAATTCCACATAATATCCCATGAAATTCCTTGAAGTTTTATAATCTGTTGATTCTTATTGATTATCTCTTGCTTCCACCTGGAATCAGCCTCTTTTATTTTTGGTAATTTTCCTGGGGTACAATCTGAGATCAAATTAGTGTCATACAAGCTGTCATTAATCAACTGTGTTATATTATTCATCATACCTATAGCTCTTGACATGGCTCTTTCTCCTTTCATCAGTTGTTGTTCTTGTTAGAGTCGGTCTGTTCATCCCTCCATCAGAGATCAAAAATCTCTTTTGTTGCATTTCATTTTAGGTGTCTCATTCAGTTCGGTCATTTGCATTCCATTAGGAGCATAGGTCTTCTGACAGAAGGGTTTTCTCGGTCATGTCCCTCGTGTTTTGTACCTGCTGGCTTAGGTCTGTTCATTGAAGTCCATCAAAATCATTTTACAGTCAATGACAGTCAATGTTTAGTCTTTTGGTGGGCAAAGAGTCATTTTAGGGTTTCTAGTCTCACTAGGTCTAGGGTTTCACAAATTTAGTCTTTATAATGTCTAATAATGCCAACAGGCACATGAGGGAGGTTCAAAATCAGTTTTCATCACAAAATTTCATCGCTATAATGATTGATCATGACTTTTCTTCAAAACCTAGTTTTGAAGAAAATCGTCATTTGGTCTTTTGTAATAAATACCATGTATATTTTCCAAGTTTTTTCAGCTATGAAATTCTTCGGCATAGCCCTATTCGCCTTTGTTGAATTTCCATGACAGCTATCCCTGCAAAAAGTAGCCAAAAGATTCATCATTCAGCCAAAAAATCAAAAGGAGACAAAACAGTGTTTATTTATAAAGTGCCAAAGTTTTCAGATTTTAGAAAGTGGGTTTTTTTTTTTAAATAAAAATCAAAGTCATGGGAACAAATATGATTTTTGTGTTCCAACATTTCATTTGCACGCCAAATACATCAAAGAGCCAAAGTGAAAATGTGGAGGAGAAATGCAATTAAATTGAAGGCAAACTGTGTGTGAATTTAGGTGCGCGGCGCGTTGGGCTGTGGCGCGGCGCACATGGCATGCTCGGCGCATTGGGCAGTTTTCCGCAATGTAAAAATACACTGGTGCGGCACACATGGCGTGCGCGGCGTGTTTGGCTGTTTCGCAGCGCACAGAGCTAGAACTCAATTTTTTTTCATTTGTTTCAAAAAAACTCCAATCCGCTTGGTTCTTCTCTCTCCAAGAAGTTTATGAAATTGCCATTAACATGTTTGGTGCTCATTGAAGTGGATTACGAGAGTTTGTGATGTCAAATTTCAAACCCTATCATTTTATCCAAAACTACTCCATAGGGTTTATATTTGAAGTTTAAAGTTTGGTTGTTGACACCAATTGGTTTGAACCCCATTCCCCTTTTGTGTTTCCCTTCCTCCTCATTGTCACACTGTCATCATATAGTCCCTCTCCTTTTCCCCTCTATCCCAAAACCCCTTATATCCCTTGTTCCCATTTTTCCTATCTCTAAACCCTACTATTCCTTATTACTCTCCCTCTCTCATTTCACTTATAAATCTCCAAATCCCATATCCCAAACTTGACAGAAACTCCACTTTTCCCCACTTTTCCATATTCCTCATAGTCCCTCATTTCCCTTTGGCACACATTTGGCACTTGGGGCCAAGGACCCCAAATATTCATTTCTCTTTTTTAATCAACCAAACATACACTCGTCATACACATTGCAACATCATGACGGACACCGATACATCCTAGGAACAAAACAGTGATTCTGCCACTGAACTACATTCACCAAGAGGGCACTGAGGAGACGCAAAAGACATGGTTGATTTCAAATATTGGCCGAAGCTTCTTTGGATGAGCATGACACTTGATGGGGGACCTTCACTCCAAATTTCAGCAAATTTGGAGAAAATTTTGTCATTTTGAATTTTTTTGGTCGCAAAAAATATTTTTCCGCCCGACACGTCGCGCCACTTGGCACGCGCTTATGATTGGGACATCTTGTGGAGGAAAAATTGATATTTTTTAGTTTTTTATGATAAATTATGCATGCTCAAGAATGGGTGAGAGATTTCATCAAGTTCTGGGTGGTTTAAAGGGTCAAAAACACCTTGAAAATGGCCTTTCTACCACCTTTTGCACACACAGGAACCAGTCTTGGGAGATTGAATTTGTGGAGGGGAAAATGACATCCAAATCCAGAAATGCCACCTGGGTTGGATAGTAGATAGATAGGGATTTCCAACGAGCTATCATGAGCTCAATTTGGACTTCAGGAACTGCCTAAATATCAGCTCCAAAGTGGCGCGATGCATTGAGTTTTCTGGTGCGACGCATAGAGAAATTTGGCCCCATTTTCACTCTTCAGCTCAAAAATTCGCCCAGTTTTGACTAGTTTTACATTTTGATGTAACTATTGATATATATTGATGTAATTTGATGACTATGATGTAATTTTGGCACATATTTACTTGTTCTAGAGGATTCATCCATTAAAAAGTGAAAATTAAATGAATGAATCAGTTTCCTTCCATATAGAGGCAAGTTGTTTGACTGCCTAGATTTCAGTTCCTAGTTTAGAATTGGTTGGAACAGCTCCTAGAAGGATGAGCTCGACCCCTAGAGGCATGGGAAGGGGTTAGGCTGGTCTATATTATGTATTTTCTAAGTCATGTTCAGGGTTGGACTCTTGGGAAAAGTTTGGCACCTCATTGTATATTCATTTTAGCTTTTGGGCAAAGGAAAGACCAGAGTTTTGCAGCACTTGTTGGGATTCTTGTGGCTCTGAGTTTTGATGATGTTTTTCACCATGTATCTGTAAGTTTCATTAATGTTATATGTATGCCATTTCCCTTCTCTTTTCTTCTGAAATTAAAAAAATGAGTAACTAAGGTAGAATTCAT
The DNA here is from genome assembly GCA_034641835.2 of Pinus albicaulis. Lineage (NCBI taxonomy): Eukaryota > Viridiplantae > Streptophyta > Pinopsida > Pinales > Pinaceae > Pinus > Pinus albicaulis. The sequence goes on along the minus strand of CM076575.1, from coordinate 918,986,323 downwards.
TAGTTTGTTGGTGCTCTGCCTTAAACTTTTGTTTAGTTTTATATGTTTTCGTCAGTTTGAAGAGGATCCTTGCACCCTCTTGCCCTCTTCAGCTCCTCAACAGGTTTTTCTATCCATTCAATTAATCTAAGACATCAAAGTCGTTTCCTTCCTCGCCCCAACTCGAACTTTGCAAGAATTTGGCCTCATCCCCAAGCCCAAAATTGCCTTTCCCTTTTTTCAACAAAATCCCAAAAAATCAAAAAAATCCTCCTATTTGCATATCTAGCCTAATATTAGTTGTTGTTTCAGTCATCTCAAGCCCCATTGAATACTTTTCGCTGATATTGACCCGGAGAGAGCCCTCTCCTGTTCTGGTAGGGCTAGCTACCTGACTGACCGTGGTTTGATGTTATCCTATCTCTGCCTTCCTTCATCCTGAGGTAGATTTAGGAAATAACATAGTGGCGACCATACTAGGGAATGAAAATGGTTTACTTGTTAGTGTTATTTTTTTTATAAGCTACAGAAGGAGCCTGAAGTTATGCCAAGTAGCCTTCGAACTGCTCTTGCTCTGCAAGTGCATAGTAGATAAACGCTGCTTCATTCAATCTCCGGTCTAGTTTGTAAACGTAACATATAACTTATAAATTTCCCCAGTACATGTAATCAAGTTCAGATCTGATGGTTGATGGTGGAAAATGATCAGACATAAGAAGGCTAAAATCATTCACCTGGTGACTCCAACTCAATGTAGAGACTCCACTGGAGGACTGACTCTTTCTCTGCGAAAATGGAAGGATCTTACACAATGTTCAGGTATCAAAAGTGGAATGGTATTCAGGATCTAGTCTGATTTCTTGTAAACTACTTCTTTCTTGTTCTTAAAGCTATCCTGAGAGTTTTTCAGAATTTGTTGTATGATAAAGGTGATCAAAATCTTCACTTGACCTATTCAAAAAGTGTAAATACTGAGTTTCCCTTTGATCCTGGCCTCCTTACTTTTCCCACATCTTATGTTGAGTCTCTTCAGAGTGATGAGCCTGAAAACAAAACTGATCCCGTAGCTCTTGTATATACTCCTACACCTTTTATAGTCCCAAATAGGTATAAACCTCTTGTTTTACCTTCTGTTCTTCATGCTTTCCCTAAAAATTATGACCTATATCTACCAAGATTTGACGGTGAATGTAACAATGTCAACGTTGAGCAACATGTGCAGAATGTTGAGACTTTTCTAGACCTTTTTGAATTTGATGAAGAAGATGTCAGTATTAGGCTTTTTTCTCTTTCTTTGCAAGGCAAAGTCAAGAGTTGGTTTAAAGCCCCGCCTGATGCGAGCATCTCAGATTTCTAGCAGTTTGTCAAAGTTTTCCTTGATAGGTGGCTGATCAGACAGAACCTTTTCTTAATTATAGAAGAATATAACTAGCTAAAAAGACTGCCAGGGGAGACAGTACAACAATTTTCTGCCAGATTTAACCAAGTATATCTTTCAATGCCAGTTGATATAAGACCTTCTCCTAGATTTTCTCTCTTGCACTACCCAGGTGCCTTTGATCTAGAGATGGATTTTCAGCTAAGAGAAAGGAATCTTGCAACACTTGTAGAGATGCAGAACAGTGCAGTAAAAGTGGAGGCTCATTTGTTGATCCGAAGGGCAAGGTTGAAGGAAGAAGAGGTGAAAAACATAGATCCAGAGAAATCGACATCTCTGGAGGTAATGCTTGACGTTTTGGTAAGTGCAGTGGAAGAGATGATGTAAAAGAACACCACAAGGAATGAGTATAAGGTTCAAGCCCATGACTTGTTGATTGAAGAAGAACAAGTTGCTGATCCAAAACATGTTGTTTCTAATCCCAGTTGTCATAGTGATTGTTTTATAGATCATCTTGGAGAAGAGAGAGTTGTTGATATGACATGTATGCTTGATGATGTGTTTAATACCGATGATTTGCCTCAGTTTGATCAGTATGATGATGATTATGTTCTCCAAACAGAAGCTAACCTTGCAGACAAATCAACAGCTAATTTGTGGGAGGAAGAAGTTCAGATTCAACAGCTTATGTACAATGATCAACCGATGCATATCAGCTATGACAATGATGAGGAAAGTGCAGCAAATTTTGAAGTAAGTGAAAGATATTTTCCTTTTTGTTTTGACTCGTTTCAGTTCATAAGAGATAACTTCCATGCAATCAGAAATCAACTGCCAACAAGCCTTGATTTGGATCATCTTGAGCGCAATGAAAACTGTGTTCAAGACTTCTCATATTCAGATTTTCAGCCCCCGAAAGCCATTGATTTTCAAGTTGCAGATGAGGACATGGAAGATGGCACACATGATCAAATTCCACAAGGTGACTCCGTACCATTTCTTTTTGAATCATTCCAATTGTTGAAGGGTAAATTGCATAGTAAATCTTCAAATGAGCAGCCTGTAGGAAATCAACAATCTCTCAGTGTTAATGTTGAGGATGAGACAGATAGCGAAATTCTTGAGCAAGTTGTTAATGAGAAATCTTCCCCTGAAATGACTGATGAAATCATTTTGGATACAAAAACCTCCTTAGCTCTAGATTTGCAGCCACCAAACAAAATTGAAGGTTAGATTTCGGATGAAAGTGTGGAAGTTGAAATACATGATTTAATGATGCAAGAGGATTCTGTACCCTTTTGTTTCGAAGCATTTCAGTTTATAAATCAGAATCTTCATAATATCTCTAAAGAAAAAGATGAACAGCCAGTAGGATGTCATACAGTTTCAATGGGTACATCGCAGCAGTCTTCTCAAGTTTTTGATGATCCTATTGCTTGTGTTTTGGATGATGTTTGCTGTAAAGGTTCTTCTTCATTGGCTAGTCATGTGCTAGAAAAGAATGTTGATAATAATCTTATTCAAAAGTTGACTTCATTGTCTTGTTTAACAGATTTTTCATTACAAAGCCCATATCAAGATTTGCAGTCATATGAGGAGATCAATAAAGGACACTTTTGTTCTGTCTGGAATAGGCGACAGAGTTTGGTTATTCATGAAATTCAAGATCCTTTTGACAGCCTGCTGCAGTCACCAAAGAAAAACAACACAGATGTGAGAAAAATCTTAATGTCCAGCTATGAAGATTAATTGGAACAGAACAGTAATGTGTTAATGGAAATCAAGAGCTATGTTTATGAAGATCCTTTCGCAGTGTTCTTGAAGTCATCCAGTCAAATCATGTTTTGCAAGTTTATTAGCAGTCAACTTGATTCCGAGTTTCCATGGGAGTTGCCTTTCCATTCTTCCCTTTTCCCGTGCTTCAGAAAGCATTTGGGAAGAAATCAAATAGTAGCCAAGATGCTTACATGGTTGCATTGGCTGTTCCATTTCACTTGATCGGGTGGTGAAAAGAAAAATTAGAATAGGTTTGATGAATAAGCTCAATTATGAGCATCTTTCCAGTTGGATAGTTAGGTTTTAGTCATGTTTGATTTTATTATGGTTTTCAGTTTAGTCTTTGGTTAGAGTCAGTCTGCATAGTGTCAGTTTTTGTGTTTTGACTCCATTGCCCAATGGACGAAGGCATTTTCTGCTTTTCCAAATATTTGTAGTTCTTGGCACCTCCAAGGAGCTACCATCCCCATTGGAGCCAATGTTAGATTCGGTCTGTTCATCCCTCTGTCAGAGATCAAAAATCTATTTTGTTGCATTTCATTTTAGGTGTCTCATTCAGTTTGGTCATTTTCATTCCATTAGGAGCATAGGTCTTCTGATGGAAGGGTCTTCTCGCTCATGTCCCTCGTGTTTTGTACCTGCTGGCTTAGGTCTGTTCATTGAAGTTCATCAAAATCATTTTACAGTTAATGACAGTCAATGTTTGGTCTTTTGGTGGGAAAAGAGTCATTTTAGGGTTTCTAGTCTCACTAGGTCTAGGGTTTCGTAAATTTAGTCTTCAGAATGTCCAATAATGCTAGCAATCACATGAGGGAGGTTCAAAATTAGTTTTCATCACAAAATTTCGTCATTATAATGATTGATCATGACTTTTCTTCAAAACTCTGTTTTGAAGAAAATCGTCATTTGGTCTTTTGTAATAAATGCCATGTATATTTTCTAAGTTTTTTCAGCTGTGAAACTCTTCAGCGTAGCCCTGGTCGCCTTTTCTGAATTTCCATGCCAGATATCCCTGCAAAAAGTAGCCAAAAGATTCATCATTCAGCCAAAAAATCAAAAGGAGACAAAACAAAGTTTATTTATAAAGTGCCAAAGTTTTCAGATTTTAGAAAGTGGGTTTTTTTTTTTTAAATAAAAATCAAAGTCATGGGAACAAATATGATTTTTGTGTTCCAACATTTCATTTGCATGCCAAATACATCAAAGAGCCAAAGTGAAAACGTGGAGGATAAATGCAATCAAATTGAAGGCAAACTGTGTGTGAATTTAGGTGCACGGCACGTTGGGTTGTGGCGCGGCGCACATGGCGTGCGCGGCGCATTGGGCTGTTTTCCACAGTGTAAAAATACACTGGCACGGTGCACATGGCATGTGCGGCGCGTTGGGCTGTTGCACGATGCACAAAGCCAGAACTCAAATTTTTGTCATTTGTTTCAAAAAACTCCAATCTGCTTGGTTCTTCTCACTCCAAGAAGTTTATGAAATTGCCATTAACATGTTTGGTGCTCATTGAAGTGGATTATGAGAGTTTGTGATGTCAAATTGCAAACCCTATCATTTTTTCCAAAACTGCTCCATAGGGTTTATATTTGAAATTTAAAGTTTGGTTGTTGACGCCAATTGGTTTGAACTCCATTCCCCTTTTGTGTTTCCCTTCCTCCTCACTGTCACACTGTCATCATATAGTCCCTCTCCTTTTCCCCTCTGTCCCAAAACCAATTATATCCCTTCTTCCCATCTTTCCTATCCCTAAACCATACTATTCCTTATTACTCTCCCTCTCTCATTTCACTTATAAATCTCCAAATCCCATATCCCAAACATGTCAAGTGATTGTCCTACATTTTGAATTCACTTGACAGAAACTCCACTTTTCCCCACTTTTCCATATTCCTCACAGTCCCTCATTTCCCTTTGGCACACATTTGGCACTTGGGGCAAAAGACACCAAATATTCATTTATCTTTTTCAATCAACCAAACATACACTCGTCATACACATTGCAACATCATGACGGACATCGATACATCCTAGGAACAAAACAGTGATTCCACCACTGAACTACATGCACTAGGAGGGCACCGAGGAGATGCAAAAGACATGGTCAACTTCAAATCTTGGCCGAGGCTTCTTTGGCTGAGCATGAAACTTGATGGGGGACCTTCACTCCAAATTTTAGCAAATTTGGAGAAAATTTTTTCATTTTGAAATTTTCTGGTCGCAAAACAGATTTTTTCGCCCGACGCATCGTACCACTTGGTGCGCGCTTATGATTGGGACATATTCTAGAGGAAAACTTGATATTTTTGAGTTTTTTATGACAAATTATGCATGCTCAGGAATGGCTGAGAAATTTCATCAAGTTCTGGGTGGTTTAAAGGGTCAAAAACACCTTGAAAATGGCCTTTCTGCCACCTTTTGCACACACATGAACCAGTCTTGGGAGATTGAACTTTTGGAGGGGAAAATGACATCCAAATCCAGAAATTCTACTTGGGTTTGATATTAGACAGACAGGGATTTCCAAAAACCTATCATGAGCTCAATTTGGACTTCAGGAAGTGCCTCAAAATAAGCTCCAAAGTGGCGCGATTCATTGAGTTTTTTGGCGCAGCGCATAGAGAAATTTGGCCCCATTTTCACTCTTCAGCTCAGAAATTCGCCCAGTTTTGACTATTTTTACATTTTGATGTAACTATTGATCTATATTGATGTAATTTGATGACTATGATGTAATTTTGGCACATATTTACTTGTTCTATAGGATTCATTCACTAAAAAGTGAAAATTAAATGAATGAATCAGTTTCCTTCCATATAGAGGCAAGTTGTTTGGTTATTAGTTGGTCATTTAGATGGACAGATAGCTCCTAGAAGATGAGCTCATATCTAGTACATGAAGGATTCATTTCGTCTCTCTCATATTTCAGAGTCATAAAGTCATATTAGAGTTCTGAATAAAGGAAAAAGTTGGCACCTCTTCATATATTAACAAACACAGCAAGAAAGTGAGTTTTAAAACACTGACAGATATGTTGAGCAATACGTTTTAGATAATGTTTTCACCATATATCATACAGTTATTAATTTATATATATGTATTTCCCTTCTCTTTATTGCAATTAAACAAAGATGAGTAACTGAGTAAATTCATTAATTTCAGTGCTTTAACATAAACACATTTAGTTTTATATGTTTTCGTCAGTTTGAAGAGGATCCTTGCACCCTCTTTCCCGCTTCAGCTCCTCAACAGTATTTTATATCCATTCAATTAATCTAAGACATCAAAGCCGTTGCCTTCCTCGCCCCAACTCGAACTCTGCATAATTTGGCCTCATCCCCAAGCCCAAAATTGCCTTTCCCTTTTTCCAACAAAACCCCAAAAAATCAAAACCAATCCTCCTATTTGGATATCTAGCCTAAGATTAGTTGTTGTTTCAGTCATCTCAAGCCCCATTGAGTACTTTTCACTGAGATTAACCCGGAGAGAGCCCTCTCCTGTTCTGGTAGGGCTAGCTACCAGACTGAGCGTGGTTTGATGTTATCCTATCTCTGCCTTCCTTCAGCCTGAGGTAGATTTAGGAAATAACAGTTCCCATTCCACAAATAAAATTTCCTTGTGTCTCTCCTAAATTCTGGGAAGAATAGCTTTTCTTCCCTACTCTGTATCCTGCCATGAAAGGAATTCAGAAATTTTATCATCAGCATCATCAATTTCTTGCTTAAAAGTGACTGCTTCATCTATCAAAGATGATGTTATTTCACACAAGGGCTCAGCTTGTGCCGAATTTAGACAAAATTCATTTAACTGCTGAGATAACAGTTTGTTTGTTTCAAAAGCTTCAGTTTTGAATTGATCTAATTTAGGGTAATCCTTGAAATTGTCCAATACTGATTGGAATATTTTATCTTGTTCAATCTTTGCATTATTCTTATTTTTCAGAAGATTTTGTAACTTTTCTACCTCTTGAATCAACTGTTGTTGTTTGTTCAAGGCTTGTTCATCAATCTTCTTCTTTTCAATACTAAGCTGCTCTTCCAGCTATTTGGATCTGAGCCCCTCATCTTGCAATTGTTTTTCTAACTGAACAAGCTTTTGTTGATTCTCTGTGGCCTGTTCTTCTAGCATAACAATATGTAAGTCTTTTTTTTTCATCAACCGGGAGACTTCAGAAGCTTTATATATAGTTGTAGCACTATAGGCACCTGCGTATTGAGATAATTTGGTGAGATCCTCTGACAGATTCACCTCAACATTTTCATAAGCAATATTCATAAATTCCACTTGTGATGTTGAAAGCGGATCCTGGTTAGTCCTTCTCCTCTTCCTCTGTTTTCTAACAACATCCCTATGCTTAGGACTGTAAAATATGTCTAGAGGAGGAATTTCTTCTACTTTCAACATAATTTCACCTGTAGGATGTTCAGGAATAAATTCGTTATCTTGATCTTCCAGAACTTTAACTTGGGGATTATTTTGTTGTCCAATTTTTTGGGCAAATTTCTCATATTGGCTCCACAAATGGGGAGAAATTATAAGTTCAACAGATTCCACTACTTTCTCAGTAGTTTTTCATCTTCCATGTTGAGAATCTAGATTATTACTCATATCTCATGTTATTGTTTGTACAATAGCCTTACTACATGTATCTTCTTTCTCAATATGCACATTGGTCTCAGTACCTGTGTTTTCCTTTCTTGTTTGATCTGTAGATTGTTGATCAATATGTACATTGAGTTTACCATTAGTATTCTCTTTTTGCACATCAGGTTTGCTACTAGTGTTTTATTTTTGTACAACAGGATTAGTTCCTGTGACTTCCTTTTGTGTCAAGGATATATTAATTTTATCTTTTTCAGAAAGCTTAGGAGGGAATCGGTTAAAAATGGTTTGATAAATAGGGATGAGGAAACCATGAAAAATCCTATAAACATGCTTTTTAAAATGAACTTTCCACAAGAATTTATGATATACATGAATGGGAGCAGGATCTTTGGGGTTCCATTTCCATCCTAACATGGGAAATTCAGAGTTGAAACATAGGGCATCTAGAATATAGGCACAAAAGTAGAATGGGGTTGTGTTCCCTGTATCCTTGTCCTTTCTATACTCGAGAATCCTATTGGCTATCTTATCTGAAAGAATGACAACCCTGTCCATGATTTCGGAATTTACAGCCGAATGGATTAAAGGCACCATTTGTATCGAAAACCTAGCTGAATTATCATTCCCAAACAGTCGGCACATCATTGCGGCAGCATAACAGTATAGAGGTGAAAGGGACTCCACAGAGTACATACCTGATGCCTCATTTTTGTGCTTCTCTGGAGCTCTTCTCTACTATTGGCTCCAACTGATTTTCATTATTTGCAGCAAAGTCCTTGGTGAAGGCTTTGTTGTAGATTTTATGTGGTTCCGGAAGGTGGTACATTTCTTTGATATCCTCTACTTTAAATGAACCAAATGTTGTCCTAGCAGCTGAAACAAACGTCCTGTTTTGGATGGTGACATTATCTATCACCCACCTGATCACATCATAGTAAGGGAAAATGTTTGCCCGATCTATAATTTAGTGCAGGAATGAATTCACAAGTGCTTGAAGACAAGTTTCTGAATCAGACTTTGAGTCATCCTCGTCAGGAACTGAGGCCTTCGCCACAGTGACCTTAGGTTTTTCCTTTTAAATCAGATTGTATACCTCTTCCCAAGAGATTTTTCCAAGACCTTGGCACGATGTGTCTGTAACCAGCTTAATTCTGGCTGGTTTCTCTTTAGGTACCATGGTGAAAATATGGGTCTTCGCAGCGACAGTGGCCTTTGATTTCCTAGATCTTTTAGACATTTCGTTGTCTAGTAACGTTTCTCTTGCTCGACGAATGAAAGGATTGGATGTTCTATTGTTTTGCGATGGAGAAAATTTTTTCAGACGTGGTGAAAAGAGAATAAAGAGAATAGCTAGATGAAAGATCTATTCATTGATTTTCATTTATTAACTCCGTATTTTAAACTTAAATGCTCTCTTAAGAAGTCACACTCATGCATTTGAAATAGAATCAATAACCATCATCCTTCTAATTTTCTATTAATAATAAAGGTACAATCGGATATCGGTGGCTTTTGAAATGAAAACATAAAATTTCCCTGTGATTGAGATGAATAAATAATATATGTGTAATGTTAAATATAAAGATTAAGTGTTAATCACATCAGGAATTTTCAAGAGGGACAAGAAATAAAATTTCATAATCTTCGCCGATTTCCGATTGCGATGATGGTGTATCGCATCGGCTCTTTTCAAAAGAAATGAGTTGCAAAATGATATTATTCGATTTGCGATTGCGATTACAGTGGGGTCCATCACATCGGAGATTTAGTATCATGAGTTAATATAATGATTCTTCCTCTGAAATGCGATTGCGATCAATCGCATCGCATCGGAGTTTTGCGAATGACCAAATGAAGAGTTTGCATTTTAGTTTTGCAATTTTCGATTATGATGGGGCCCATCGCATTAGAGATTTATAAAACAGCCACATATTACATTTCTCTTTCGAAAGGCGATTGCGATCAATCGCATCGCATAAAAGTTTTATAAAACAAATGTGAAAGTTCAACACTTCTGCGATTTTTGATTGCGATTGGTTCAATCGCATCGGAGTTTTTCAAAAACAACTATACAACTTAAGGATATCTGCGATTATTGTATCACATCGGACTTTGTTCCAATTGAATACTTTCATGTATTATGTTAATGTGATAAAGTCTTTATATCTCATCGAATCGAAAAATTTTCAATGTTGCATTTGTTCATATACACTTGCTATGCAATATATGCCATTTTAACAATGAACCTTTATTTTTATTCAAAATGATTAGATTTCCTCTAAGTCTTTTATTCCTAAAAAAGAAAAAGGGAACTATTTCTAAATGAAATTTATTCTAAAATTTTGAAATGGGGAGGGTTGTTGTATTGTACAACACTCTCCTAAAACGTTTGCTTTTGTACAAGGTAGGAAAATCCAGGATGTAATTTGGGTGGCATAGGAATGCCTCCATTCAATGAAGACTCGATACGGTAAGGCGAATGTGATCAAAATTTATCTAATTAAAGCGTTCAACTTCCTGGATTGGGGTTTCCTTCGATTCATTTTACATAAAATTGGTCTCTCATTGAGAAATATAAATTGGCTACTTGCTTGCATCACATCCACAAAATTTTCTATATTGATCAATGGGATATCGCCTAGATTTTTCAAAGAATACTGAGGCCTTAGATAGGGATGTGCACTATCCCCGCTTCTCTTTATCCTTACATGATCTGGATTTATGCAGGAACGCAATATAATACACATATAACCATAAATACAAAGATGCAGCGGAAATAACACTACATTTCATTAATATCAAAGAACTGAAATTTGCTTACAGACATAATGGAAATAAACTAGCTAGGGCGCTGGTAGCTTATCTCTGAGAACAGATGTCGCGGATACAGGCCTCTTAACTATATTACAATGAGGCTCTAGGGCCTATTTATTATTTAGAAACAATGGAAAACCTTAAATATCCAAAACCCTACCCCTAGGAGATGAAGCGCGAAAACTATGGGCCTCGTTTGGGTAAATTGGTGTTTCAACTTCCAGGGGATGTAACTTTGGCATATGATCTTCGTTTGACATGCACCATACCTCGTTAGAAATATCTATCTGAGGAATAAAACTTTTGGTGTGAGCAAAATTATTCCATAGATCTATTTTGTTCCCAATGTTCCCAAAAAATGTCGTTTAGGGCCTCAAAATGGCTCTGGAAGTTCAGGACCCGAAAAACTGCTAAAAATAGTAAGTTGTACCGAAACTAAAAAACTAAAAGAGATAATGGTGGGGCCCTAAGTGGAATAGGCAGGTGGCCACCAGTATCAACCTAGATCATTCCTCCCCCCTTAGGAATCAATTTTCCCCATTGCGTTGAGTTCCTCCATGAGATGAGGAAACTTCTGTTAAACTTGGTCCCTGGTGAACCACTTGCCTTGGTGCAGGAGTTGGCCAGCTTTGACAACCTGATATAGTTGGATCTTATTTCAGTGAGTGTTCTTGATTTGCATATCCATGATACAATATATGGTGCCCTATTCCATGTAGTCTAAGTTTAACTCTGTTGGTGTGAGTTGTTTTGCAATGTCCGAGGTGTCCAGTAGAGGTGGGAAGTAGGGAAGAAGGCACTCCACATTGAATAATGGGTGCAAACCAAGGAATATTGGAATACTGAGCTCGAAGGAATTGTTCACTACAGCCTTGGTGATGGTGTACGACCCATATCAGAGTGGGTGAAGCTTGCAGTGGGGTCTAGTGAGGTGCTCCTTCTGCAAATGTAGCCACACTTTGTCGCCCACCTAGAAGTTGTGTGGTACTCGATGTTGATCATGTCGTTGCTTGTACTTAGCATTGGCTCTGTCCAATATTTGACGAACTTGTTGGTAGATGTGATGAATTTGGTTGATGAAGCTATTCACTTTGTCAGCTCCAGACTATACATGAGCTGAATTGGCCAGAGTAGCTACAAATCGCATGGCTATGTCAATGGGACATAGTGGCTGGAATCCCAAGCCCACCTGAAAGGGGCTATGGTCGATTGAGTTGTGGAGAGCCTATTTATAACTGTGTTATACATAGGGGAGGCTCTCATCCCATCTTCATGGATGCTTTGAATTGTACATGTGCAAAATATGTACAATCATCCTCTTGACGACCTTTGTCTGGCCATCAGTTTGGGGATGGAAAGATGTGGACTTAGCGAGATTGGTGTCAAGCATCGACTAGAGGCTAGACCAAAATGTGCTAAGAAACCTCTTGTCCCGATCTAAGATGATAGACTGTGGGATCCCAAATTGCACCCACACTCGTTCAAAGAAGAGTTTAGGAATGGATTCTCTTGTGATATTCTTCTTACAGGTTGCCATAATGGCCATTTTCAAGATTCTATTGACAACCATGAAAACACAGTTGTTTCCATGCTTAGTAGAAAGAAGGCCTGATATGTAATCCATGGATATGGATTCCCAAGTTTGACTAGGGGTAGGTAGCAGAGTATAGAGGCCTTGCTTCTTGATGGTCCATTTGGCAATGGTGCAAGCAGTGCAAGATCTGATGTACTTCCCAACATCTTGTCGAAGGTTCAGCTAATAGAAATACTTCTACAATACTGTGATTGTTTTCTCGACCTCAAAATTCCCAGCGACTCGACTGTAGTGTGCTTCCCATATCATCTTGGCACGCTCGCTCGAAGGAACACAAATGTGTCCCAGGTGACATAACAATGCATCTTGGAGGTGAAAATTTGGAACTTGCGTACCCCCCAAGAGTGCCTTGTATGTGTGGTCGAATTCAAGATTGCTCTTGTAGAGAAGCGGAAAATCAGAAGTCTCGTGCCTACAAGAGTTGAGAACGGTGGTTAGCGCCATGATCGGTGGTCAGTTGAGGCAATCTGCAACATTATTGGTGCTATCCTTCTTGTACTTGATGTTCAAATGAAATTGTTGCAGTTATGTGAACCACTTCTGATGGCGATCGTTTTGCAACTTCCCTTGTGTTTGTATGAACTACAGTGGTCGATGGACTATGTGGATGATTGTTTCCTTCCCCAAAATGTAATGCTTCCATTGTTGACAAGCCTACACAATGGAATGCATTTCTTTGTCATAAGTGCGATACTTGTGGACTGTGTCAGAAAATGTCTAACTATGATATGCCACTGGATGCCCATTTTGTGTAAGAACTGCCCCAATAGCATAGTCAGAGGCATATTTCTCAATCTCAAATGGTTTTTGCAAGTCTATTAATGTGAGCACTGGGCATAACAGAGGCGATGTTTCAATTATATGAACGCCTTCTGTTGAGATTCTGACCAAAATAAATTTTCTTTCGCTCCTCCCTTGGTGACTTGACTCAATGTCCAAGTGATATGAGAGAATCCCAACATGAACCTATGGTAGAAATTAGCAACACCCAGAAAGATGTGAAGCTCTGTTAGAGTGGTTGGGGCTAGCCAATCCTAAATGAGTTGGATCTTGGTTGGATCCACATGCACCCACCTTTCATAAATAATTTATCCCAGATATTGAACCTAGGTCATGCCAAAAGTTCACTTCTACAAATTGGCATACAACTTGTGTTGCTAGAGTGTTTGGAGGACTTGTCGGGTGTGGTGGAGGTGCTCTTCCCAAGTCTGGATGAAGATCAGAATGTTATCCAAGTAAACCACTACAAATTAGTTGGTGAATGGCCACAATATGTCGTCATTCAACCTCATTAAGGTTGCGAGAGCATTCGTCAACCCAAAATGCATGACCATCCATTCAAAAAGGCCCTCCTTAGCTTTCAAGGCAGTCTTCCACACATCAGAGGGTTCGATTGGTACCCGATGATACCTAGAATTCAAGTTGATTTTGATGAAATATTTTTCCCCTTTGAGTTGATCGAGAAGGTCATCAATCCATGGGATCAGGTACCTATTCTGGATAGTGATCTTGTTTAGTGCCCGATATTCAATACAAAGTCTCCAAGTCCCATCCTTCTTATGTACCAACATGATCAAGCTCCCACAGGGTGATGAACTTGGCCGGATGTGACCTTTCTACAACAGCTCCTAAATCTACCTCTTTCTTTCATCGTTCTCTAGAACAGAGCGCCAATAGATCAATCCATTGGGTAGCGGCGCACCTTAGTTCATATCAATGGGGTGCTTGACCTGACAGTGAGAAGGCACCCCTGTGGGTGAGGTGAATATGTCCCCGTACTCCTCCATAACCTTGTCGATTTGTGTTTTCGTGCAGAGGAGCTATGTCTGGAGGTTGTGGCCACAATCTTCTTCTTTCTCGAGGGGCAGATCAGCAGGAAAAAAGATTTCTTGGTTTTGGAAATGAACTTACTACATTGTTTTGCAGTAACCAAAGAGATAACGAAATGCAGTGGTACATTTGGTATCCTGTACAAATTATTTTCCATAGTAACAATAACAGCGCGAGGTCAGGAATCATACACATCATGTCACTTCCACAAGTATGGTTGGCCTAATAATACATAACAAACATCAAGAGGATCAATGTCACATAATACCTCATCTGTGAAGGGCTTGATGTTGTAGGGAAGGTGACACTGCTGGCTGATGTGGAGATTCCATCCTTTGTGAAGCCACCTGATGGTGTATGGTTGTGGGTGTGTTGTGGTCGGAAAGCCAAAACACTTCACGACGTCTACTGAAATGAGGTTCTTTTGGCTCCCATTGTCGATAATGAACTGTAGCGGGGAACCCTTTACCCACATCTAGGAGTGGAAGAGATGCTCCTCCTCCACTAGATCTTCCGATTCCTCCTTGTGGATATTTGTAGTGGCAATAGTGGTGTTGGGCTCTACATCAATAAATTGTTTCCCTTTGTCATTCCCCTTTTCAAGTTCTAATTCGGGGTCAGAGCATGCATCTGATTCAAAAGCCCTCATGTCAGCCACCAACAACTGCTTGGTCTGACACTCACTTATGTTGTGTGTGGATATCTTATGGAAGTCACACCACTTAATTGTGTCCTTATTTGGCTTCGCCGTGTTGTTATTTTCTTGCGGCTTTGACAGTTTGTCTTGGGTGCCATGCCTTGGCTTTGTGCTTTGTTTTGCAGTTTGGGGCACCTTTCCCTTGCTTTTGATTCCCAGATCCAAAGTCTCGCTTCTTCTATTTGAATTTCTTCTCAATCTTGGCAGCATACCGGTATGTTGTACCAAGCAAGGAGATGTCGAGGAACTTCATTTCCTCCTGGATTTATATGTGAAGACAATTGTGATACTTTAGCACCTAATTTTTCTCCGAATATTTGATACCCAACTTTGTGCACAGGGTATGGAATAGATTCATCAGCTTATGCACATCTTGATCCCTTTGTTGCCGCAGTGTGGTCCATTGTATGCATCTGCCCTCATTGCTCCCCATGGGATAGTATTTTTACTTGATGGAGTCTCGGAGATAATTCCAAGTGGGTATGGCTCAGAACAGTGAGGGTTTTGTCTCATCCTTTTTCTCATAGTAGGTTTCCCACCAGTCCTTGACTGTTAGGTCCCTATAATACTAGTGTATCTCTGTATTGTTGTTAGTGTATCCCCCTTATTGTTATTGTTGTACCCCTGTAGCCCCAATATTTTTATTATTGTGCCCTTACATTATTATTGTTAGCTCGGCTATGATTATATTGTGACCCCATGGACTCCTGTATATAGAAAGGAGGTTTTGTCATTTGTATAATCTAAGAATTGTTCATTTATGTAATGTAAATGAAGTTTCCCCCTCGAAGTGGCTGATTTTTAAGGTGTTGATCTCTCTTTTCTTCCATTTTTAACATTGGTTTCATAACATTTGGTATCAGAGCTTTGGATTCTATGGTTTCGCTGCTCCAAACTGGTCATCGTGCAATTTTCTCCATAAAGTTTTTTAAGCGAATGTTAAGAATTTGAAATTTGTATAGAGTGAAGCCGAAATCCTAAGCAATGTTAGGTAAAAATTTCAGATCTTGGTTCGCAACATTTTCGGAGATATGATCTGTGGAAGTTAGGGTTTTCTTTAGGCTCCCGAATTTCACCTAAACATGTCATCATGGAATTTGCGCTATAACTTTGTTTCTAAAAAGGGTCAAAAGCTAAAATTTTAACATAGAGAAGCTGAAATCCCGAGGAACAACATGTTAAATTTTCATATATTGGTTCAAATTTTTTTTGGATATATGATCTATGGAAGTTATGGTTTTTCAGGCTCCAGAATATCATCTCAAAGAGGTTACCGTGCAAAAATCATCATAACTCTCTCTCTCAGCATCAGATTGGAATTCTGTAAAAAGTGGACGCAAGTACACAGACTATAGTTTCTTGTGGATAAATTTGAGAGCCGAAGAAGGAAACATTGACACATGTAACACCATAGAAGTTTTCTCTACTGGACTAGTCCATAATTAGGTCATTGGGGGAGATTGGGCATAACATTTCCTTGAAGAATCCAATTTAGGTCAGACCTATGGAATTCAAAAGAAGATTTAGAGGACTACTACAAGACCGAGTTTCAAAAAATTTAAGATCCTAAATCATAGAGATAATTCAGTTTCAATATCAAGCTCCTCAAAAGCAAGAAAAATTGTGTATTTTTTTTAAAATTGCATAAGTCTTGTTTGAAAAATCAATTTGAAGTGATTCCAAGGTCATATTGAAGCATAGATATCAGTATTTGGTTCTAAAATTCCACCTAAAAAGAATTCAATGTGCATTAAGGCCTCAGAAACCTATACTATGATGCATGAAGAGGAAGAATTGTAGTACCAAGTGCAACAAATTTCAATCTTACAAAGAGCAATAAAAGATGACATAGATGGTTTAATAGCAGAAATGAAGGCTAAGCTGGATAGTTTGAAGGATCAAATGAAAGCTAATATGGATGATAATGTAGTGGAATATCACATCAAGCATCAACAACAAGTTCTCCAACTCTCAAAGTATAGCCTAAATTTTGTGCATAATGGAATGAAACAATAGGAAGATAAACATCACAACGAAAGAAGTTCTGAAGCAGTCACAGAAACAAGAAGTCGACAACTACCAAATCAATCAATTTCAAAGTATCTCAGCAAGTGGAAGAACTTACCCATTGAAGATTCCACATGGGAGGATGAGGGCAACACTTGTTTGAAGCAGAGGGGAATGTTAGGTCCCTATAATACTAGTGTATCCCCTTATTGTTGTTAGTCTAGCCCCCTTATTGTTATTGTTGTACCCCTGTAGCCCCAATATTGTTACTATTGTGCCCTTACATTATTATTTTTAGGTAAGCTAGGATTATATTGTGACCCCATGGACTCCATTAGATAGAAAGGAGGTTTTTTCATTTGTATCATCCAAGAATTGTTCATTTATGTAATGTAAAGGAGGTTTCCCCCATGAAGTGGCTTATTTATAAGGCATTGATCTGTCTTTTTTTCCATTTTTGGAGCTAGTTTCATAACATTAAAATGGGGGGTAGCTTTGAGGAGTGAAAAAATAATCTTCTCCAGGTCGGAAAAGGCATGAACCGAGAAATATCCTTCAAATATATTCAACCAACTATCTAAGGCATCCCCATCTATTTGACCCTCAAATATGGGAATGTCAAGGTTTACTTGTACCTTAAAGGAAGTTGCGCTTCCAGAGTGCCTGCTGGATGTAGATGCGCCGCCTGTGGGCAGTCGTTGAAGGATCTGGAAAAATTTATCCATCATCGCATTCCTTTGTTTTTCGAGGGCCTCCTCGAGAAATATTTTTATAATATCTCCTTCTCCCTCATATTTCTTTCTATCCCCCATGGGTGGCCGTTGGGATTTACAAGGCTTGTCTTGCAAAGGTTCAACCAAATCTAGCCCTAACTCATTATACCTCGACCTCGTTGGGGACATGCAAAGAAGGATTGAGAAAAAGAAGACTGCTCTGATACCACTGATCCATATTTATGCAGGAATGCAACATAATACACATATAACCATAAATACAAAGATGTCGCGGAAATAACACTTCATTTCATTAATATCAAAGAACTGAAATTTGCTTACAGACGAAATGGAAATAAACTAGCTAGGGCGTTGGTAGCTTATCTCTGAGAAGAGATGTGGTGGCTACAGGCCTATGAACTATGTTACAATGAGGATCGAGGGCCTATATATTATTTATAACCAATGTAAAATATTAAACATCCAAAACCCTAACCCTAGGAGATGAAGCGCTAAAACTATGGGCCCCTTTTGGGTAAATTGGTGCTTCAAATTCACGGGGACGTAACTTTGGCATACGATCTTTGTTTGACATTCACCATACCTCGTTAGAAATATATATCTGAGGAATACAAATTTTGATGTGATAAATAGTGGTCCATGGTCCTATTTTGCTCCCGAGTTTCCCAAAAACTGTCGTTTAGGGCCTCAAAATGGCTCCGGAAGTTCAGGACCCGAAAAACTGCTAAAAATTGTAAGTTGTACTGAAACTAAAAAAGTGAAAGAGAGAATGGCAGGGCCCCAAGTGGAATAGACGGGTTGCCACCAGTATCGACCTGCATCATTGCAATGGATTATCTGAGCTACTCAATTAAAGAGGCCATGAATTATGGATTGATATGTGGCATCAATGTCTCCAACGCGGTCAGGGTGTGTCGTCTCATGTTCATAGATGACTTATTGTTTTGGGCCATGCACAAAAAATATGACTAGTGGCATATTCAACATATAATTTTGACCTTTAGTAAGACCTCTGGTATGAATATGAGCAAGGTTAAATCAATACTAATTTTAGAAGACATTGAGGATGATCGCTGCATGAAAATTGGGGAAATATTTAGGATCAAAAGGAGACTGCTCAGTGAGGTACTGCTATATTTAGGCTTCGAACTCAAAGAAAACAATTATAGGATGGGATGTTGGGATTGGATACTCGATAGGTACAGCAGGACAATCACGAGTGGGCAAATAAATGGTTGACTTTGGGGGGGAGATTGATATTGGTACGTGCAGTTCTCTAGAGCATTGTAGTGTGCTGGATGCACCTTTTTTATATTCCAGCTAAAGTTTTCAAAAAAATAGATGCTCTTATGTATCGTTTCATCTGGTTGGGGGCATCCAAGTGCAAGAAGATCCATCTTGCCCAATCGAACGTGGTGGCTAGATGAACCTCTTTAGGAGGCTGGGGTATTCTTAACACCCGCAATTTCAAATGTGTGCTACTAGTTAAAAGCCTTTGGAGGGATAGAAATGAAGATGGGATCTAGAGCAACATTATAAAGGATAAGTATATGAAGGAACACACTTTCTCGGTATGGGTTTTAGGGGAATTATTAGAACAGGAAATTCCTTCTTTACGTGGTGCAACATGAATTTGAACATACATAGGATGCTAAGTTTAATGAAATTGAAATTTTGGGAAGGAAATCTGGCAGTGGTCGGACTAGAAGTGGTATCTGGTTTTCAATTCAATCACTCACTTTCAGAAGATCTTATTTACACACTCAGGATGAAGGGGATCACATGCTTTGCACAACTTGCTATGAATCCTATCAACTTGCCTTATATCTCCATATGGAAGCAAGTGTCTACATTGGTACTTTCAGATAGATTGGAATTTGAATGGGATGTGTACATCACTAATCTATACAACTCAAGAGCAATGATTGAGGTAGGGGACGACACCCTTCAATGGGTGAATACATGGAAAAATGACTTACTATTGGTCAGAGGTATATACTCATCCCTCCCCCTAACTATTTCTAACTTTCCTGTCCTTGAATGGTTCAATTAGGATTGTTCATGGACAACCCCTCACAAGGTGATCTGTTTTGCATGGCTAGAAACTAATAACATAATTTTGACCTGGGACATGCTTATGAAAAAAGGGTATTATGGTCCTGGTGTATGTGTTTTCTGCCACCAACAAGAGGAGGACATCACTCACCCTTTTATTGGATGCTCATTTTTCTTGGAGGTATGGTATGAGGTAACAAGGCTACTCAATTTGGTTTGTCCATTGTTGTGTGACACTCTGCCCACCTTCATCCACAAATGGATCAATAAACACAAAGAGTATCAGACTCTCCCTTTCTTTATTATATCGATGATTTGGAGAAGCAGAAATGCATGGTAGTTTGAAAATCAAGTTCCCGATGTGGAGGGCTACCAGGAAGATTATTGCTTATTTCAATGTGAAGGGACAGAGGAAGATTCGATCTAAATTGATCAGTGACTCAGTATTTAGCTCAAAAATTAAAGTTCTCATAATTTCTTGGAAACTGAACGATAGTGACCGAACCATTGCCAGGAATCTAACACAACTTGTTTCCTCACAAACCGAGTTCGGAGGAAGAAGTTATAGCTCGCTGATCGCCGTTCAGAATAGGGAAATTTAAAAAAAAATTGCAGAACAATGATACGTTGATGAGTTGGAAGCCCATTCAACATGCAGGGAATATTCTTTAGTTTTTAACTAGTGGTACTGTGAAAAGTGTCACAACCAGATTTGGCAGTTTGTTTTGAAGGTGAAATGTTTTTAAGGATCTTCTCCTAAGGCTTAATTCAATTCTTTTTTATGTGGGAGGATAACCCAACCATGGGAGGCCACGTGTCCCCTCTGGTGGACCCTCTCCAGCTCCAAGGTTCAAATTTAATTTGATGGGCTATGGTAAAATTTCAATGCTAAGGTTCGGATTTAATTATTATATGGTGGCATTCATATGTTTGACAGACCAAATTATTTGTAAAACCATAGTCTGCGTTATTAATCCAAGGTAGAAATATCATTAGGAGGTGGAATATGTTATTATAACCAAAGTATGGTTTAATATGTTATTATAACCAAAGTATGGTTTAAATGTTATATAGGAGCACAATTATTTCATAATCAAGGTTTTTAAACATTATGGTTAATGCTGCATATTAATGTTAATTACTACCGTTGACAAAATATATATATGGGGGCAGAGGTCAGGGTCGAACCCATGACCTCCCCCCAAACATTACCATCGCTTACCAATAAGCCCAAGACATGTTCCTTGTAAACCTACATGCCCAACTTAGGTTTGAACCATACGTAGATCACCGATGGAGGAAGGGATGGGTCTAGCATGCGGGAAAGCCCTCCTCCTCACGTGACCTTCCACATAACTAATGATCAAGTGCCCAAACTAAACGTGCTTAGTGTGCATTTTAAACCATGTTTTAAAATAGATTAACAAAACCTGTTGTTGGCTCCTCTCATCATCATAATCCTCTACTATTTATACCTTGACCTTCTGCGACCTTCTTTCATTCTTCATTCATTTCTTGTCCTGAAGATGGATCCCCATTGGGATTCGAAACGTCGACCAGTGTTTTATGATACTGTGGATAATCTGGATTCTGCAATTAACGACAACCACATAAGTTTGAGAACCATAAATCTTAATCTTTGTTAATTAATTTAAACTCACACTTAAAGATGGTGGGTTTTTTAGCGATTCCTCCAGTTTCGGCGGACTGCTAATTTTGGCAGATTTATCTGAAGTCTTCTCTAGATTTGGAGGAATCTAGGGAAAATTTTAATAGGCCATATCTTGAGCAATTTTCAACCAATTTTGGCTCAGGAAGAGTCATTCCTAGAAGATTGGCATGCTCTTAACACACTAGAATAGGTTGTAGAGGTAGGGGAGCAATTCTACAGGTTTTTTTTATCACTTTGAAGAATTTTGAAACCTAGGGCCACCAGGAAGGAAGGCCATGCCTAGATCTGCTCAAGGCCAAATGGAGTGAATGAATAGTCATTTCTGATATATTTCGACATTGTGAATTCAGAAGAGTATGTTTCAGGAGCATTTAGTGCATGTAAACAAAATTTTTTCCTCTATTGATCTATTACAGAGGCCCAAGCCATGGAATCTGGACCAAGGAGATGTAGCCCAGGAGGGGTGAACTCCTTCATCAAAAATCTGATTTAATGCATCAATATTGATGGTTTTTTGTTATTTATGTTGCTTTTGTTCAAAATTTTAATTTCATACTTTATGCTCTTGAATTCATTCATAAAAACTTAGTTAAATTACCTGTTTGACACACATAAGCAACAAGGAAACCTCTGTACAACAAGCATAAGATCAACAGATAAATTTTAAATCTGAAAATGAAATTAGCACAAAAAAATAACATTCATACTCAGATCATAAATCCAGGAACATAATACACATTAATATGAAGGAATTTTATCCCTAGGGATCCTTTGATGGTGCATGTCAGAATATATGTTGCAGTTGTGGTGCCATCATTTCACTAGAGCCAAAACATTTCTACCACATCTCGTGGAATGGGTGAACAGGTACCAAAAATAGAGCTGAGGTGATTTCCCTCTAAGGTATATTATCCTTTGCCTCTTGGTTGGGTTTGGATAGTATAGCCATCAATGGAGATGCTAAATTCATTATAGATTGGGTCCGGAATTGCACTACTTTTTGGCTACCTATCCTCTCCAATTGGATGGATTCTATCCGTCTTCTAACAACATCCTTCAAGTCCAAACACATTTATAGGGAACAAAACAAGATGGCTGATCTATTTTCAAAAAGAGCTATCAAGATGAGGTCGAGAAAGATCTTCTATGCAACCTATCAACGGAACTATCACATGCACTCGGGAAGTATCGATTCCATATATTTTATTACTTTTTTTTTGTATTTTTGACAAGGCTCGGGTAGGTTTCAAGTACCCATGGATATAAATTAGCCACTGCAGCTACACCAAAAATGGAATGCATGTTTTTAAATTATCTTTTTTGAGATTAAAGTAGGATTTTCTGAGGTAAATCAATCCTTGTGTTTAACTTTATAGGAGAACATATGTAAGCCACTACTATAATTTTTGGTAAGGGAATTGTTTATCACTTTAATTTAAAAATCTTCCATGGTAATGGAGAACGCAATGGATATATTCAAGCATAGAAGCAACAGTGATGTAAAAAAGGAATAATGTACTATCTTTTTATCAATAAAAAGGATCAACGTTTTTTTTTTGTTTAAAATAAAAATCAACTTATTCGGTTGAACTATCAAGTTATTTGTGTTCCAGTGCATTCATGGCTCATGTTGGATATATCTCTACTAGTGCAAATTCTTCGAGAGAAACAATGAGCAACTTGTAGGTGTGATTCATGTTCGGAGGCCTCACGAGTGGAAGCAGCATCAACATTGGTTCCGAAAATGTGTCTTCCCCAAGAAACAAACTTGCATTCAAAATTCATATTAGACTTCAAATTGATTTTTCAAATTCAAACATTATTTTGTCTCCTTAGCGTTGGCAGGCATCTACTCTTGCTTAAATTCAAAAATTAGACACCCTGTATTCAGAGTGCAGTACTTGCGTTAATTAGATTAGAGTGAAACATGGACATTTTCGAAGATCAGAACGGTAGAACAGGGTGTGAATGTTGAGGGATAAATTAAAGGTCCAATAGTAGGCCCCTTCTTATTATCTATGCTTTAGATGATGGGAAGGCTAAGACTGCTACTGCCACTAAAGCGAAAGAATCAAACTTTCATGATGAAGAGAAGAAAATACGAAGATGAAGGTAAGCAATTTTATACCTTCACAAGTTGTGCGAGACACTATGCGTTGATCAATAAACAAGCAGCTTGTTTCCTTGTTCAAGATCCACTAGCTATTAATGGTTATAAATCTGGTGAAGCCTTGTTAGGGATGTACCGTATATTTTGTTGGGATTTTGGGTTTTTTTTGGCCCTTGGTCAAGTGTGCTTGTCTTGTTGTATCTATTATGAAAGTTACTTATAATAGGAGTCGTCTATATTGTGACTTTTCAGAGATAGATGTGACATTGCTATGGATGGCCATACATACTATGGTGAAGGTTTCTCAGTTTTTCGATGGTTCCTCCTCACATATTTTCCAGCGTGTTCATTTTATACATGAGAGCTTAACTAGGGGGGGCAATATCATATCACGTGCATTCATATTGGGGGATATATAGCGGTAAAGGGTTTTTAGATTGAGGGATTTATAGGGGTAAAGGGTTTTTATATTGGCAGGTAAAAGAAATGGAGCTCAAATTTAATGAAAAAATATAAAGGGGTATAGAAAATGGATACCTACAATATGTAGTGAAAGTAGGGGTTTTTAAGATTGGAAAGGTGTATTGGGTTCGTATTGGTAGGGGGTTAAAAAATGTGATTCTTAGAGGTATCTTCCAATATGTAGTCAAATTAGGAGTATTGTTTAGTATGCCCTGAACGCAAGTGATATGTTAGAGGTTCATTGAGTGAAACCCCCATGGTTTTATAGCTCTGGCTCATAGATAAGACAGTTCGCTCTATACATTCAATGGCAGGTCCGGGCCAAATTAAAAATTCAAATTTCAAATTCTTACCTCCATGCCTTCAAATTAAAGGGACGCGTGTAAATTTTCTGAAATTAAATGCATTTCAGAACTCTATAACAATAGTTTGGTGACAATGGACACTTTCAAATGAAGTGGGAAATTGACGCTGTTAGGTATCGCTCACAGTCCTTTCATGGTGTGGGTTCATCGAAGAATACATCACAACAAGAGAGATTTTCTACTGTAATCAAACCCTATTCACAAGAATATTCTTGTGCTATTCCAGGAAGAAAAGCCTATTTGCAACTCGATGATTAATTTGAATTACATTGAGGAGACATGGAACACTAGGGCGCCAATTATTATGTTGAAAGATCCATTTGACTGAGCCATTGGATGCTTCTCAACAGCCTTCTTAGGGATAAGGTAATTCACCTCATCATCCACTATTTGAATCTTTGAAAGTTTTATTTAATTTTTGTATATTTTGTTAAATCTTTGAAAGTTTTAATTAATTTTTGTATATTATCTCTAATAGTATGGTAGCTACAACAGGCTCAATCTATTTTAGGAGTTTTCAATGGGAAGGGTGAGCAGCAACATAAATCAATAGAGTAATTGGTGGCAACTTTTCTTTTCTTGGAGGAAGCCTTGTCCAGAAAATGATATTTTGGAGATGAGATAGGGTTTATCGACATTGCGTTGGGCAAAATATTGGTATTCATCAAAATGCTCGAGAAGGTTACCAATATAATTCTAATAGATGCAGCGAAAATGTCGCTATTAAGTGCACGGGTGGTCATATATTCTAATGTCAATGAATTTAAATAAGTTTTAGATGATCCGCTAAGATATTTGAGCTTATATCTACATGGACAACCACATTGATATCACCACCCGCTGGAAATTAGAAAGAATTGGATCGAGTAATAATATTTAGATGGGTATTATCCTTGGTTTTGGATGTTTCAATCTGGATTTATGCATCAAGGGAATTTGTATTTGTGCATGAATTGCGGGGAAATAAAACTTCCGTGACATTGAGTGTTTCAACATTATTATATAATGGATACCTTTCGAAGTGAGAAATGGTTTTTTTTAAGGGAATATGAAGTGGATAGGTGATAAGTTCTAAAATTCAAGTATTGTGTTTTTTTTTAATTGGGTTGTAGTGTAAAGTGGATAGGTTCTAAGTAATGTAATTGATTTATTTGTTTAATGGGTTGTAGTGTAAAGTGGATATATTTTAAGTAATATAGTTTATTTGTTTGTTTTTTAATTGTGTATTAATATAAAGTGGGTATGTTTTAATTAATGTGTTTGATTTTATAGTTGTGTATTGTTTTGTTTTAGTGATGGAATATGGGTGTTTTTTTTTCACTTTGATTTAATTTGACGGCTTTTTATAATAAGATTAAAATGTTTAGACACTCTACTATGATGTTTAAATATTTTTTAGCTATATATATATTTTAATTTATTTTAATGAATTTTCTCTTTTGTTGTTTTTTCTTAATTTTTGATTATTTGTAAATTAGAAAAAATAAAAAACATAATAAAAAAATTATTATACTATAGCCAAGTTGTATGTGTAACTTTGCAATAAAATTAGAATTTTAATTGTTAACTTTTAAATGCTACTACCACTACCTAAAATATTAAAGAAGTGATATTGCATTAGGAACATCTACCATTAGAGAATTATTTAGAAATGAATGATTATATTTATTTTTAAGGCAAGTTGTTGAATAATAAAGTAGTAGATCAAAATAAATATTGTAAGATAAAAATATAACAATACAACTGATAGATATAGTTTACATTTTAAAAAGTAATTAATCTAAAAATATATTAAAAACATATAATATAAGAAAAATAAGAAAAAAGTTAATTCAAAATAGAAATTAAAAATTTTAAAAATAAAAACATAAAAAATAAAAACATTAAATTATATAATAATATTAAATAAATAAATACATACATCTGTGTGGGGGAAAGATTATAGGGGACACACGATGGAGCTTTTAACTTGTATTGCCGTTTCTATTTGAAGGGGAGATGTGCCATGGAAAATATAGTTTAATTTATGTTAGAGCATGTGTTATGCCCCTATAATACTAGTGTATCCCCTTATTGTTGTTAGTGTAGCTCCCTTATTGTTATTGTTGTACCCCCGTAGCCCCATATTGTTATTATTGTGCCCCATAAAAGCCACTATTGTTATTTTTGTGCACTTACATTATTATTGTTAGGTCGGCTAGGATTATATTGTGACCCCATGGACTCCTATATATAGAAAGGAGGTTTTGTCATTTGTATCATCCAAGAATTTTTCATTTATGTAATGTAAAGGGGGTTTCCCTCTCGAAGTGGTTGATTTTTAAGGCGTTGATATGTCTTTTCTTCTATTTTTTGAGTTGGTTTCATAACATTTGGTATCAAAGCTTTGAATTCTAGGGTTTCGCTACTGTAAACAGGTCATTGTGGAATTTTCGCTCTAACTTTTTTCCTATGAAGTTTCAGACACTAAAAAAAACCCGTTTGCAAAGAAATCCTGAGAAACTTTGCGTAAAAAATTGAGATCTTGGTTCACAATATTTTTGGAGATATGATCTGTGGAAGTTAGGGTTTTTGCACACTCCTGAATTTCATCTCAAGGAGGTGACCTTGGGAAAATTGTCATAACTCTCTGTCTGAGTATCAGATTGGAATTCTGTAAAAAGTGATCGAAAATACACAGAATGTAGTTTCCTATGTATAAATTTTAGAGCTGAAGGAGGAAACAATGACATGTGGCATGCCATACAAGTGCGGTCTACTGAACTAGTCCATAATTAGGTCATTGTGGGAGATTGAGTATAGCTTTGTCTTGAAGAATCCAAATCAGGGCTGACCTATGGCATTGGAAATAAGATTTAGAGGGCTACTACAGGACTGAATTTTAGATATTGAAGATCCTAAATCACTGAGATAATTAAGGTTTAATATCAACCTCCTAAAAGGCATGAAAAATGTGTGTATTTGTTTTTTTAAATTGTATAACGTTTTCTTGAAAAATTAGTTTGAAGTGATTGCAAGGGCATATTGAAGCATAGATATTAGTATTGAGTTATATAATTCCTCGCAAAAATAATTCCACACCCATTAAGCCCTTAGAAAACTCTATTATAATGCATGAAGAGGAAGAGTTGCAGTATGATATATCAAAATTATGTTACCATGTGCAACAAATTGTGATCTTACAAAGAGAAACCAAAGATGGCATAGATGGTTTAAAAGAAAAAATGGAGGCTAAGTCAGATGGTTTGTGTTAGGTCCTTGTAATTTGTTAGATTGGTAAGACCAAATAAACAAGGATAACATAAAACCAACTTTAGAGTCCTAGAACCTAGCCTTCCTAGACTTAGAGAGGGCTCTCTCTATTTTTGTATAAAAGATATAACTTGTTTATTTTAGGATGTGGATTTAGACTAGTTAAAATGGTAGGGTTTTTTGTTTTGTTCTATTTGGTTGGGTTTCTTGTCAATAAGAACAGATAGAGTAAGAGAAATTCAAACCATTGGGTTATGGGGTCTATGAAATTTTTGAAAAGCACAACAACAAATGAAGGGTGTTTCATATGGAATGTTAACAAAGCCAAATGGATCTTAATAGCTTATGTGGGTGTGAAATGAACATTAAGTTGTGAGTTTAGTAGGTTTAAAGGGAAATTAAGAATCCTTTAACATATACTTAGAACAAGAAGAGTCTTTAAGATCATTATGCTCTAAGAAAGAACAAAAGGACAGGGCACACCATAAACTTATTTGGCCTAGCTTTATTAAGTAAACTTTGAGACAACAATCCAGCAAACCCTAGAGAGCACGAAACTCCTAAATTCTCTAGCTATTTACCTTCAAACAAAGAAAAAATTTAAGATAACAAATAAGTGATTATTAAAGAGCAGGGAACTCCTAAATTCTTCAATCAGACTTTAAAAGACCTTCAAAGAGACTATTCAAGATGGACCAAAGGACAGGGAAAACCATAAACTTCTTTAGCCAAACTCTAATAAGTAAACTTCAAAGAAAGGCCTTAAAAACAATGTTTTAAGCTACACCAAAGGACACGACATACCATAAACTTCTTCAGTTTCACTCTTATTAAATCATTTTCAAGAAAACAAGCTAGGTGGAATAAAAAAGAAATTAAGAATTCTCCAATCAAACCCAGCAGAGGAAAACATTTAAACAACAGATTGGAGACAAACTTAAGGTGCCTCTAAACAACATACCTTAATCTAAATTTTTTGCTCCGTTATAAGTGAAATTGATGCACAAATTGGACAACAGAAGGAAACAATAACAAGATTAGAATAACATATTCATTTAACCAAGTTCATGAATCCTGCAAATGTGCTTGTTCCATTGATATTCAGTCCAAAATAGTTACAAAGCTCCAAAGCCAAATTTGTTACAACTCAAAATCTATGTAATATTTTAGCTCAACAATCAACCAACAAAAACTATGAAGCATACATGCAGCATTTATCTACAAAATGACGAGGTGAACCCTAGCTAGGGTTTCAGATGTCATTTATTACATAGTTAATGCATTTTGACCTTTGAGACAATGGAAGGCCCAAGGCAAAATATCTAAGAGTCATTCATTGTAATAATAACTCCTAACATAAATTTTGAGCTAATTTGAAAAATGATTGACATTA
Source organism: Pinus albicaulis (assembly GCA_034641835.2). Lineage (NCBI taxonomy): Eukaryota > Viridiplantae > Streptophyta > Pinopsida > Pinales > Pinaceae > Pinus > Pinus albicaulis. Next base: position 918,957,600 of record CM076575.1, on the reverse strand, counting down.
AGGCTTTAAAACGCCTTTTGAAATAACTCCTGGTAAGGGCGTAGCTCCAAGGTACAGGGGCATAGGGCTAGTGCAAACGCGTAGCACCAAGACTAAGAAACTGGCCTGTTTTGCAGCTAACTTTTGGAGGCCTTCCCAGTGTCCAAATGAGCTCCATGATGGCTCATTGGAAAGGTCTCTGAGTATATTTTCCAAATATTCTTTCAATTTACAAATTTATACCCATATGTCTTGTCAAAAATCACTTCTCCCAAGACTGCTAAACGTGCAGCGCCAATGCCAAAAAGAAGGCAGAAAGGTGATTTTTTGGTAGTTTTTGGTCTTTTTAAGGGACTAGTTTTGGTTCAAATCTTCTGAAACGTGCCGAGGCTGATGTATGTGCCATTAGGAACATGAATATGCTGACCTTTTTCCATATGAATGGCCCAAAAAAGAGTGCATCACGAGTGGCGCTGCACGTTCAGCACATTTTGAGTTGAAAATTATCAAAAATTGCAGAAATTAATATGAGTGCAAAAAAGTGCCAAAATTGTTAGAGTACTTTCTCATTGAGTGATTGAGGCATGAACTGACACCTCAGAAAGTATGTCCAACTTTTCTTTCTCCCCTAGCTTGGTCAAACTTTGAATTTTGTCATTAGCTCTGTGAGCTTGGCTAATGAAATTCTCTCTTTCCGTGCATGAAATTTTGACTCTTGCCCTCAACAAGTCATTGTACTTGTGAGCCTTGGCCAAGAGCTGCTCCAATTGTTGGTTGAACCTCTCAAGCCATGCTTTCTTTGTTTTCATTGATCTCTAGGGCAAGCTTTTCATTTAGTGTAAGCTGGTCTGCTAGGTGATTTTCCCTTTGTCTCTCTAGGGCTAGAGCTCTTTTCAGCCCTTTAATCCTTGGTCTCTGTCTTAGAGGCTGATCCTCCTCACCATCAAGCTCAATCAACTAAAAATCCTAATCAATTTCATGTTTTTCCTCCTTCTTGTCAATGATAGGCTCTATAGCCTTTTCCTTACCTTTTTCTACATGTTGTGTTGATGAAGAATGCATGGCACCTTTCACTTCAAGTGAAGCAAACACGTGCCTATGACCTATCTGATAGGTATGTACCAATGTGACCAAACCAGGCCTCTTAGGCTTGCTAATTTCACCTCTGCTAGGTTGCCATGATGTATTTGATGTCAAAACCCTAGGGAGAGGATGAATGAAATGAAGGAGTGTGAAGTGAATGGAGGTGTGGGTAAATGAAGGGAATGGTAATATGTAAGGGAGCCTAGGCTATTGAAAACCCTAGGGTAAATGTAATAAGATGAAGGGAATAGGAGATGAGATGGCTAGCTTGAAAAAGTGAAGGGAATGAATTGAATGAACAAATTAGGTCAATGGAAACCCTAGGTGAATGAAATTTACCCTGCCTATGATTGAAATTTTCTTTAGGGCTATTGGAGGAATTTAGGAAAATCTTGGAAGTGGTTTTGAAGTGTTTTAAGTGACAAAATCTTCTCAAGTCTTCACTGGCTAAGGGCACAGCGCCTGTCCAAACGCGCAATATGAACCTTCTGAATGCACAATGGCAGGATGAAAAAAATCAACACTGTTTCACAGACCACTTTTGGAGGTCTTCTCGGAGTCCCAATTGGGCCCAAGATAGCTAATAGGAAAGCTCTTGAAGTATAATTTCCAAATATACCTTTTTTTTCTTATTGGAGTTGATTTGACCTGTCAAAAGTTGATTCTCCCAAGACTAGTAAAAAGGTGTTGAATGAGGGTGCAGAAATGCAGAGTGCTGGTGCACGCAACTTTTGGAGGACTTCCTCAACTCAAAATTCAGCTCATGATAGCTAATTGGAAATCTCTTCCAGTATGGTTGTAATTTGACTCATCAATAAATTCATTGGGACACACCAACGATGAGGAACTGTGATTTTCCCAAGGTCACTCCAGAAGTGCAACAAACCTCTTGTAGCACCTGTAAATTTGACATTTGTCCAAAACCATGATACCTGTGTAAACACTGAAGAGGATTTTTCTTCCTTGACCTATGAGGGAAAAAAACCTCTCTCACTTTTGTTAATTTGATCTCTGTTTGGTCGTAAACATAGTTTGAATCAAAACTGGCCCTATGTGTGGCAAATGATTTGTCCGTTGGAATGACTTCTTGGAAAATGATGAAGGCATGATGTTTATGAGTTGGTATGGCTTCATACTTTCTGATATGACCTACCATATGGATCCTTTGCTCCTATGCCTCTTTTTCATAGCAAACCGTAGCTCAGTGGGAGAGGAAATTAGGGTTTAGTGCTTGTGAACAATGATTACTTTGGCACCCTTGGAACAAGACAACTCCCTTTGACATTTGATCAATTGATGAAGTAAGCATTTTTGTATTTGAAATTTGATGTGTTTGTGTAATATCCCAAATGGGGAATGCAGCAATACATGAACACAAAACTGGAAATAATAATGTAAATCAACTCATAAACATTGGGGACCAATATGGAGACATAAAATCATGTATTATACTAGCAAATCAATACATAATAGTGAGGCATGGATCATATACAATGAAGGAACAAGCCTCCCATAAGAAATCACTCCACAAATGAGCTGTTGTCATAATACAAGAATATCGGAGACTGCTACATTGCAGTTATAGACACACTGCTATAGCAAAAGAATGTAAAAAATATGTAGGGCTGTTATATGCCTTAAAAGATATGCCCAATCTAGATCTAGACTCAATACAAACTCCTACAACGAACCCGGAAAGGGTTTTTCAGAAATACACCCTATACAAGATGGCATCTAAAGCCCAATGGCTGAAGATTCACTGCAAACTGAAGAATAATAGTGTAGAAGGCTGAAATATAACAGATCTTATGTAGATCCCCTCAAATGTATCCTCCCATGAAGGGATGAACCCCTCAATCACAAGAAAACACTACAAAGGTACCACAAGATCTTCTACTGAAGCTGCCCTCCAAAATAACGCAATTTCTAGCTGGAACAGTGTTGGAAATGATGGGAAACATATGTATTGGTGCCAAATATCTGAAATATACCCAATATATCTCCAAACATATCTCCCAAGAGAAGGAAACCTTCCTCCTATTACAAACTAGCTCAGAAAGTGGGATTCTAACACCTCCACTACTACACCCTGCAACACACCACAATAACCTGCAGAAACTATGTTGATGAAGAAAGATGTAGCTTGGATTGAAAACCTAAATGTCAAAATGAATACAATACTCTTCCAAGAGGCCCCTCAAGGAAAGAGGTGTGATTCCTTCTCGGGAACACCTAGTGCTAAACAACACAGCTACCCTGCTAAACATCAATAGGAACCAAAGTCTAAGCAGACCAATATCAAGTAATAATCTAAAAACATAACCCCATATGGCTGCCATCCTCTTCCTTAGATAGAATATGAGCTTGCTTGCCCTTGGCTTCACTCAAGTAGGTCATTCCCTTCATGAGATCCATCTCCCTCCAAAACTCCGTTATTCCTCAATTAATCTCCACTCCTCCATAACAGTGTTGTTGACTTGGTCAAAGTTGATTGAATCAACATGATCCAACTCTTGTTCATACTTGGAGGTGCCTTATTTAACTGTTAAAATGGTCCCTTTTCACACTTGAAGCATTTTTATTGCTTCTAAGGAGACTTATGGGCCTTCCCACCCATTTATTCACCTACCTAGTGATAAAACAACTATAATATTCCATTTAGCTTGAAGGCTAAATTTTTGGAATATTACAGTCCTCCCCTTCAAAATGTTTCTTGTCCTCAAGAAACTGTAAAGGGAGAGAAAAATTCCTCCCCTCCTCCTCTTGTGGCCTCCTCATCAATATTTCCCACCACTTCTCAAGATAATCTACAATAGATCTGCCCTCCAATGTTTCTTTCCAAGCATGCAAAGCCAAATGGTTCACATCATGAAAAGGTGGAGAGTATAAGTGGCAACCTCCTTGCTGTCCCATCACCTCTTCAAGGTAGGAGTTATGACAAGCATAGGGGATCTCATGCCCAATGAGAGACTCCCAAAGCCATGCTATCATCCAAATGAAATGAGCCATTCTAGGTAGCTCATCAAAATAATCCTCAACCCCGGTTTTATGCAATGAATTGGGGTTGCATGGAGAGATTAGATTTTTCCACCCAAGTTCTTTCTCTCTCCATTTACAGTAAGTGTTGGGCTGATGCAGATCTTGGGCTAAAATGGCATGGCCTCCAAGAATGGCCCAAGTTACCCCACTAAACAAATCAGCCATGAACTGCCTCCTCCAAGAACTCAAGTCCTCCAAATGGCTCCTCCCATATGAAGAAAAGAGGTGTAGCATGGCAATCATGGTTTACCCATTATATCTCTTGAAACATGAAACATGTAAAGTAAGGAGAATCATACTCCCAATGGGCACCTCCAACCCTTGTGCCACTCTCCAAACAAAGCTTCCCATAAGCATAAGAGAATCTCCAACATATGGAAGCAAAAACCAATAAAAACAAGATGCCATATGACAACCGGAAAGTGGATCATAGTTCCACACATGGAACTAGCATAGTGCATCCCCTGCCAGCCTAAAAAAAAAGAATAACAAGTTCCATTCCAGCCACTTATTTGCTTCCATAATCATCCCATAAGATGGAATCATGGATGTAGGATGTGGTGTCAATGGTGCACACCAAGAATCATGTGGATTCCCCCACAAACCACCAATAAGATAGTCAATCTCAATGCTACAAATGGCCTCAAGTACATCATAATATAATGTATAATAAGGAATGAACTTCTTTAATACAACATGATGCTCATATAGAGTAAATAAGTGAAAATCATAATGTAGAAATGTACCTCCTCTACTATGTACTTTGGTCCTTGAGCTGAAATGGCTCGACTGAAAATTCTCCCTCGCTCTCCATGAGCACGGAAGTGGCAGTGAAAACCCTTCCATCACTATCTAGGCTATGCATCTCTCCATATTCTAGTATATATCCTGTTGGATGCCCTCCCAAGTGAACTCCTCCATCAAACAATGAAATGCATCAAATTGCATGGAAAGAAAGTTCACATGTGCTGCATATAGCAGCTTCTCCTTGAGCTCAGAAGCTCTAGTCAAGAAGACTCTGTCATAAGAATAGTTGACCACATCATCCACCATATATCTATCATCTCCCTCCTGTTCATCAAGAATCATGCACGCACCAAGATCCTTGGATTACTCTAGCAAAAGATGAGTCCTCCAATATGGATCAATCATCCCAAGAGACAACGTTGATGATATGAAATGTGAAGCTCCCCACATGCACAAGTTTTGTTTGTCTTGGTTAGTTTGGTCCCACCAAGACTATTTCGGAATGTTTTCCATCAAACCTCTCCACTAATCTCTTAGTGAACTTTGCATAAGAACAATTATTTACATTGTTTAATGAAAAAGACTCAAACATCCACTAAGCATAGGACTTACCTTCAAAATGTAGCGCTGCAACTCTGATGGCTTCATCTTCAAAAACTTGGCGCTGCTGCAAATAAGTGTGTAACTCCTCCACCCAAGCTCTGGCTGAACTTGTTGATAATCCATCAAAATTAGATAGGAGAAACCTACCCATGTCATGTTGCTTTCTCCTCTCCCTCTTGATCTTTCAAAACTCCGAAAAAGTGATATGATCTCTAAACTTCTTAGTTTGAGATTCATGTTCTTGCATTAAATCACTAAGAGTTTCCCTCTTAGACATTTCTTCTTCTTCTATCTCCCTTATAGCAATTTTGGGCATATGAATACGCTATGCATCATAGTGTGTGGCTGCATGCTCACACTCATCATATGAAAATCTATATTTGGCTCTAAATCCAAACTCCTTTGGGGATTCTCTCTCCCTTCTCATCTCCTTGAGATCTCCTTTGATGCTTAGTATAGATTGAAAAAGAAGCTTTGAGAGCCTATCCTCCTTCCTTCCTCCACATAATGGAGTCTCTTCTCTGTCTTATTTATACATCTCTCCTTCTTCTTATTCTTCTAATAACATAATGGCTGAGATCCAGAGGCTGAGCCAAGATTATGCTCTGATACCACTGTAATATCCCAAATGGGGAATGCAACAATACATGAACATAAAACTGGAAATAGCAGTGTAAATCAACTCATAAACATTGGGGACCAATATGGAGACATAAAATCATGTATTATACCAGAAAATCAATACATAATAGTGAGGCATGAATCTTATACAATGAAGGAACAAGCCTCCCATAAGAAATCACTCCACAAATGAGTTGTTGTCACAATACAACAATGCTGGAGACTGCTACAGTGCAGTTATAAACACACTGCTACAAAAAAATAATGTACAAAAGATGTAGGGCTGTTATATGCCTCAAAAGATATGCCCAATACAGATCTAGGCTCAATACAAACTCCTACAAAGAACCAAGAAAGGGGTTTTCAGAAATACACCATATACAAGATGGGATCTAAAGCCCAATGGCTGAAGATTCACTGCAAACTGAAGAACAAGAGTGTAGAAGGCTGAAATATAATAGATATGATGTAGATCCCCTCAAAGTTCTCCTCCCATGAATGGATGAACCCCTCAATCACAAGAAAACACTACAAAGGTACCACAAGATCTTCTACTGAAGCTGCCCTCCAAAATAATGCAATTTCTAGCTGGAACAATGCTGGAAATGATGGGAAATATATGGCCTAGTGCCAAATATCTGAATGCCCAAGAGCTCTCTAGACATATCTCCCAAGAGAAGGAAACCTTCCTCCTATGAAAAACTAGCTCAGAAAGTGGGATTATAACCCCTCCACTGCTGCACCCTGCAACACAACACAATAACCTGTAGAAAATGTGATGATGAGGAAATATGTAGCTTTGCCTGAAAACCTAAATGTCGAAATGAATACAATACCCTTCCAAGAGGCCCCTCAAGGAAAGAGGTGGGATTCCCGCTCGGGAACACCCGGTGCTAAACAACACAGCTACCCTGCTAAACAACAAGAGGAACCAAAGTCTAAGCAGGCCAATATCAAATAATAATCTAAAAACGTAACCCCATATGGCTGCCATCGTATTCCTTAAATATAATACGAGCTTTCTTGCCCTTGGCCCCACTCAATTATGTCATTTCCTTCATGAGATCCATCTCCCTCCAAAACTGCGTTATTCCTCAATTAATCCCCACTCCTCCATAAAAGTGTTGTTGACTTAGTCAAAGTTGACTGAATCAACATGATCCAACCCTTGTTCATACTTGGAGGTGCTTTATTTAACTTCTAAAATGGTCCCCTTTCACACTTGAAGTGTTTTCATTGCTGCTAAGGAGACTTATGGGCCTTCCCACCCATTTATTCACCTACTTAGTGATAAAACAACTATAATATTCCATTTAGATTGAAGGCTAAATTTTTGGAATATTACAGTTGGCATGTGGAACTCCGAGTTGGCTTTGAAAAACCCACTTTCTAATGTTTTGAAGTCTTCTTTATTTATCACTGATACTTTTTGACACTTTTTTCTTTGCAGGTTGCTGAAGTCATGGAGCTGGCTTTTCTTTTGCTCACTGAGGCTTTGGAAAAATGACTTTGACAGCATGATGATCATCATCAATCCTTCTAATATATGTGTTGACCTCATCAGAATGAAAGGATAAGACCTTGATAAATGTGAAACCCTAATGACCTAGTGATAATGCTTTTGACCTGATTTTGAATGATATTTTGACTTGAAGATTTTCAAGTGAAAACAGAGCATTGTCGTAGGTTATTATTCTCAAAGAGGCATGAGAATGAGTCAGCAATATCATCTTGGAGGAAGAATGGAGAAATGAGGTTTTAGGTAGGAAAGAAGGATGAAAATGAGAGGTATAAGCCCATAATGAGTCTTTTAAGAGCAACAAGGTGACCTTGAGAAGACCAACTAAGGAATAGTGAAAATAGGTTTATAAGGATAATGAAAACACTAAGATTTCTGAAAACACATAATGTTTCAATAAATATTTTTTTCAGAAGGCTTCCATAAATCTATAGTCATCCAAAGATAGTGAAAAATACTGATGACTAATAGTGGCTCCAGCTAGGGAGGGCAGCTCCCTTGGGAGGTGTCATTAACCTTAAATTTCAAATCTCTGGAAATTGTAGACCAGTGCCTTGATTGTATTTGGAAGATTCCTCATTCTTCAATTGCTGATATGTTGCTGTTATTTGAAGCTATGACCCTTAAATCTGAAAAAAATTCTTACTTCAACTCAATTCTACCTACCCATCATACGTTTCCTAGCATTTTTTCTTCATTTGGGTGCATTTAGACTGACAAACCCTGGACATCATTTTTTCTTTTGAAAGGACAAACTATCTAATTCTACCCTTATATCATCCAAAGGCTTAGATTAGACTGATGAGCTCTTTTATTCTCTACCTAATCTACTTATCTGTCAAGATTGAACAAGCTGCACACAGATTTTATTTTTGCACAAAGTAAACTAAAAACTGAGGGCTTTGATTTGGAATTTGTCATTCATTCCTCTCTTTTCTCTTTGGTTCAAATTTGAACTTTGGGAACTAGCCTAATCTACTGATAAGCCAAGTTTAAACAGTTTGGAAAATCCTCATTTTCTAACTTATCAGCAGAAATTTTAAAAAAAATCAATCATGATTAGGCTATATGACTGAACAAGACTTCCTTTTTCAAAGTAGTGGCACTTGGACTTGCACACTTTCAGAAACATTCTTTTTTGGTATGGAGATTTACCTTTTCTTTTTTATCTGCCCTCTTTTCTTCTTTTCTTTCTTTTGTCAAAACAATCTGAAACTAAAACTGGAAATATGCTCATAATACTGAGCTTATTTTTACCTATCTATCCTAATCTAAATTATATATGATATATACATTAGGTGAACTCTCTTTTCCAATGTAGCCAATCAAGTAAGTGACCACATGATTGATTTTCATTCAACCTTTTAGGTATGTTGAAAAGATGAAAAGGCCACTCCCATCTCATTTTATTTTGAACAACAGTGCTCAAAATCTTATTTATAATCTGCAACAAATTGTTCTTGACATAGTTTACTCCTTTAAATGTCTCTAAGAAACCAGCAAATGGGTCTTTGAATAGTAACTGGCCTAGAGGATTTGAGAAATAAGCTTCATCCAGGACTACTCCTTCCTCCACTTTGGTATGCTCATGGTTCTTTTGATAGCAGCCTCCACCTCTTTCTTCATGATGATGCGGTTAGCAACCTCATAATGTCTTGCTATGTTGTTCTCCGAGCTTTGATATGCTACGATTGGGTGGGTTGAATTACCCATTTGAAGTGTTGGCAATATGATGCGAGTGTTGTCCTTGATGGCATGAATGAAGATGAAGAGACATGAGATGATGCTAAGTGTTGTCCTTGAATGGCAACCCACACTTGATGAAGATGATGACAACTTCCTAATGCAGTAAGCATATGTCTTGTGGAACTAAATGGAAAGTGTATCTCAGTAGTACGAGAAGGCAATGAAGAAGGATTTTTAGCATGTGCTAAATCTATGGTGACAAGAGTATGTCTCAAGGCATACACGGATATGTCTAAAGGAAGTCGCGTATGTACGTGGGAAAGAACGTGTCAAGTCGCGTATGGGAAAAAGCGCTCTTAAAATGCAAAACCAGGGGTAACCACCATGGTATTGACCCATTGTATTGGGTAATGATTCGTCTAAATGACCCCGTCCAGGAATACCATCGGAAGTAATGTGGTTTCGGCTCATGGTATTGAAAAAGGGTAAACCTATATAAGGAGAAGAAATTCATTGTGCAAATCATAGGTGTGGGTGCAAGATGTCTGAGCTTGAATGAATACTTCTCTCTGAAGTATATCTGAATGGAAAGGGTTACACTTGAATGATAAATCTGATTGTATGATACACCAATGATGAAGAAGGGGATCTAGATCTAGGCTGTGCCTTATTTGCTGAATAATGCCCCTTAGGAATAGATTAGATGTAATGAAGCGGTATGCATGCCGAAGTAAAGGTTAAACACATGTTTTGTATCTGATACGAAGAAATGCATTGACCTAAATATACGAAGAACCATACGCTAGTTCACCGTAGAGGAAACGCGTATATACGCGGCTTTGCTGAAGATAAAGCACGTATCTTTGCAGTGAAATCAACTCTGTGGTGTACGAGAGTATACGCGGAGTTGATGTGATTGGAAACACGTATATACGGTGCTGCGGTGAAAGAAACGCGTATGTAGGTGAAAACGGCTGAGCAAGGGGTATGTCTGATCTGTTTCTTTGTGTTACGCACTATGCCTTGAATGATGTATATTCTGAGTTTTGGGTTATACAAGATTGATGTATGATTGAGCTTAAAAGTATGGAAAGGGTCTAGTCTGAAAATATGATGAAACGCGGCCTGCAAGTGGTGTCCTAAAGGAAGCTTTGGATCCAGTGTGAAAATTGATGAAACGTGGTCCAAGTTGGTGCTGAAGGTTGTAGCCTTCAGTCAGGGGGTTGTAGCTCCCTTCCAGGTGAGGCTGGTAAACGAGATCGGGGGGTCGTAGCTCCCTTCCAGGAGAGGCTGGTAAACGAGTCAGGGGGTTGGAGCTCCCTTTCAGGAGAGGCTGGTAAACGAGCGCAGGTGGGTGCCTGCGTGCTGGTAGGAGTCTGCGCCAGCACATATGTTGTAAGATGTTTTCTCTATAATAAAATATTGAAGGCTGAGCAACTGCAGCGGTGGTTTTCTCCCGACTTGGGTTTCCACCTAAAAATCCTGGTGT